>JZKD02S0957854.1:0-13740 GCA_000966675.3 Picea glauca | reverse complement strand
TAATAGCCTTAATCAGGTGGAAAGAGCCTCCCTAGTCCTATTTTTGTGATAGAGTAGGTCGTTGTCGCATAGCATGGTACACGTTAATGGGAAGAACTTTGGACCCCAAGCGAAGAAGTGGCAATGCCAACACCTTTTCTATGTATCTCAGTGACATCCAAGACAACATAGCCAACACTTGGAGGATAACTATGGAAGTGGTCGTGCAATATCAAGGGATAGCCAACTTTAGGGCTATGAGGAACAACATGTGGATCCAAGCGCACAGGGATCTAGCGAAATAATGGTTGAAACTTCAATTCTACATCAATGTAGAAGAAGTTGAGATGGAAATGACAAACTAACAGGATTACTAAAGGATCCCAGTCATCAGCAAGGACATTCCCAAGGGAAAATAAGTGTAAGTAGGGTCGTCCAAGACACCTACATGAGACAACACTACACCCAAGAAACCAACACAGTAGGGAAATCCCAGTCAAAAGCCAACATAGTAGAAGAAGGACAGTGCCCCAAAGAAGGATGCACAAACAAGAAAGAAGGAAACTACCCCGACGTAAGAAGAACAAGGAAGAGGGACACAATGACACAGGAAACCCCTTTGTAATCTACTCCATAAGAAACAAGGCCACCCAAATGACCAATTATACATACAAGGGGGCCACGCAAGAAGGCCAAGGCCCATAAAAAAATCCCAGAGTATACAATCATCGAGGATGATTTCGATCTGGTCGCAGAGAGAGTACAGGATCGGACAATGGAGGATTTTGAAGAGGTTGAGAACCAAAGAGGAAGGAAACATAATGAGTTGGCCGATATCATGAAGGTCTTCAAGAAAATACAAGCAACACAAAAGGAACAAAAGGGGAATAGAATCGATCCCCCCAATGATAGAAGTAGAGGAAATGACAGCACAAAATGAGGAAGACACCATCCAGACCATAGCAGAAGCAATTCCAAGCTTCCAAATAACAATAGAGATGTTTCATATGGATGAGGCCATAGCTCAGACGCCACTCAGATACTTGGTAAAACTACAGGTTGTACTAGCTCAAATACCAAAAAGGGCATTGTACTGACTGCAAGTCAGTGTCACGTAGGAAGTGCAATCGCGAGCAAGGACAGACACAAAAAAATTTCAGATAATGAAAAATGGAAAGGATGCCCTAGAACTGGTCGTCAAGAAGGTAAATATCGAGACTAAAGAAGAGAAACAATGTGTAGATAATTTAGAGTAAAATCTAAAGGAAGTATTCAAAATAATTCCAGAAAGCACGCAGACACACATGAGCAATGCGGAAGAATAGATCCAAATCATTACACAGATGCTCGAGAAATGAAAGAAGGAGATCGAGGATATTAAAGAAAATTAAACCCTAACTACTCCTCCTGAAGTTATGGTTGAAAGGGAACAACAAGCATCCCTACAAGTGGAAATGATGGAGAAAGAAGATGAAAAGGTCACACAGTTGTCTGACAGCACCGCGCAGTTATGGACAACGTTGGAAGAAGATGATAGGGTCCAAAAATTAGACCAACAAGAGGAGGTAATCAGTGTTGCAATCCAGGAGCTGAAGCAGTGGAAAAAGTCCATGAGCATTACATAGCAAGTGAAGGGTGTGCAGGAAATGAAGACCTTACAGGAAGAACTGAAGATTGCACAGAATAACAAGTAGGCCAAGAAAGACCAATTAGAACCTCTCCAAGGGAAAGCAACAAAAATAATTGGGAAACTGGAGAAGGAAAAAACAAGAATGGCTCAGTACCATGCTAAGATCACAAAGTCTCTTAAGGAGCATATCACAACGTAGAGGGTAGAAGAGCTCACAGGGAAAGCTATGCAAGCTAGAGAAAAAGGGGAAGAGTTTGAAGGAAAATTTGGTAGCTTGGTAGAGGCTTTTTAGGGAGTGTGCACCACCTGAGTGGCTCAAGATGAGCCACATGTTAGTGTTGGGGGAATGTTGGGCGCATGCCTGTTTTGAGAAGAAAGTTTATTTTGGGTGCAGACCTATTTTGGGAGAAGAACAACTGGAAGGAAAAGCAACATGCAAGAGGAAAAGCAACATGCAACAGGAGAAGCAACATGGAGAGAAGGCATTAAATCCTAACCATGATAGGGTTAGGGTTTTTGATAAATATTGTAACGGATATAAGCCTATAAAGTAGTATAAATAAGAACCTAGGAGGTCTAGGTTGAGGGTTGGAAAAGGTTATGTGAGTTGATAATGGTTACTATGATTGTAATAAGGTGGTAGAAGAGTTAAGTAAGCTAGGTTTTGAGGGTTAGGTCACAGGCTGAGGATCCTAGTGTAACCTAGTCTACCTCACAGAGGTTCTTGAACCTCTTCATAATTTCATGATTGAAGATGTAATGCATGCAACGCTAGATTTTGCAGCAGAATAAAATAAAAGAGCAGAGAAGACAAATATGTGTGGGCGTATCCCAAGAGGGGATGAACCACATTAAAAATTGTTTTATATGTGATGTTTATTGAATTCTTACTTCATGTTAATGGTTATCTTATGAATGAATGATTAACTATATGTATTATAATGCATGCATGAGCCTAAATTTGAATGAATCCTAGAAATACTTGAATGAATAACAAGATTAATGCATGAATAAGATAGAATACACCCCCAGATACCCACTCATTCCTAGACTGTAAGCACTTGAGCATTGCAGTCACCCATAAAGCTATCTTGGGTGATACTGCGTTGTGCACTTTGTGCGCAGTGTTTCCTTCTAGCTCACCAGGAGGGCCGATAGTTTTAGAGGGTTTTGTTGGAAACCTATTGAGATTCGAACTTGGGTCAACCCAAGAAGTACAAGTGAGAGATATAAAAAAAAGGAGGACAAATCACTCATTTTCTTATCCTTACCAAGTCTAGGATGGATCGAGGAAGCCTGTAGGGAATGGATTTAACGAAACTCATCTAATGCTTTTAGGAAAATACCAACCCACATAAAGTTTGTACATGGAAATAAGATACATTGTAGTATAAAGGGAAGATTGTTCTAGCAAAAAATTCAACATTAAAACAACGAGTCTTAGAGGAGATACATTCATCAATAATATTATATAATTTTACATTTCATAAAACCTATAAAAAAAAATAAGCACTCATTCTTTTAGGAAGGAATGAAAACATATATCTAGGATTTCAAGCATCCTATGAAACTTTCCAAGTAAATAAGGGAGATATAGTGAATATACCAGGGGCATTGTAACAACTATTAATCCCAACATAGATCTAGATTGACATCTCAATGGATTTTATTATGGCTTGAATCTGAAAAAGCGGGTATAAAATCAGTCATCATGGTGGTTATCAAGAATATTTAAAAAGATACTCATTTTTGTGCCCTAGTTCATCCCTTCACTCCTTCTATAGTTTCCCAGCTCTTAAATGACCAGATATTTAAGCTATGTGGTATGCCCACTTCCATTTTCTTGGATTGGGACACCACATTCACTGGAAAATTTTGGCATGATCTATTTAAACCTCAAGGTGCATGGTTGAATATTACCACTACTTATCATTCCTAGATTGATGGCCAAACAAAAGTGGTCAATACGTTCTTAGAAATATATTTGAGATTCTTTGTTTATAGAAATATGTGTCAATGGGCACAATGGATTCCCCTTGTTGAAAGGTGGTACAATACCACTTATCACATAGCTACCAAAATGATATTGTATGAATTTTTTTATGGAAAAAACCCCCTATAAATGACATCATATGTATTAGGCACCTCCAATATTGATGCAATAGATTGAATGCTTCACACGAGAGAAGACATTATCCTTAACCTCAAGGAAAACTTTGTTATGGTGTAGAATCAAATGAAATGAAAAGTTGATCATCATATATTTGAATGTTCTTTTTCCAAATGGGATAANTAATAGCCTTAATCAGGTGGAAAGAGCCTCCCTAGTCCTATTTTTGTGATAGAGTAGGTCGTTGTCGCATAGCATGGTACACGTTAATGGGAAGAACTTTGGACCCCAAGCGAAGAAGTGGCAATGCCAACACCTTTTCTATGTATCTCAGTGACATCCAAGACAACATAGCCAACACTTGGAGGATAACTATGGAAGTGGTCGTGCAATATCAAGGGATAGCCAACTTTAGGGCTATGAGGAACAACATGTGGATCCAAGCGCACAGGGATCTAGCGAAATAATGGTTGAAACTTCAATTCTACATCAATGTAGAAGAAGTTGAGATGGAAATGACAAACTAACAGGATTACTAAAGGATCCCAGTCATCAGCAAGGACATTCCCAAGGGAAAATAAGTGTAAGTAGGGTCGTCCAAGACACCTACATGAGACAACACTACACCCAAGAAACCAACACAGTAGGGAAATCCCAGTCAAAAGCCAACATAGTAGAAGAAGGACAGTGCCCCAAAGAAGGATGCACAAACAAGAAAGAAGGAAACTACCCCGACGTAAGAAGAACAAGGAAGAGGGACACAATGACACAGGAAACCCCTTTGTAATCTACTCCATAAGAAACAAGGCCACCCAAATGACCAATTATACATACAAGGGGGCCACGCAAGAAGGCCAAGGCCCATAAAAAAATCCCAGAGTATACAATCATCGAGGATGATTTCGATCTGGTCGCAGAGAGAGTACAGGATCGGACAATGGAGGATTTTGAAGAGGTTGAGAACCAAAGAGGAAGGAAACATAATGAGTTGGCCGATATCATGAAGGTCTTCAAGAAAATACAAGCAACACAAAAGGAACAAAAGGGGAATAGAATCGATCCCCCCAATGATAGAAGTAGAGGAAATGACAGCACAAAATGAGGAAGACACCATCCAGACCATAGCAGAAGCAATTCCAAGCTTCCAAATAACAATAGAGATGTTTCATATGGATGAGGCCATAGCTCAGACGCCACTCAGATACTTGGTAAAACTACAGGTTGTACTAGCTCAAATACCAAAAAGGGCATTGTACTGACTGCAAGTCAGTGTCACGTAGGAAGTGCAATCGCGAGCAAGGACAGACACAAAAAAATTTCAGATAATGAAAAATGGAAAGGATGCCCTAGAACTGGTCGTCAAGAAGGTAAATATCGAGACTAAAGAAGAGAAACAATGTGTAGATAATTTAGAGTAAAATCTAAAGGAAGTATTCAAAATAATTCCAGAAAGCACGCAGACACACATGAGCAATGCGGAAGAATAGATCCAAATCATTACACAGATGCTCGAGAAATGAAAGAAGGAGATCGAGGATATTAAAGAAAATTAAACCCTAACTACTCCTCCTGAAGTTATGGTTGAAAGGGAACAACAAGCATCCCTACAAGTGGAAATGATGGAGAAAGAAGATGAAAAGGTCACACAGTTGTCTGACAGCACCGCGCAGTTATGGACAACGTTGGAAGAAGATGATAGGGTCCAAAAATTAGACCAACAAGAGGAGGTAATCAGTGTTGCAATCCAGGAGCTGAAGCAGTGGAAAAAGTCCATGAGCATTACATAGCAAGTGAAGGGTGTGCAGGAAATGAAGACCTTACAGGAAGAACTGAAGATTGCACAGAATAACAAGTAGGCCAAGAAAGACCAATTAGAACCTCTCCAAGGGAAAGCAACAAAAATAATTGGGAAACTGGAGAAGGAAAAAACAAGAATGGCTCAGTACCATGCTAAGATCACAAAGTCTCTTAAGGAGCATATCACAACGTAGAGGGTAGAAGAGCTCACAGGGAAAGCTATGCAAGCTAGAGAAAAAGGGGAAGAGTTTGAAGGAAAATTTGGTAGCTTGGTAGAGGCTTTTTAGGGAGTGTGCACCACCTGAGTGGCTCAAGATGAGCCACATGTTAGTGTTGGGGGAATGTTGGGCGCATGCCTGTTTTGAGAAGAAAGTTTATTTTGGGTGCAGACCTATTTTGGGAGAAGAACAACTGGAAGGAAAAGCAACATGCAAGAGGAAAAGCAACATGCAACAGGAGAAGCAACATGGAGAGAAGGCATTAAATCCTAACCATGATAGGGTTAGGGTTTTTGATAAATATTGTAACGGATATAAGCCTATAAAGTAGTATAAATAAGAACCTAGGAGGTCTAGGTTGAGGGTTGGAAAAGGTTATGTGAGTTGATAATGGTTACTATGATTGTAATAAGGTGGTAGAAGAGTTAAGTAAGCTAGGTTTTGAGGGTTAGGTCACAGGCTGAGGATCCTAGTGTAACCTAGTCTACCTCACAGAGGTTCTTGAACCTCTTCATAATTTCATGATTGAAGATGTAATGCATGCAACGCTAGATTTTGCAGCAGAATAAAATAAAAGAGCAGAGAAGACAAATATGTGTGGGCGTATCCCAAGAGGGGATGAACCACATTAAAAATTGTTTTATATGTGATGTTTATTGAATTCTTACTTCATGTTAATGGTTATCTTATGAATGAATGATTAACTATATGTATTATAATGCATGCATGAGCCTAAATTTGAATGAATCCTAGAAATACTTGAATGAATAACAAGATTAATGCATGAATAAGATAGAATACACCCCCAGATACCCACTCATTCCTAGACTGTAAGCACTTGAGCATTGCAGTCACCCATAAAGCTATCTTGGGTGATACTGCGTTGTGCACTTTGTGCGCAGTGTTTCCTTCTAGCTCACCAGGAGGGCCGATAGTTTTAGAGGGTTTTGTTGGAAACCTATTGAGATTCGAACTTGGGTCAACCCAAGAAGTACAAGTGAGAGATATAAAAAAAAGGAGGACAAATCACTCATTTTCTTATCCTTACCAAGTCTAGGATGGATCGAGGAAGCCTGTAGGGAATGGATTTAACAAAACTCATCTAATGCTTTTAGGAAAATACCAACCCACATAAAGTTTATACATGGAAATAAGATACATTGTAGTATAAAGGGAAGATTGTTCTAGCAAAAAATTCAACATTAAAACAACAAGTCTTAGAGGAGATACATTCATCAATAATATTATATAATTTTACATTTCATAAAACCTATAAAAAAAATAAGCACTCATTCTTTTAGGAAGGAATGAAAACATATATCTAGGATTTCAAGAATCCTATGAAACTTTCCAAGTAAATAAGGGAGATATAGTGAAGATACCAGGGGCATTGTAACAACTATTAATCCCAACATAGATCTAGATTGACATCTCAATGGATTTTATTATGGCTCGAATCTGAAAAAGCAGGTATAAAATCAGTCATCATGGTGGTTATCAAGAATATTTAAAAAGATACTCATTTTTGTGCCCTAGTTCATCCCTTCACTCCTTCTTTAGTTTCCTAGCTCTTAAATGACCCGATATTTAAGCTATGTGGTATGCCCACTTCCATTTTCTTGGATTGGAACACCACATTCACTGGAAAATTTTGGCATGATCTATTTAAACCTCAAGGTGCATGGTTGAATATTACCACTACTTATCATTCCTAGATTGATGGCCAAACAAAAGTGGTCAATACGTTCTTAGAAATATATTTGAGATTCTTTGTTTATAGAAATATGTGTCAATGGGCACAATGGATTCCCCTTGTTGAAAGGTGGTACAATACCACTTATCACATAGCTACCAAAATGATATTGTATGAATTTTTTTATGGAAAAAACCCCCTATAAATGACATCATATGTATTAGGCACCTCCAATATTGATGCAATAGATTGAATGCTTCACACGAGAGAAGACATTATCCTTAACCTCAAGGAAAACTTTGTTATGGTGTAGAATCAAATGAAATGAAAAGTTGATCATCATATATTTGAATGTTCTTTTTCCAAATGGGATAAMGTGTTCATTTTCCTACAACCTTATAAAAAAAATCACTAAAAGATAAAGTTCCCTAGAAGATATCTCCCAAGTTCTATGGTCCCTATTAGATCATACAATGCATTGGATAGGTGGAATACAAGTTATCTCTCGTTTCCCACTCCAATTTTCATCAAGTTTTTCATGTGTCCTATTTGAACAAGGTTTTGGGAATGAATTGCAAATTTCATACTAACTTACCAAAACTTGATGAATCTGGTTTCATTCAAATCCAACTAGAAGAAGTATTGGATATCGGAGAGCATTAGTTGTATTGATGCACGATCAAGGAAGTATTGATCCAATGGAAATATATGGAACTAGAATATACCACATGGGAAACACTACTTTCAAGGGGGAGGGAATTTTAGGCTCCTATCATTAATAGTATATTATATTTCTTCACTATCATCTTCATTTACTTGTATGTCTATACCCAATTTTATATAATATTTCTTTAAATGTGAAACTGTGTTTATTATTATAGAACATTTGGAGTTCTTTCTAAAATAAATCAAAGTAATATTCCATTAAAATGGTATATAAGAGGGAATCTAATAAGATATATTGTCCCCCGGATGGGGTGCCACGCGGCCATGTGGAGACAGCTGGAGGCGCACTCAGCCTCGGCTTAAATTTCGAGGGCCGCCACCCACAAGCCAATATTAACGATGGGGGACGGCCTCTGTAGCAGACTTAAGTTGATGGTACGCCCCCCTCGCGCGTTCATTTACAGCGCACTCGGGACGGGAGAGGTTAAGGGTTGGCAAATGGTTTCGGCTTTTGGTTATATGAATTCTTTCACGACAGGGCAGAGCAGGGCTGCACCTGCCTCGGCTCCAATTCATGTTGGATTGCTATGGTGCAGCTCGACTCTTTTTGTGCTCAGACTCTTAGCATTTTCGGTGGACCCTTTTACGTTTGATTCAAAGCAGGTTAAGCCTGTCTGCGCCCTGCAAATCAATTCAATTGTGTCTTGGCTCACCTGTCTTCTACGCTACTCGTTCAACTCGCTCCCCATGGCTAGGAAAAGAGGCAGACCGCGCCGTGGCGCGGCCTGGGATGCTCGTAAAGCTCAAAGGCATCGGAGAGAGCAGCTGGAGCGGGCCTTGGCTCTGGCGACCTCTATCCTAAGGAAAAGAGAAAAGGAAGAGAAGCAGGCGCTCCTCGCCACCATAGACGAACCACGCGCAGGTTGCAGCCGAAACGAGCAAGATGCTGGCTTGGAGGAATTTTTTCCACCGTGCGTGGTGGTGGAAGACCCGACCATGGAGGACTTGACGCTAGTGGAAAGATATGAGGCGACTCTTCAGGAGAAGTGCACCCCCACTCTGGTTCTGGACGACTACATCCCCAGCTGTATCGTGGAATAAATTCCATGGCCTGGTGATGACAATGCTAGCAGCCATGACTCTCAGGTGAAGGAAGCTGGAGTGAAGGGAACAACGGTGGCTAGGGAGCAGCGAGAGTGTGAAGTTGGTTTGGAAGCGGCGACGGGCACGGTGGATCCGAGTGGTAGCTTGCATGGGTCTCTTCTCCGGAATGAGCACCTGGATCTTGTGTTTGACCTTCGTGGCCACTTATCTGATTTGGAGCTCCGGGTGTGCACCATGGGACAGAGCATGGACATGCTCCTCAACGCTTTCTCCAATGCGCCAGCTAAGCGGAAATGCCCCCTCTGTGCAAAAACTTTTGCCATCCCGGCTGGGTTCATGTGGCAGAAGGACGAGGACGACAGACCACCTGGCACATAGGTTTTTATGCTCTTGGTTCCTAGTTTACTTTGTTACTGTTTTATGCATATTTGGACTGAAGGTATCTGTCCTGGTTTCCTTCGGGCAGGACAGATGCAACAATGTTTAAGTTCTATTTTTCTACTTGGTTTTACATTTTATCTTGCTACTCTGTTTTACCTATGCTAGTTTCCGATTAGCGGCAGCATTTTTGGTAATTCCAGGCATACTGCTCTGTACATTTTGCAAAAGTTTTTTGCCTCTATAATATAGCAGGGTCTACCCTTTTTTATTTAAAAAAAAAAAAAGATATATTTTCATTTTTTCCCATATCTATGAAAGGAGAACTTGTAAGAATTCATCTATCGTTTTTATCCTTATGATAACCTAGTCCTTCATAATGTCAAAATTGCATTAATATATATATATATATATATATATATATATATATATATCCTCACAACATTGTGAAATATGAAGTAAAAATATTCTTAAGCATAATACAAACCAATGTCTGAAGTCAATACACAAGTAAAAATATTCCAATGAAAATTATATTAAATCAAAAGAGAGTACATTTGGAAACAACCATTGATATTTGACCAACTTTAAAAAAAAATAGATTTAACACTAGTTACGTAAAAGAGGCATTTCCTATCCCTGTCAAGTATCCCATTGGACGATATCCTTTGTTATATATTGTCATATAACACAGTTCCAACCATTTAACCCCAGAAATAAAATTATTAACATTTATAGCTACATGATAATTAACTAGAAATATGATAATTAACTTCATTTCTAGTGTTGAAGTATTATACTCCATGTTTTCAAAGCTTATCATATGGAATTCATTATATGATCAAAATCATTGGGATAATTTGGCATTGGACAATTTGAAAATTTTGACCACCTCCTCTTAAGGTTGATATATACCATGAATTAAAATATAGTTATTCCATGTATTATTTCTACATCATCATTTAAAGCTATTTAATTTCTTAAAACGAATCTCTCAAATAATTTTCTTGTTTGATCTAAAATGGATCTAGGAAGACATAAAAATCAAATTTCTTGGAATCGGACGAAACTAGCGTCATTGCATCAGGCTCGTCGTGTCAATTTTGGCTATATATGTTTTTTCCGAAAATGGACAACTTATGCGAAAGTTATCGCGTTCTGATTGATTTCCCAAACAAGAAAAATGTCAACTAGTCAAAGTCAACATACCATACTACTGACACCAGCAGTATGATAGGTGATGTCAGCATTATGTCATGATGATGTCACTAGGGACATGTGGAAGCACGAGGAGGTGACATGTGTCACTCATTTTTGACATTTTTAGGGGCTTATGTGGACTAATAAAAAATTGACACATGGCACTATATGGACGCGACACGTGGCACTGTATAGACATTGGCATGGCCCAATGACAGTTTGACATGTGGCAGTATGGAAAAAAGGTGGTTGTACAGATGTTGATGTGGCATGCTGACTGGGTAGTACGAATGTTGATGTGGCAGCTAACTGGACAAGTGACTTGGTAGTATGGATGTTGACGTGGCATGACACATGGTTTTACGACAGTGACGTGACAACTGACTGTGCATGTTGACTAGGTTGTTAACTATGTGGTGGTTGGACCATATGGGCCAACCACAGGGTGAAACATATCCCAATCAGAGGGCACCACATGGAACCCCGAATTTTTCCAATATTGGCTAGGTCAAAAAAATTATTCTGCCTCCAGGGGATTCAAACCCTTGACCTCCAAGACGAGCAACGGACTAAGCACCATGCGTTGGCCACATGGGCGTAGGTGTTACTTGGTTAAACATATGGAACGTATTGTATTTGAGTTGCATTTAGTGCGTTATTGGGGATAGACCTCGATCAGTGGGAGGCTAGCCCATGACCAAGGCTAAGAACTAGGAGCTAAGCACAATAGGTGGGCACGTGGGAGTTAATTCCATGACCACATGGACCATTCACACATGACCAAGACCCAAAGTAGAGGGGCTTGTCTGGAGGACTAGGGCCAGTGCCTAGCCCTCAACCATATGGTAGTGCCCATATGACCAGGGGCCCGAGAGAAAAGGGTTGCGCCCAATATTTTCCAAATCTGCATTTTCAAACTTTATAATAAGATTTTATTGGTTTTTTTAACCTGATTTTGGAGGCTTTTTGCCATTTTGGGGGGATCTGGAGCCCAATTTGAGGCCAGATCTTGGGAGGAAGTTGGGATAGGATCGCCAACTCAAATCCTATATAAATTAGAGGTTTTTGATAGACCAGGAGGTTCACATTAGCAGAATGATGATGATTTTATGAAGCTTGAAGCCATTTTATGTAGGGAAGCCATTGAGGAAGCGAACTTTGGAGGCCAATTCCGGGAGCTATGCTCAACCTTTTTCAGTGTTGTCAGTTGTGTTGGATTCTTGAGGTCGATTAGAACACATCCAGACCAATTTGTAATCCTTTTGATACATTTTTTATGTACTTTTAAATCATCGAAGAGAAATAATAAAGCCTCCCCCATTGAGACAAAGGCCCGAAGATGTAGGAAATTTTGTCAAACTCTGTTAACAGCCTTGTTGTTATGGTTTGTTGTTCTTTATGCTTATATTATGATCTACATTTCTATATCATGGCTGCAATAATATCTCATTGATTTCTTCCTATTTCCTTAATTCCTAAATGGTAATGGAACACATGCTTAAAACTTAACCAAGTCTTTAAATATCATTTTTCGATCAAGTGGTATCAGAGCAGGTTGACAATTGGTTGTTTGAGTTTGCATGATTACCAGGGAGAATCTAAGTCATGGTGAAGGTGAGATTGTAGAAGGAGATCCAGATATTGGATCAAGAAAGAGGAATTCTCAAATTGAGAAGATGGCATCGGAAGAAGGAATGTCTCAGAATGAGATAGATTTGCAAAATACTTTATTCACCATATCTTAGATGGTAAAGGTCTTATATGAGGGTTACTTGGAATGAAAGAGACCTTTCTAAGGGGAATATTCAAAACAAGACAAAAGTGAAGAAGGAGAGGATCTTCTTAAACCTCCCCCTTCACCTCATTCTTCTTCGTCATCTTCTTCTTCTTCGAGTACAAGTGCAACTTATACCGCAAGAAAACATGCCCATAAACATAAACATGATATGCCTTTACTTAAGACTGGTGTGAAATTTGAATTTCCCATGTATGATGGTGAAGTCAATATTGAGAGGCTTGATAACTAGGTCAGTCATATGGAATTTTATTGCAGTGTGCAACAAATCAAATATGAGGAAACACAAATCAAGTTGGCATTTCTTCGTCTTGCAGGCACAACACTCATCTGGTGGTAGAGTAAGTTGCAACATGGTACTCAACAAGTTGGTAATGTATTTCAATCATGTCAAGATTTTTTTTTTGGACTTAGAAAGCAATTTTATCCTTTGGGTTATAAAGAGAAGGCTTTAATTGAATGGAAAAGTCTTAAACTAAGAAAAGGACAAGCAGTGAAAGAATACACGGATGAATTTCATAATATGGCATTAATGTTAAATATTCCATTACATACACAAGAAACTCTTATGAAGTATATAGGAGGTTTACCTGCACATATTCGTAACACTATATTTACGTTTGGACCTACTAATATTGGTGAGTTTATTTTCAAGAAACATACATTGAATTAGGGGAAAAACGAGTTGGTGTATCAAGGGAATCATCTTCAAGGAAAGAGGACAAAAGAAAGTGGAATGGAAAGAAAGAAAATTCAGCGACAAGGAAGGAAGAGAAGTTGTCTTGCAAGCATTGCAAGAAAGAAGGGCAAGATGATGACCATTGCTGGAAATTTCAGCTAGAGAAGAGACCAAAGTGGTTCAAAGAAAGGAAAGGGAGGAAAACATGTGCAATAGAAATAGGACCAACAGACTTGGGATATGATTCAAGTGATGAGACTAAAATCACAGCAGTTGGTTTGAGAGGTAAAATTGGTGATGGATATGATTCTATAAGTAAATTGTTTCACATAAGGGTGATAATGAAACATACTAAGATTGATACATTGATATATAGTGGATCTCAATATAACTTGATTTCAAAGGAAGTGGTTAAACAATTGGGATTAAACACTAAGATGCATCATAAACCTTACTCACTTAAATGGATAAGCAACAATCATAAATTGCAC
>JZKD02S0957799.1:0-11643 GCA_000966675.3 Picea glauca | reverse complement strand
GTCGAGGGAAACCCTAGTCACATATTTTTGTTCACAATCTTGTTCCCTTGTGTCCCATTCGTTGGTCGTTGTTGCAACAAGGTTTTCTTTCGTCGACTTCTTGTTTGTAATGCTTGTGGGATGGTAAGGAGGAGCAATTGAATTAGTCTCACGATGTGAGGGGCATGGCTTTCTTGGTTGTTTTGTCTACGATGGATCGGGGGTGCTGGGGGGTTTTGTTGCGCGCGTTGATGGTTTGTGTGGCTTCTCGGTTCTGGGGTATAGATCTATTGCCTTGATGGTTCTGATTTGTTATGTTGCCTGATATTTTGCCAGATCTTCCACAGTCAGTTGTTCTTTTGTGGATGGTTCTGATTCGTTTTGCTACCTCATCTTCCACCAGATCTTCCACAATTAGTTGTTCTTGTGTGGATGGTTCTGATTCATTTTGTTGCTTCGGTTGTTTTGGGTTTTTCTCTGGCTTTGTTAGATGTTTTGATGTATGCTCAAGTCGATTTCTTATTGGTGGTTGTTGGTGTCTTTTTTCTTCCTCATCTCAGAAGGGGTTTTGGGCTAGAGCTTTGAGGTCCTCGTTAAGGGTGTGCGGTGGAGGAATTTTATTTTAAAATGTAATATTTGAGTCAATTTAGGTTAATATCGCATTAGTCTTAGGCACAAATATTGTACATCTTCTTTATACTTGGTTGTAAAATGTATTTAGTTTTTCTTATTACAATTTTATTGATCAACTTATACCAAGTGTCACGACAACTTTAAACAAGAACATTACACATCTATCTCATACTAAATTGAGTTATACAATACACTTACAAAAATAAATTGGAACATTAAATAATATCCCATAATAAAAAGGGATGAATTGGGTAGATTCCTCTTTAAAATAAATTGAATTCCATTTCTTCAACTATTATGCATGGTTTAAGCAATTCATTATATAACCTTATCTATGGATGTTATGGCTTACTTTGAGTGGGTTAAAGGGACAATGATCCTTCTAGCTTTCTCATGGTAATAAGTTTTATTAAATTCTTTAATTGTCTTAATGTTTGAATAATTTATTTTTTATTATATTTTTCATTTCACTAAACTCCATTAGATTTGGATTTTTTTCAACATTTAAATTGATATCAAATGTGTTGGTTATCATTTGAATCTTAAATGATTAAACTTAGTGATCAAGTTTGAAGAGTTAGTATTAGTTTCAATTTGAAATGTGTATTCAACCCTTTCATGATGAAAAGTTGCAAAAGTAGTTGAACCTTATTTGACAACATTAAACTAAACTACACACTTCATAAAAAAATGTAATAAAATATTTTCCTCCCAATATTTTATAATGTTAAAAACTAACCAACCATTTAATAAATAAATTGTGATTTATATAATCTAATAATAAGCATATTTTGCAATTTCAATTGTAGACTTACATAAAAATAAAAAATAAACAATAAAACACATGCACTTCTTTTGAGGAATTTCAAAGTGTTAAAGATCACAACATAGAGCCTTTCACACAATGGACATTTTAGTGCACACCTATATAAGAGAGGACTTACTCTATATGTCCATATAATGGTCAAGCACTCCATCTTAGATTCATATCTCCACCATATCTCTACTATACTCTCAATTAGAGCATTTGGTATATTAGTTGTAGATCACATTTGGAAAGAAAACATTGTAGCAGACCTTGAGGCCTTTGTCAAGGGGGATATTTCTATCAAAACATTGTAAGAGCCTAGAAGATAGACTACTTTTTTCAAAGCTAGAACAAGAAATAATGCTTTGTGGGCCTCTAAGAATATGCAGATATAATATGATTGCGTACATGGTTGATTATTTAGGCTAATATGTCCATGATATGTAGTTTCCTTAGATCCATACAAACAAGAGCTAAAGGAATTTATATAGTCAAGACAACCAACTTTATTATTCTTCTTAAGATTGTTGATTGTGCACTTTATCTTTAAAAAAAAAAAAACTTTTCTACTAGAGCATAATCCCTAATACATAGATATGATAAAACAACAATTATTTACTTTCTAGATAGTTGTATTAAGAATCTCATCCAAGCAATAAAAATGTTTCTTCAAGCCAAGGTTGCAAAGGATACATTGTTATGTACATAATCACGATATATGTGGTATCTTTATAATAAATTCATATGCATACAAAGGTCTCTTTTATATGATAAATGTACATATACATGTGACATAATCTTAGGGTTAGGGTTTATGCATCTTATTGTTATAAATAGGGGTTTCCCCCTATCATATGCATGTTGTTATCTTTTATTAATATAACAATCGAATTCAAGTTGTTATTCATGGAGATGTATTCCTCCTATTATTTAGATCAACAGATGTTATCCAACCCCTAGGCATGCAAGTGCCCCCACTATTACAATTTATGTTATGTTATTTCTCATCTCTACAAATATAGTCCCATTTGGTGTTTAGGGATGAAACATAAATATCATGGATCTTGGCTTAGTATAAGGCACATGAATAGGGATCTTTGGGGGCATTCTCAAAATATTTGACAGGACAAGTATTTTCATACAAATGTTAGTGTTGTTAGAAACATCGAGAAGACAATGAAAGAATGTGGTGGATAAAAATGCATAATATTGAGAAATTGGGGATGATAAATCTAGATAAAAGAGAAGTGGAGATTTAATGGCGAGTTGATCACATTAAGTATGGATACTAAATGGCATGCCAATCATCAAATTAATTAGTATTGACAATGATCACACACCGTTATTTTGAGTGAGGATTTAAGAAGGCAACATATCCAAATTTTCATTAAGTGTTGCATAAAATGGAAAATATGTCAATATAGTGATGGGATTATGTGGATGTGCACTATGTGATGAATTTAATGTTGTAACAAGGTACATTATGACAATGAATAGTTGTCAAGAGACAACAAGAGTCAGGGTGATTTTAGTATTTAGATGCCAATTGCAAGTAATGGGTGTTTAATCCTAAATCTTGATCGTGATTCACCACCATCCACGTTTGATATTTAAAGTACAATGAACATTGAATACCCATTATGTAGGAGTCATAACATTGACGAGTTGCTAAAAATGTGACGATTTGTTGAAAATGTGACCCTTCTTTTAAAATTTTACAATTTTTATTGTCCTTCATAAATGACAAGTTAATTAAAAATGTATGATTTTTGAAGGGTGATTTTTTAATTACACTTCTATGAGGAGTAATGTGAACCCCTTGGAAGGGTTGATATAAGGGTACTGTTACCCCCTCTCACCTAGGGGTAACTAGAGGAGATCATGTCTTATGGCCCATAATGAAGATAGTGATCCTAATAATGATGGTGATGATCAATATTATCCATAGATTGCAACCCATCATATGTCTCCCCTTCATTCAACTCAACTTATCACACCTAATCATCATGGTTCATTGCATGATGGTGGTCCAACACATTATGAGGTACACTAGTCATTGTTTCATATAAAGTGTCATACTTAATGCATTAAGCATTTAGGTGAGGATCATGGGTTGAAGTCGAATAATGAATCATAAGCTTGGAAGTTATTTTTTTTTCCTTGTTTCATCTCGGTTGCCATCATTTTTATCCTAGTGCAGTGTTGTCTCTCTTGGGGAAAAAGGGTACTACTGGGAGGCTCTGATAAGGGCAACGCACCTCTCCTCTCATAAATAACACTTTCCATGTTGGGGCCTTCTGAAGTGTATTGAACGTTAGTAATTGTTGTTACATGTACACCAAAAAGGCCCATGGTTCATTCTCATATGAGAAGAAGTGATAGAATGCCAAGGTTGATGTGACTGCTAAAAAATGAACAAGAAAATGAAAGAAAGTTATAAAAGAAAGAAGAAATGATGGGATAATGAATGACCAAGTAAAAAACCAAAGGTTAGGTTGAGCTCTACCCCCTCACTATGAGGAAATCACCCCTAGCCCTAATGCACCGAATGCATATCAATTAAAAGGAATTAATCCCAGTATGAAAAGAAATGATAGAATAAAGCACTTGAAACCTAAAAAGGGCACTTTCAAAGTAATAAAATAATATCAAAAGGAAAGGTTACCCCCCATGCTTAGGGGTAACTAGAGGAGAACATGTTTTGTGGTCCACGGTGGAGAACATGATCTTGACCATGATGATCAACAACATGTCCATAGATGGCATCCCAGTAGCCCCCTTCATTCACCTTTACAACTATTGTTCAACCAAGGCTCTTCACATCTAAGCAACATAAAGTATGTGAGATGGTAAGCCAATGTCACCATGAGGTATGTTAGTCCTTATTTCATGCAAAATGTTGTGCTTAATTTGTTGGGCATGTGGATGAGGATATTTGGTTGAAGTTGGATAATGGATCATCGACTTGGTAAATTGTGTCAGTTTCCTTGTTTCACCTTGGTGGTTAGTGTTAACACGTGAATTTGCAACCTACTTCATAGGAATCAAGCAATAATTGAGATTTTACCTAAGGAGCATTATGGTATAAATCATGTGGCATTATTCCCATGATTTCCACAGGAAGAATAAAGACGTTTGAGGTTTGAACAGCTCAAGCACCCTCAAAATCCAGTCAAAAGGGTGTGTTTTCAAACTCTTGTTAAAAAAATGCGAGGAAGGGAGGTTAAAAACCCACTTTTTGGATTTATCTTAAGTTGGGAGGGTTAATTTCATGTTTTGGCGCGTTGTGACTAAGGCGCACACAGATCTGGGCAGCTCAACATAGCACGCTCGGTTCTACGATCGTCCGCCCATATTGGACCCCCCCCCCGACCTTCTGCCTTTAACGAGGGGGGGGTCTGAGTTAGTGGTTTTTAGACACGACCCCCCCACTAACGTGGTGCCTCCTCATTAACTCGGACCCCCCCCCACACTAAACCACTAACTGCCTACCCCCCTCGAGCTAGCCTTCTTACCACTTTCCCATACCGCTCTTGCCTCTTGCCGACACCTATCTTCCACTCAAACTTTCCCCACCTGTCACATCTCCCTTTTCACCTCTGCCTCTCACCCCCTCACACCTGTCCTCCACTCATCGTTCTCTCCACCTACCATCGCTTCCCTTTCCCCCCTACCCCTTTCGCTTCCCGACATCTGTCTCTCATGTTGCCTCCACTTGTGCTGGTGTCCCCACTCCCTCTGCCACCTTTGCCTCTCATTCTGCCACTGCAGCCTTGTGCCAGCCTCCGCTCCCCCCAATCGCTTCCTTCCACATGGTTGTCACTCACTCGTTGTGCCATGAAAATTTGTGCCAAGCAATTCACTTCACATCACCCCTGTGCATACACTATCAGCTTGCCACCTGCAACACCCATATTGGCCACAAAAGAAGACTTGTAGGGCCTCAAGGCATCAGGATTGACTCAAAGAAGTCGTGGGCACCGCCTAAAACATTCATGGGTGTCAGGCCTCATACCGATCCCGATGAAGGTAGTTATTGAATATGGGGGTGGTAGTTGAGATCTCGTCTCACCCCATAAATGGAAAACATGCAGAGAGTGGGCGTAAAGGCAGACTGTCAATCCGAAGCCTCCTTATGGACATATTTTACTGTAAATCACATAATTGAGCCTGGATCACGTCTAACATAAGGAGGCCTACAAAATATGATGGAGCTGACACCGATTGAGGCTTTGAATGCAAGGGTCCGATCACATTCTTGGTGGTTGCAACATTTTTTAGTATATATAGTTAGTTTTAATATTTTGTTAAGGTCAAATGGTTGAGCTAGGCTTCCTACTATTCTAATATTTTGATGAAGAACACTGGTTCTTTGGTTATGTACTTGATTTGAGACTTCTTAATTAATCTAAGTCATCTTTCTTACCCCATCTTATTTTCCTCTGATACTGAGAGAGTTCATGAATGACTGAGTCACATGAATTGTTGTAACTGTATTATGATGAATGTTTGATTATAGTGTTGTTATAATTTCTTGCAGTTTCTTTGAGATTTGAATTCAAGAGGATCTTGTGTTTAAGTTTTTCCTCCTTAGGCTACTGGAAGACCTGATGTCCACGACATACCTCTACACTCTCCTTACCAAAGTATTCCCTCTATTCACCCTTACTCCAACTTACCGACTGAAGTTAATTCTAGACCTCAAATGCTTGTGCATGCTAGTCTAGATTTATGAGTTAGAACGTTATTATCATCGAGTCTTCTCCATTTGACATCTTAAAACTCAATTACACTCACATAAACTAAAGGGTATTGGGATTACCTTCTATGCAATCTGAAGGTGACTTCTAGTGCTAACATTTCTGGCGCCGCTGTCGGGGATCGAATTTAAGACATTTCCCTGGGATAGAATGACAAGGAAGCTTTTGATTCTAAAGGTGCATCATATATCATAACCATTAAAGATTGCAACTTGCACCTGGTGACTCCACTGTTCATTTCTGTCTCCTAAAGGCAAACACACGAGGTCCACTCCACTGATGCCTCTAGCAATGCCTGAAGTTGACCCAGAGAAAATTGTCAGAAAGGGAAAGACCACTCAAAAAGATACCTCCACTACTATACCAAGTTATTATGATAATTTGCATAATCCCTCCTTACAAGCTCCCACAACTATCTCTGATTCTCCTATTATACAAACTGTTGGAGTTTCTAGAAGTTTAAATTTTGGGTGTTTCTGTGCTGATTTCTCCCCTCCTATTCTTGGTTTGGAAGGAGAAATATTTGACAACCCTGTGTCCCCTAGAGTTGTGAAGTGGTTTAGACCCAGGACCTTAGAAGACTTTCCTACTCCAGAATTTATTACTCATCCTCCTATTAGAGTTACTGAAATTAGAGAGGGGGAAACCTATGTTCCATCCATCCCCTTATCTTTATCTCCCAACACTCAACCTTTTCCTTTTTCTCCCAGAAGCACTACCGTAGTTTCACTTGTCCAAACTCCACCCCCTCTGGGTTCCCCTCCAGTTCACATCCCAATGGCAGGTGCTAATTCCCCCAGAAATGGAATGGATGCTATTGTGGCTGCTAGGTATGCCCCTTTTGTTCTGCATCAGCCTCTAAGTGCTCTCCTTACTGATGGCTACCTTAAAAAATTGCCCAAGTTCACAGGTGAGGGAGATATAACTACACAGGAGCACCTTGCAGCCTTCTATAGTTATGATGACAATTATGTCATTGTGATTGAAGATGTATGGATGAGAATTTTTGTTCATAGCCTTGATGGAGAGGCTAATAAATAGTTCAGGGCTTTACCCCCTAGATCTATTGATGGGATTGAAGCCCTTGATGAAGCCTTCTTAAAGAATTGGGGTGATAGAAAGGATTTCCTTTACTATATTACAAAGTTCGGATCACTGAAGAAAGGAAAAGGGGAATCTATTTCTGAATTCTCAAAGAGGTTTAATATAATGTATAATAAAATTCCCACTAAGATTAAGCCTACAAAAACCTATCCAACGATTACTTATTCTAGTGCTTTTGACCCTGATTTCTGCCTCCTATTAAGAGAAAGAAGAGATACCTCCTTGGCTCATATGAAAGATGCAACCATTAAAGTAGAATCTAATATATTGGCAGTTGATAAGCTTAGGAGTAAGGCTGATAGAGATAGAAGAAAAGGTAGGTCTGAAGGTTCGACTTCTAGTTCCTTTGCTGCCCCTCCTCCAATGGATGAAGTAACCAAACTACTAAAGTCACTTTCTGCTAGAATGGAAAGGTTTGAATTGGAAGGAAAGAAGAGCTATAGAAATCCCCAAATTGTTGATAATAGGGGTAGTTTCAAAAGACCAACTAATGCTCCTCAGACCATCCAAAGAGATCAGATAAACGAGGACCGAGATGATCAAAAAATCCAAACTCCTCTCCAAAATAACCTGGTTACCAATGGAGATGGAGAGGAAGAATATTTTGATCCTAAGATCCATTTCCTTGGAGATACCTCTTCATCCTCTCATTTAACTCAATCTGCATACGAAGAATCCCTCATGAGTAATCAACTAAATGAGCCGAGCAAAGGAGAAAAGACCAGCATCAATCCGAATAGATATAACCTCTGATCCAAGAAGAAGGAAGGAAATCCTAACACTCCTGAACGACCTGCTAGAGCTGAGAAACCTGCTAGAGATATAGAAGATAGCAACAAAGAAAGGAAGGCACAGAGCCCCCCACCAGTGGTCAAAAGTCCTATCCTAGAGGTGAGGGAGATTCTGAAGCCTCCCTCCCCTTATATCTTTGAGCATAAGATTCAAAATATTAGAATCCTTGTACCTCTCTCAGAGTTAGTCAAGCATGAGGATTTCAAAAGGTGCCTATCAAAAAAATTTCAGCTCGAACCTACATCTCACTCCACAAACTCAGTTAACCTCCAAGATGAAAGGCCAACTGTCATATTAGGGCCATTGGTAGAGGATAGAGATGACTCCTCCCCTCCCTTATACACTTCATTGAACATCCATGATAAGGTGTTGCATAACTGCTTGATGGATTTAGGGGCATCTCACAATCTTATGCCTAAGATTTTCATGGAAGAGCTCGGGTTGGAGGTTACAAAAGCCTACCATGAACTGTATTCTTTTGACTCCAGGAAGGTGAAGTGCCCTGGGGTTATCAAAGACCTAGTCGTTTCTCTGTTCCAGCTGCAAATGAAGTGCGTGGTCATGGATATCATAGTGGTTGATGTTCCCCCTTAGTTCGGGATTCTATTATATGGATATTGGATAAAGAGATCGGGGGAACCTTGCAGATGGAACTTTCATACACCACCATTCCTGTGTTTGGGGGTGAACAAAGGAGACTTTACAGGGAATATCAGTTGGCCTACGTCATTAGAGATGAAACAAACCCCGCCAACCATCCTATTTTTTCTCTTGACATTGATTTGGGATCCAACATATTGCAGTTCACTAATGCTCCTGGACCTCCTCTTGAAATCAGAAAGCAACCCATCACTTTTTTTGAAACCCCTCCTCCAACTACCTCTGTTTGGAAGATGTTTTTTGATGGAGCCTCTTCTAAGGAATGTGTTAGTGGTGGAGTGGTCTTTTTTTCACCTTATCAAGAGACTATAGCTTTGGTCTTTTTTTCACCTTATCAAGAGACTATAGCTTTGTCCTACAAGCTAGAATTTGAGGCTACCAACAACGTGGAAGAGTATGAAGCTCTTGTTTTGGTTTTAATGGCTGCAAAGGACATGGGGGTTGAGGAGATATTAGTATTTGGTGATGCAAAACTAATTGTTTATCAGATCAAAAGTATTTACCAAGCTAAGAATCCTAGGCTCAAAGCTTATAGAAATGAAGTGTGGGACCTATTTGACAGTTTCTTCTTGGCTTTCAACATTTCATTTATTCTAAGAGAGGAGAATACCATGGTTGATTCTTTGGTTGTTTCAACAAGACATTTCAGAGTCCCATTGCCACCAAAACTCAAGTATGATGTAGAGGGAAATATAGGTCCTGTGTACCTGACAATGTCAAGCATTGGAAGGTGTTTGAGGATGACCTAGAGCTCAAAAAATTCCTTGAGTCTGCTGATGAATTTTTTTCATTTCATATAGATCAAGATCATGACTCTGAAAATAATCCTCAGGTTGATGTTCTTCTAAACAAAATTTCCCATCATCATATTGTTCAGTTTCCTAGCAATCATATTCCAAAAGGACTAGTTCCTTTGAAAAGACTATTTGACGAGAATTATGTGGCAGTGAAGGTTAAAGGTCTAGTTGATGATGTTGACATAGCTGAGTACAATATTGGTATAGAGAAGGATCCAAAATTTGTCAAGTTGTCAAGCAACTTGTTAAGGGAACAAAGGGTTGAATATGAAGAGTTGTTAAAATAATTTGCTGATGTGTTCACCTGGACATTATGAATATCTCAAAACATATGACAGAAGTGTCATTGAACATAATATACCATTGAAGGAAGAGGCCAAACCATTTAGGCAGAAATTGAGACAAATAAATCCTATGTTGCTTCCTATTATGGAGAAAGAGGTGAAAAATCTTTTGGATTCCCAGATTATCATCCCTTTGAGGTATTCTGAATGGGTGGCCAACTTGGTCCTAGTGAGAAAGAAGAATGGAGAAATCAGAGTTTGTGTCAATTTCAGGAACCTGAACAGAAGCTCTAAGAAGGACAATTACCCCCTGCCAAAGATGGAGCACATATTACAGAGGGTGACTGGTGCATCTAGGATGTCCATGATTGATGGATTTTTTGGCTATAATCAGATTTATGTCTTGCCTGAAGATAGAGAGAAGACAACCTTCACTACTCCTTGGGGTACATTCATGTACGCTAAGATGCCCTTTGGATTGATCAACGCAAGGGAAACCTTCCAACGAGCTATGGACATTGCATTCATCAAAGAAAAAGATAAATTTGTATTAATCTATTTGGATGACATTACAGTTTTCTCCAGGTCTAATAAAGAGCACTGTTATCATCTGAGAAAGGTCTTCTTGAAATGCAGGAAATTTGGTCTCTCCTTAAATCCTAAAAACTCATTGTTTTCCGTGAAGGAGGGGAAATTATTGGGGCACATAGTATCAGTTGAGGGAGTAAGGATTGATCCCAGTAGGGTAGAAACTATCCAAACCTTGTCACTCCCTAGATCCAAGAAAGAAGTTTAGTCTTTCTTGGGGAAAATTAATTTTCTGAGAAGGTTTGTTTATAATTTTGTTGAAATGGTAAAATATATTAAAACCATGTTGGGGAAGGGAAACGAAGTCAAGTGGATTACAAAATCTCAAAATTATTTTGATCAAATAAAGAAGGCCTTGATTGAAGCACATGTGCTCATCAGTCCTGATTACTCCAAGGATTTTTTGATTTTCTCTTTTGCTTCATTTGAAACAGTAGAAGTTGGTTGAAGTGCAGCAGGCGAGGGAGAAATTACTAGACAAAGCCCATGACCATCAACAAAAGATCAAGCAGGATTTTGACAGAAGAGTAAGGAAAGAGGATTTCCAACTGGGAGATCTAGTACTCAAGTGGGATGCACCTAAACAAGATAAAGGCAAGCATGGTAAATTTGAGGCCTTATGTATTGGCCCCTTCAAAGTTTCTAAGGTTTTTTCAAATAACACCTACAAGTTGCAGGATTTGGAGGATGCTGAAGTTTTTGGTAGCCCTGTAAATGGGCATTTTCTGAAGAAGTTTTTTACTTAAGCCATGAGTGGCTTCCCATGGCATTCTAAATATCATTTTTCTTTCGTTTTTGTTTTTTATGAATGACTCCACAAACCCAACACTATGTCACTGAAGCTACAAAAGGAGTTCTTGTAGCCTCACAGGGAGTTCTCTATCCCCCATGGAGCCTATATGTTAACACATGAATTTGCAACTTACTTCATAGGAATCAAGCAATAATTGAGATTTTCCCTAAGGAGAATTATGGTATAAATCATGTGGCATTCTTCCCATGATTTCCAAAGGAAGAATAAAGACGTTTGAGGTTTGAACAGATCAAGCACCCTCAAAATCCAGTCAAAAGGGTGTGTTTTCAAACACTTGGTAAAAAAATGCAAGGAAGGGAGGTTAAAAACCCACTTTTTGGCTTTATTCTAAGTTGGGAGGGTTAATTTCATGTTTTGGTGCATTGTGACTAAAGAGTACGTAGATCTGGGTGGTTGAGCATAGCGCGCTCAGATCTACTGTCGT
>JZKD02S0957798.1:222120-239925 GCA_000966675.3 Picea glauca | reverse complement strand
TTCTTATCACATTTTGCATGACTGTGCTACATAAATTATCATGATTTCCGTTGTGTATATGAATTACTGTTAAATGCTATGGATTGTTTAATCGTAGCAGTAAATTATATGTTTTTACTCTGAGTTAAATGTATTTCTTTACTTGAATGCATGTGATTATATAATGCATGTACGAATTATGTAAAAGTGTGTGTACAGATTGTTACATAGTGCGTTATAAGCTCTGGGTAAGCAAAAAGGTACACTACATCTGACTTGGTTTTTGAAGGCCCTTTATATATAAAACTTCTTACTTACAAAAAAGATGGATCTGATGTAGAAGAATAAGCTACAGAAGGATCTGCCTGAATCCTCAATTGATGGATCTACGACACTGTTTTCTCTCTAGCAAGCCCATCACTTATTACTTGAAATAGATTTTATAGATAGTGCAAGGGTGGGAAAAGGAGAAGAAGAGCCTTAAAGATAAAGATGTGTTTTTGTTGGTCTTTATTTTCATAAATATCTATAAAAACTGTTAATTCAAAATCTTTTTAGTTTTTTGGGGCGCTGTATTCTTTAAATTCAAGGAAGACAAATTTTTAACCAATGCAAAAACAGTTTTAAATCATACTCCAAAACCAACTTATATTTTTATATACATCAAGATAAGATAATTCTTTAAATTCAAGGAAGACTAACCTTTAACCAATGCAAAAACAGTTTTAAATCATACTCCAAAACCAACTTATATTTTTATATACATCAAGATAAGATAATTCTTTAAATTCAAGGAAGACTAACTTTTAGCCAATGCAAAAACAGTTTTAAATCATACTCCAAAACCAATTTATATTTTTATATACATCAAGATAAGATAATTCTTTAAATTCAAGGAAGACTAACTTTTAACCAATGTAAAAGCAGTTTTAAATCATACTCCAAAACCAATTTATATTTTTATATACATCAAAATGAGATAAGATAATGATTACCACATTACTTCTTTTTGTAATTATTTTCATTGCAATTTAGTAATCAGATCTTGGTTGAAGTTTACTTAATTAAAAAATAATTGAAAATTGTAACCTTTTATGATTCGGCATCTGATAAAATTCTTGTTTAAAATATCTATACTTTCATTAAAAACAATTTTTTAGAGGATTTTAAAAATCATTCATTTAACTTTGATTAGAAAAGGCATCTCATTGATCCATTGTAAACATCCGACTGAAAAGGATTTGCATTTTGTCCTACTACTTCCATGGCATTGAGTTACTTTAATTTGGGTAATGACAGCCATTATTATAGGCTCAGGCTTTGAGAAATCCTATTCGATGCTATTGATAGCTGACTGCACTGACCCAGATGTGTCATGTAGTATTCGTGTGCAACCACGCTTCCATTCCATTGGGGATAGGAACCTTTTATATGATCTAAGGCTTATTGTGATTATTACAGATTCTTATTTTATTGTGCTTCGTCACTTAAATCGTGAACCTACAGGAGACACTGAAAACAATTGGCTATACACAGGATAGTGAGCGTTGATGAGTAAAATTATTACAAATATACAATTGTATATCCATGAGACGTAGAGTTCAAAAACTCTTTTAAATTATTGTTTATTATTCTACTTTGATTGGTGAAGGTGATCAGTACGTACTGTTTATTATTCTAGGTGATAGGTGAAAGGTTACTTGTAAGTATGGTTTATTATTCTATTTTGATAGGTGAAGGTGATGGGCATTTAGGATAATAATGATGTCATTATAATAATATACTTGTTGAGTTTAACATGTTATTTGTGAGAATTGAATCTGAGATTCCTTAGTAACTAGATCAATCAATATATATAAGTACCAGCAGTTATAAACTCAATATATCATTTGTGGGAATTGAACCTGAAATTCCTTAGTAACCAGGTCCATCAATATATATAAGCACAAGGCCTGCTTGGCCATCTTATCAAGGATTGTGGGGATGACCTCAAGTCTGCATGGTCCTAATAAGCTAGGTCACACATGCGCTACAATGGCAATGACAATTTTCCCAGATGACTCAATCCTTTAAATAACACTCCACTGATTCAATCCTTTTTTGGGTGGTATGATAACAATCATTCATCCCAACAATTATTCTATTTTGATAGGTGAAGGTGATGGGCATTTAGGATAATAATGACGTCATTACAATAATATATTTGTTATGAGTTCAACATGTTACTTGTGAGAATTGAATCTGAGATTTCTTAGTAGCTAGATCAATCAATATATATAAGTACCAACAGTTATGAGCTCAATATATCATTTGTGGGAATTGAACCTGAGATTCCTTAGTAGCGAGGTCCATCAATATATATAAGTACAAGGCATGCTCGGCCATCTTATCAAGGACTGTGGGGATGACCTCAAGTCTGCATGGTCCTTATAAGCTAGGCCACACATGTGCTATAATGGCAATGACAATTTTCCCAGATGACTCAATCCTTTAAGTAACACTCCACTAATTCAATCCTTTTTTAGGTGGGTATGATAACAATCATTCATCCCAACCACAGGAACTAAACTCAATTGACAATTCAGTATTAGGTGGATGTGTGATTCTGTGCCTAAAAATTCAAAGTGGAGCTGACACTTGTCACTCTTAAATAATAATAATAAAAAATCAAATAAATGAAAATTGTATATCTCAGGTTCTGACCTTTCCTCCTTAACCAGTTTTAGAGTGCAAAAGGAAAAGTTTACACCTAGAGAAATTTGATCTCTCTAGACGCTTTATAGAACCTGAGTTAAAACAGGTCTATACTGCTTTAAGAGACAAAAATACTCACTTTTCACAACCATCAAAAATACAATCTTTTACCTATAAAAACAGGCCCTTCTAAATTTGAAAAACTCAATTTAATTATCTTAACTGAATCTTTTAAAATTTATGGAGGAAACATTTTTTTACATATCAAATAGCACACTGTTAACAGTGAAAACCCACAAAGCTCTTTTTACATCTTCCCCGAAATTACAGTTTTAAACAAAAGTTGAACACTCATAAGAAAGTGATATCTCCCAGATTTGGTGCAACGAAAACAAACAAGGTTAAGTTTACAAATCTCCATGTCAAAATTGGATCGGTGAATCTTACAAAATCCTATGAGACAAGGCTCACCAAAACAAAAGAGCAGACCCACAAATGTCCATGTCCAAGTCCAAGTCCAGCCCTCGTTTAGGACTTGTTCCGAATTGATTTGCACAAAATCAAATGAGATTGCTAAAGAACAATGCTGGGAGTCGACCGTTTTCCTTTCATAAATTAAGGGTAATTGTAAACCCTTTTAAAAATATTAACATGTTTTCCAATTTTGATGATAAGATACGATTCCAACTTTAGATTAACTTAGATTATAAAAGTGATCATCTTTTTAAATTTTTTGGTGAAGTTCAAAGCATTCGGTGATTATTTTAGGTAGATGATAATATTCCTGCTTCATAAAACTACTAAATTCTTACTAATATTAATTTAACAATAGTTAAAAAAAAATGCCACATAAAAACCACTTCAGCAGATTTAGTGTGGAGTGAGGATTGATTCTCATATATTGTTTTTATATTGTCCCGTATGCTTAACACCTTATGTATGTTTTTTGAAATTTAAGGGAGGGTTTGCATTGTCAAATATATTTCCCTTTTCTTTAATGGTAGATTTACCATTTATTTAGGTTGAATTTTTATTTCTAATATTCTTTTTTTGTGTTGATTTTCATTTTTTTTTAGTGTTTTAAGCTTAATTATTGCTCTACACAATGTTGAAATATTTGGACCTCTTATATGAATATGTTGAATAATTGAACTTCATAATTGAAAAAAGTTGGTTTGCAAGTTGTGTGGGAAGGAAACTATAGCAAGTATTACATGAAATACTTGGATCTTTTAAAAACTCTATGGCATAAAGTGGGAATTTGTAAGGTTTCAACCTGAAAATCATTGTGAGTCAATCACTTGTTGAAATGGATTAAATGAAATAAGCAAGAGAATCTTTGGTACTTGAGCTTGTAGCTGGAAAGACTAAAATATCTGCAACAACCACAAAATTATTAGTGGCGGGGTAAGTGAGTGCTTGTGCTCAACCTCACCTTCCACAATACCATCAACAAGCTTACCTTTATTTGTTTTGAGAACCACCTCTAGGGAATAACCTTTTATTAGGTTATTGGTTAAAAAAAGAGAGAAGCAAGAAAAAATTTCAACATTGGCAAGAAAAAATTTCTTCTATCATTCTATGTTTGATGCGTTGTTGGTGTTGGGCATGTGTTGTATTCATTGTAGGTTCCAAGAGCAAAGGGGTTACAGGGTGGCTCTGAGCCCCTCTTCGGAGCCTCTAGCTTAGGGGGCCCAGGAGACAACATGCCCCAACAAGAAAAAAAAATGGGTCCATTTTTAGTCTATTTTGTGCTTTTTCAGCCAATGGTTTTTCAACCCATTGTAAATTAATTCTAGTCAAGGAATTAGGATTGTAATATGATCTAGGTTAAAGGACTAGGGTTTTGGATGTCATGGAATACCTATATCTTGTATTGTGAACGATGAAGTTAAAATAAGGAGAAAGTGAGAGGTACAACTCTTAGGTTGGATGGTTTTCCTGATTATTCTTAAGGTTTTAGATTATGTTAGTATTTATTAGAGCTTCAATTTATGGAAACTAAAGATGGAAGGTCTTTTGTAGATATAGAACATAGGGTTGTTGTGGATCTAGGTACAAAACCTACTAGTATGTCAAAAGAAGATTGGGAAAATATGGAAAGAAACGCGAGAATTGTGATTCAACTTTTCCTCTCAAATTCGGTGTTTCTAAATGTATTTAGAGAAGACACTACAAATATATTGTGGGAAAAGTTAGGAAATTTCAATTAGTCAAAGTCTCTGCTAAACATTTTTTTCTTCAAAAGAAGTTGCATCATGTTGGGACAGAAGGTGGTGAATCTATGATGGAACATCTAAATGTGTTCAATACTATGGTAAGTCAACTCGTATATGTTGATATTAATATGGAGGAAGAAGATAAGTGTATTACCTTGTTATGTTCTCTACCAGACTCTTGGGATAATCTAGTTGTAGAAATTTGTAGTATTGAACTCAATCCACATTAAAGTTTGAGGATGTAGTTGCATCCTTATTATTAGAGGAAATGAGGAGAAATTCCATGGAGGGTGTGGCCAATGATGTTTAACCTATAAGAGGTCGGTCCTAGATTTATATCTACAGGTAGATCTAAATCACTAGGACAATCTTTAAGGAAATGTTGGAAATGCAGTAAAGTTGGGCATTATAAGAAAGATTTAATATCTAAGAATGTTGATAAAGGTAATGGATTTGATGATGCTCCTTCCATAGAAACAAAAGCACCCACAAAAGAAGGAAGTGATGTTTACCTAGCATCTATAAGTACACATGTAGATCATGATGTATGCTCGATCGAATCAAGTGATTCATTGCATATGACTCCTCATAGGGAGTGGTTTTGTGAATATTAAAAGTGTAATGGAGGTGATTTTTTATAGGAGATGACTCAAAAACCAAAATCATAGGAAGTGGAAGGAATAAATATGGAAGTATTAGAACTCTCCCTAGGGTTTTTCACATTCTAGATCTGGCCAAAAACCCGATATCTATAATTAACAGGGGTGATGAATGTATGCATACTATATTTGAAAAGGACACATGAAAGATGGTTCGAGGAGAAATGGTGTTGGTGAGGGGAGTTAAAATTGGAACATTGTACAAACTATTGGGAAACACTTTTAATGATGGATGTAATAGTTATGTTGTTCGTGGGGATCGAAATGAAGATGCAAGGTGTGTGTCTTAAGCTTCCTAATCTCACCTTGCAATATGTCCAACCCATATATTCTTCTTTGGTGCCTAACAAGGGACACTTTTGGGCTACTCCTTGACTCTTCAGATGCGTAAAATATCTTGGATAAATGAGTAGGCGAGAAGTGCAAGTAGAGCTTAAAGACATCAATACTCACCTACTCATTCAACTAGGAGGTTTTATGCATTTGAAGAGTCAAGAAACAGCCCAAAAATGTCCCATGTTAGAAATCAAAGAAGAAGATATGAGTTGGAAAACTTGCAAGGTGAGCTTAGGAAGCTTAATCCACCCAACTTTGATGGTGAAAATAGAAGAGGAGATGATGTTGAAACTAGGTTGCTTGGAATCAAAAATTATTTTCAATTGCATAGCTACTCATATAACATATAGGCAAGAATTTCCATATACCATTTGCAAGGAAAAGCTTCTATGTGGTGGGATCATTTGAAGCAAATCAAGCACATTGATGAGAAAAGTATTTCTTGGAAGCAATTCAAGAAATATTTCCAGTAACAATATATATCAAAGCACTACTATGACAGGTGTTAGCGCAAATTCTTGCAAAGGGGTGTTTTCTCTCCAAGATTTGAGCCCGTGGCGTAAATACGAAGAAATGGGGCTTAAAGAACCTAACAAATGCATTTTGTCCAAGGTCACAGCCATGAGCAAACTATGCAGCGCATAAAATCCCCATTTTGGGCTTAAAATAATACCAGATGCACGATCTAGTGTCCAGCGGCCAGGATCGACCAATGGAGAAGATTGTCGGTCGGAGGATATTTGTGGCCAATGGAATTGCGTCATGTTTAACACAGGAATCAGGCCCGCAATCTCGCCGAAGAAGTTATGGGTCGTCCGATCAAGGGGGGCACATGGTGCGGGATTAGGCTCTATCGCCACTTCTCCCATCACGAATTTGAAGAGCAAGGATCAACTCCTTCCCATCTACGAAACACGAAGTGCTGAAGGCATCCAGGAGTTGGGCCCATGGTCTTAGCACCCGGTCACAGAGGAACAGGCCCGAGGAAAATGTGCTAGCGCACACCATATAATGAGATAGGTCCCAAAACACTGACATCATCACAACCATCCATCCAAAGGGACGTGTGGTGCACGATCAGGCCATGTCGAAATTTTGGCTACCGGGACCTCCAAAGGTAAGGGGTTTTTCTCTTCCATTGCATTTCAAAACCCCAAACCCCGAAACGTCGAAAGTGCCTTTGAGGATAAGCGCAGGGTCACAGCCCGTGGTCACTTGGGGAAATAGAAAGAGTTGTGAAAAAGGGTCAAAAGAGCCAGGTTTAGCTGCAGAAGAGATCGTCGCGATCTCCAGGTGCTAGTTTGACTCGGTCTTAACCCTAGTTCCTGCTAGGAGTAAATGAAGGTGGGAGGAGGTGGTTGAAACCTCTCCTCACTCATTAATTGTAAGGTATGGAGGATCCGGCAGGCAGTCTGCTCGAGATGGTCCTGTGTGCTGGATTTTTTCCAAAGAAGCCATGCCTAGTCCTCAACTAACCAGAGAAGTCTTCACATGCTAACTCAACATTTAATGGCTCAGCTACCCCCCTGCAAGAGCCATGCAAAGTTAAGGTGGCGTTTGACGAAGGAGTTCAGACCAGATTTGACCGAAGAGATGCCACGCCCTGAAAGTCTAGGACGCCTCTACTGGGCAAATGTTTAGGAGTATAAGTACTCAGTTTTTGTATTTTTGAAAGTATCAATGGTAGAGCACAGCTCCCAATTGTAAATATTTAATCCAGCCTCTGGTTCTCTGGTTATAGAAGAACATTTGAGACTTCTTGTTTAATGGAAACCAGCTCCTTCTTTTCCTCTTTTCCTCTGAATCTAAGACCCCGGGCATGAATGATCCAGTTGGGTGTTGCATTGTTATATTATGTAGGTTTGATATTATCAGTTCTGCAATCTTCTTAGGTTCATTTTGAAGTTTGTTCAGCTCTGAGAGGATCTCATAGCTGAGACTTTTCTTCTTTTGTGAAGACTGCTAGAAGACCGGATGTCCAGAGCAAACTTTGTCTCTCCTCTCTTCCCTCCAAATACTCACCACTATTATTAGTACTAGCTTAAGTTAGGCCAAGACCTCATGTGTCACTATTGTTCCAGCCTAGTTTTCTGAGTTATAATGATACCGTTCCGAGTTTACTTCCATCTAATCACCCCTTTATAAACAAAACGTGATATAAACTAATGGGTGTCGCGTTCTACTCCTGTTGCAATCCAGGAGTGACTTCCAATGCCAACTTTTCTGGCGTCGTTGTCGGGGACAAAGTTGAAGATTTTCCCCGAGATTGAACGACATTGAGCCTCTGATTCTGAAGGTACATCAGGCATCAGAGCCTTTGAAGATTTCTACTGTGCACCTGGCGACTCCATTGTGATGACTCCACTGGAGAGAACCTATCATTTTTGTTATGGCTTCTAGAGGCAGACATATGCAGTCCCATCCACAGCTGCCTCTAGCTACATCTAAAGCTGATCCAGAGGTGATTTTCAGAAAAGGAAATGCCTCTGAAGGAGAAACTTCCACCGTCGAGCCAGGTAATCCGCCATCTCCTTCTGTAGAAACCCCTTTTTCTTCTCCTCAATTTCGCAGTAGACCATTTTCTAAAGCCTCTCATTTCCTGAATTTTGGAAGTGTTCCTGCCGAGTTGTCTCCTCCTAGTTTTGGACTAGAGGGAGAAACCCTTGTCACTTCCCTTACCCCTGTAAGCCTGTTTCCAGTATCCTCGGTTCAAGCCCCTTCCCCTCCGAGTTCTCCTCCACCTAATATCCCTATGGCAGGATAAAACCACCCTATGAACAGAATGGAGGCTATTATAGCTGCTAGGCATGCTCCCCTTATGTTACCTCAGCCTCTCAATGCCCATCCAGCAGATGGTTACCTCAAGCAACTACCCAAGTTTGCAGGAAAGGGGAACATAACTGCAGAAGAACACCTTGAAGCCTTCTACAGTTTTACAGACGATCATGTTATCATCCATGCGGATGTATGGATGAGGATTTTCATCCATAGTCTTGAAGGTGAGGCTAGAAAATGGTTTAGGGCCTTGCCTCTTGGATCTATTAATGGGATTGAGGCTCTGGATAACGCCTTTTTGAGACAGTGGGGAGACAAAAAGGACTTCATGTATTACATGACAGAGTTTGGATCTTTGAAGAGAAAGGAAGGAGAGTCTATTTCTGACTTCTCCAAAAGATTTAATAAAATGTACAATAAAATCCTTGCTAAGATTAAGCCCTCAGAAGCCTCTGCGAAGATCACTTATGCTAGCACTTTTGATCCCGATTTTTGCCTTATGTTGAGGGAAAGGAGAGCCACCACTCTGGCGCACATACAGGACGTGGCCGTAGAAGTAAAGTCTAATATATTGGTTGTTGACCAACTCAGGAGTAAGGCTGACAGAGACATACCCAGGAGGAGAGCTAAAGCCTCCTCATCATATTCCTCTCCCCTTCCTCCTCAAATGGATGAGTTAACTAAAGTGTTGAAATCTCTCTCGGCTAGGATGGAAAAGTGGGAGTTAGAGGGGAAGCTCGTGTACAGAAATCCCCAGAATACTGATAACAGAGGTTTCAAGAGGCCTGGTAACAATGTGCCATAGGCCTCCCCAAGGGAACAAAGGAGCAGAGACAGATATGATCAGAGGATTCAGACCCCTCTCCAAAACAGCATAGTTTCTCATGAGGAAGGAGAGGAGGTAGAAGAACTTGACCCTGAAATTCACTGCATTGAAGACACCTCCCCTTTTCCCCATTTGACTCAATATGCATATGAAGAATCCCTTATGAGCGTCCAAATTAATGAGTTGGGTAAAGGAGAGAAGGCCAACAACGCCCCTAACAAATACCATCTCCGGTCAAAGAAGAAAGATGATACTTTTGACTGCCAGGATCAGCCCCTTATAGCAGAAAGGCCTGCTAAAGCTGTGGCAGCAACTACTAAAGAAAAGAAAGCTCAGGATACTTCGCCAACAGCCAAAGTGTCTGTTTCTGAGGTAAGGGAACATCCTAAGCCCCTCTACTCTTTTAGTTTTGAGCATGAGATTCAGAAGATCAAAATTCCTATACCCCTCTCAGAACTAGTTAAAAACGAAGATTTCAAAATGCCCCTCTCTAAGCTGTTACAATCTGAACCCCCCCAGCCTTCCACGGACTCAATAAATCTTCAAGATGAAAAGCTAGAAGTTGTCCTAGGTCCCATGGCAGAAGACAGAGACGATTCATCCCCTCCCTTCTACACATCCCTAAACATACATGATAAGGTGTTGCATAATTGTCTCATGGATTCAGGGGCTTCCCACAACCTTATGCCCAAAATAGTCATGGAAGAATTGGGACTGGAGGTGACGAAGGATTACCATGATCTATACTCTTTCGATTCAAGAAGGGTGCAATGCCTCAAAGTCATCAAAGACTTGGTGGTCTCTTTATTTCAACTGCCAATGAAAAGTGTGGTCATGGACATTGTGGTAGTTGATGTTCCCCCTAAGTTTGGCATGATGTTGTCTAGGTCTTGGATTAAAAGACTTGGAAGAACATTACAGATGGATCTCACATATGCCACCATTCCAGTCTTTGGAGGGGAACACAGAAGGTTGTACAGAGAAGCCCAGCTAGCCTATATTGTCAGTGATGAAGCAAACCCCACCAATCATCCCATCTTTGCACTTGACACTGATTTGGGGTCTAGTTTATTGCATATCACTGATGCTCCTGAAGCCCCTTTTCAAGTCAGAAGGCAGCTCCCTTTTAATCACACGATGCCTCCTCCAACCACCTATGTTTGGAAAATGTTTTTCGACGGGGCTTCTTCTAGTGAAGGCGTTGGCGCTGGAGTGGTGTTGGTGTCACCTTGTCAGGAAACCATGTCCCTGTCATACAAGCTAGAATTTGAAGCCACCAATAATGTGGCGGAATACAAAGCTCTGGTTCTGGGTTTAAGGGTCACAAAGGATATGGGGATAGAGGAGATAGCAGTGTTCAGAGATGCTAAGGTAATTATTTAGCAAGTCAAAAATGCTTATTGGGCCAAGCATCCTCGGCTCAGGAGCTACATAAATGAGGTGTGGGACTTGATCGAAAATTTCTTCTCAGCTTTCAACATCTCTTTTATTCCAAGGGAGAAAAATGCTTTGGCTGATTCCTTAGCCATTTCAGCGAGTCTGTTCAGAATCCCTCTACCGCCTAAATGAAAATACGATGTTGAGATAAAATATAGGCCAGCTGTACCGGACAATGTCCGACATTGGAAGGTATTCGAAGATGATCTTCAAATCAAGAATTTTTTGCAGGTTGTCGACGAATTTTCTGAGTTGCACATTAATCAGGACCCTGACCTTGAAGGTCACCCCTGCCTTGAGGTATTTTCAAATAAAATTGCTAATCACCAGATTATTCAACTGCCTAGCAATCACATTCCAAGGGGACTAGTCCCTTTAGAAAGACTGTTCGATGGGAATGATGTGGCAGTAAAAGATAAGATTTTAGGAGGAAATAGTGATATATCAGAATGCAACATTGGCACACAAGAGGAGACTAAGTTTGTCAAGTTGTCAAGTAGCCTGACCCAAGAACAGAGGACCGAATACACTGAACTATTAAGAGAATTTTTCGATGTGTTTACATGGACCTATGAAGACCTCAAGGCATATGACACATCTGTCATTGAACACAAGATCCCACTGAAGGAAGAGGCTAAACCATTTAGGCAAAAGCTAAGGCATATAAACCCTATGTTGTTGCCTGTCATAGAAAGAGAAGTGAAGAAGTTGTTAGATGCCCAAATCATTGTCCCCTTGAGATATTCCGAATGGGTGGCCAATTTGGTCCCAGTAAGAAAAAAAAGTGGAGAAATCAGGCTCTGTGTTGATTTCAGGAACCTGAACAGGAGCTCAAAAAAAGACAATTATCCCCTACCCAACATGGAACACATATTGCAGAGGGTAACTGGTGCCTCTAGGATATCCATGATCGATGGTTTTTCTGGTTATAAACAGATATCATTCATGCCCGAGGACAGAGAAAAAACGACCTTCACCACTCCTTGGGGAACATTCATGTATGCCAAAATGCCCTTTGGATTGATGAATGCAGGAGCAATGTTTCAGCGGGCCATGGATATAGCCTTCATCGGGGAAAAAGATCAGTTTGTGGTGATCTATATAGATGACATCACAGTCTTTTCCAGGTCTGACAAAGAGCACTGCTATCACCTAAGAAAAGTGTTCTTGAAGTGTCATAGGTTTGGCCTATCCTTAAACCCCAAAAAATCTTTGTTTGCTATGAAGGAGGGGAAATTGTTAGGTCATATAGTATCAACAGAAGGAGTGAGGATTGATCCCAGTAGGGTAGAGGCAATTCAGACTCTGTCACTTCCCCAGTCTAGAAAGGAAGTTCATGCTTTTTTAGGGAAGATTAACTTTCTGAGGAGGTTCATCTCAAATTTCTCTAAGATGGTGAAACAAATCACAGCCATGCTCAGGAAAGGAAAAGAAGTAAAATGGACTGTTGAACCCAGGGAATATTTTATCCAAATAAAGAAGGCATTGACTGAGGCACCTGTGCTGATCAGTCCCAATTATTCCAAAGACTTCTTGATTTTTTCTTTTGCCTCTTTTGATACAGTAGCAGCGGTCTTATTGCAAAAAAATGAGGAAGGACGAGAACAACCAATTTCATTCTTTAGCAAGGCATTGAGAGATGCAGAAGTCTGGTACGAGACCATGGAGAAGTAGGCCTGTGCCTTGGTGAAAGCTCTCAAAGATTTCAGAGTCTATATCTTGCACTCAAAAGTGACTGCATACGTTCCTTCAGCCTCTGTGAAGGACATCCTTATACACCCTAACATAGATGGGAGAAGAGGTAAATGGATTGCCAAGATCCTGGAGTTTGATTTGGAGATTAATTCCACCAAGTTGATAAAGGGGCAAGGTTTAGCCAAGTTGTTGGTTGAATCCAATTGCAAAGCCTTGGGGATTAGCTTCATCAATGCTTGTTCATAAAATCAGCAAGATGAGTCATCCAACAAAGGTTCTCAGGGTGACTTATTGCTACCAGAATGCACCTGGTATAGAGATATTTTTTATTTTCTGCAAGAGTTGAAGCCTCCTAATGGAATGGGAAAGATTAAGGCAAGAGCTTTGAAGCTCAAGGCGATCAGATATTGCCTCATTGACTGAGCCTTGTACTGGAAAGACCCTCTAGGGGTATTTTTAAGGTGCCTGAATCCACAAGAAGCCCAGAAAGTTACGTTTGATTTACATAGTGGCCTGTGTGGGGGGCATCATTTCTGGAAGACCACAACTCACAAAATCCTTAGGGTTGTGTATTACTGGCCCGCTTTATTTGTTGATGTCTGCAGAGAAATCAGAGCCTGCATCAAATGCCAAAAGTTCTCAGGAAAGCAGCAGCTTAGACCACTGCCACTAAAGCCTATAGTAGCTTCAGCACCTTTTCAACAATGGGGGCTGGACTTCATTGAGGAAATCCATCCTCCCTCAAGTGGCCAACACAGATGGATCTTGACTGCAACAAACTATTTCACCAAGTGGATAGAAGCTGCCCCCAGTAGAAGTGCATCACACAAAGTAATTATCATCTTCCTGGAGGATATCATAGCCAGATTTGGCTATCCCATTAGGATTGTCACTGATAATGCTACTTCATTCAAATCTGAGCCTCTGATTAAGTTCTGTGAGCAGTTCCAAATCTCGCTAATTCACTCCACCCCCTATTATCCTCAAGGAAATGGACGAATCTTCCAATAAAAGCCTAATCAATCTCATTAAAAGATTATTGGAAGACAATAAGAGGGCTTGGGATTCAAAGCTCAAATTTTCTCTATGGGTCGATCGAGTGACAACGAAGAAGTCCCTGGGCACCTCGCCTTTTTAGCTGGTTTACGGTACAGAGGCAGTTTTTCCCACTCATCTCGCCTTACCTGTAGCGAAGTTCTTTCAAAATTATGAAGGAGAGCTGGATCATATGGTCAGAAGGATTCATCAGATGGTGGAAGTACAACAGATCAGGGAACAAGTGATGGACGCAGCTCATAGTCATCAGCAGAAGGTTAAACAGGCCTTTGACAGGAAGGTCAGGAAGAAGGAGTTTGAGATTGGGGATTTGGTGCTTAAGTGGGATGCACCCAGATAGGATAAGGGAAAACACATCAAGTTTGATGCCCTATGGATCGGGCCCTTCAAAATCTTTGAGGTTTTCTCAAATAACACGTACAGGTTGTAGGATTTGGAGGGTGAGGAGGTTTTTAATAGCCCAATAAATGGGCATTTTCTGAAGAAATGTTTTGTTTGAGCCTTAGACGGCTCCTTTGTTTGTAAATATTGTCCTTTTGGTTCTTTGTTTACTTTTATTTTTATTTTTCAGCTTAGTAAATGACTCCATAGCCCAATAGCAAGGCACTGAAGCTGCAGAATGAGTTCTTAGAGCATCGCAGGGACAACTCTATCCCCCATGGAGCCTAATGTTAGCGCAAATTCTTGCAAAGGGGTGTTTTCTCTTCAATATTCGAGCCTGTGGCGTAAATGCGAAGAAATGGGGCTTAAAGAACCTAACAAATGCATTTTTTCCAAGGTCACAGCCATGAGCGCACTGTGCAGCGCATAAAATCCCCATTTCGGGCTTAAAATAATAGCAGATGCATGATCCAGTGTCTAGCGGCCAGGATCGACCAATGGAGCAGATCGTCGGTCAGCGGATATTTGTGGTCGATAGAATTGCATCATGTTTAACACAGGAATCGGGCCCATAATCTCATCGAAGAAGTTCCTAGTCATCCGATCAAAGGGGGGCACATGGTGCGCGATTAGGCTCTATCACCACTTCACCCATCATGACTTTGAAGAGCAAGGATTATCTCCCTCCCATCCACGAAACGTGAAGTGTTGAAGGCATCCCGGAGTTGGGCCCATGTTCTTGGCGCCCGGTCACAGAGGAACAGGCCCGGGGAAAAGGTGCTAGCGCACACCATATAATGAGACAGGTCCCAAAACGCCGACATCATCACAGTCGTTCATCCAAAGGGACGCGTGGCGCACGATCAGGCCATGTCGACATTTCGGCTACTGGGACCTCCAAAGGTAAGGGGTTTTTCTCTTCCATTTCATTTCAAAACCCCGAACCCCGAAACGTCGAAAGCGCCTTTGAGGATAAGCGCAGGGTCATGGCTCGTGATCACTTGGGGAAATAGAAAGAGTTGTGAAAAAGGGCCGAAAGAGCCAGGTTTAGCTGCAGAAGGGATCGTCGCGATCTCCAGGTGCCAGTTCGACTTGGTCTCAACCCTAGTTCCTGCTAGGAGTAAATTAAGGTGGGAGGAGGTGGTTGAAACCTCTCCTCACTCATTAATTGTAAGGTATGGAGGATCCGACAGGCAGTCTGCCCGAGATGGTCCTGTGTGCTAGATTTTTTCCAAAGAAGCCATGCCTAGTCCTCGACTAACCAGAGAAGTCTTCACACGCTAACTCATCATTTAATGGTTCATCTACCCCCCTGCAAGAGCCATGCAAAGTTAAGGTGGCGTCTGACAAAGGAGTTCAAACCAAATTTGACCGAAGAGATGTCACGCCCTGAAAGTCTAGGACGCCTCTGCTAGGCAAATGTTTAGGAGTATAAGTACTCAGTTTTTGTATTTTTGAAAGTATCGATGGTAGAGCACAACTCCCAATTGTAAAGCTTTAATCCAGCCTCTGGTTCTCTGGTTATAGAAGAACATTTGAGACTTCTTGTTTAATGTAAGCCAGCTCCTTCTTTTCCTCTTTTCCTCTGAATCTAAGACCCCGGGCATGAATGATCCAGTCGGGTGTTGCATTGCTATATTATGTAGGTTTGATATTATCAATTCTGCAATCCTCTTAGGTTCATTTTGAAGTTTGTTCGGCTCTAAGAGGATCTCAAGCTGAGACTTTTCTTATTTTGTGAAGACTACTGGAAGACCGGATGTCCAGAGCAGACTTTGTCTCTCCTCTCTTCCCTCCAAATACTCACCACTATTATTAGTATTGGCTTAAGTTAGGCCAAGATCTCATGTGTCACTGTTGTTCCAACCCAGTTTTCTAAGTTATAATGATATTGTTCCGAGTTTACTTCCATCTGATCACCCCTTTATAAACAAAACGTGACATAAACTAATGGGCGTCGGGCTCTTCTCCTGCTGCAATCCAGGAGTGACTTCCAATGCCAACAACAGGAAGATGCAAGAGTTCTTTAAACTCAAGTTGGGGAGCATGACCATGGAAGAATGTGAAAATAAATTATTGGAGTTGTTGAGGTATCTGGGATTTATCAAGGAGGATAATGTGAAAATACAGAGGTTTCGAAGTGGATTGCCATCATTTTACAAAGAAAAAATTCAATTTGATGAACTCGAGACTTTGGCATATACCTTTAGAAAGGCCAAGTACCTATATGAGCAAGGAAAAGGTAGAGAGACCTTTCAAAAGTATTGGAAGGATAAGAAGAAGGAGAAATCATATTAGAGAATGAATGGATTCAAACATTCTTTCAATAGAAACATTCATAATACATATTATCGAAATCACCCCATGAAGAATGAATCCAAAATGGAAGACTCCTTGGGAAAAGGGGAAAGGATACCAATCAAATGTTGGGGATGTAAAGAATATCACATGTACAAATATTTCCCTCTCAGAAAAGACAAAATGAGGACATTGCACAACATTCAAGAGGCTGCCACAGTGGAATAAATGGGAAAAAATGTTTCAAGGATACATGCAACCCTAGAAGATTGACAAGCAGAATATCAATCCCATATGATTGAGGTGGAAGAAGGTAAGATACCAAATTGTAATGTACCCTATGCCTGGGTAACTCAAAAACTCATGTTCTTGAAACAATTTTGAATTATGATACCAATGAAATAAATGCAAGAAGAATTATGTAAGCACATGCAACAATCAAGAATCATATATATCTATAAAGGAAATATTTTTCATGCCATGCACAAAATTAACAATAAACAAGCACGTTATAAACACAACACTAAGAAAAATATATAGCAAAAATATAATTTACAAAGAAACAAAGAGCTTATATTTATCAAAAGACCACATCGACTGGTTGCAGATGTTAAATGTTCCACACAACCTTAGCCTCTGTTTCACATTAACTCTCTATAATGGGCCACCCTTGAGCTAAGTCTATGAATCCATAAGGACAAGTACCTAGACCGACTCTAAGTTTCACACACCAATCAGTCATCAAGCTCTCATAGTTTTCTCAACCACACAACAATTCCCAACTTACCAACTCTATTTCCCCCTCATCCTACACAACCCAAATAAGGAACCCCCTTCTCTACAATGTAGTCCCTTAGGTTGTTCCACTTATTTCCAAGGCTCGAGTTCTAATAGCTAGGAAATTTCAATGTTGCAAGCTTCAAGGATTCTCAGTTATGGATGAGTCTTTCTCAACTACCATCATTCTCATGCACATAGGCATTATTTTCTTGGTGGAATAACTAGAAGATACCAACAACCAACTAGCAAGGCTCTCTACCTCTAGCATTTCCTACCCATGCCAAAAACTAAGAAAAATAATGAAAAATAATGAATGAAGAATGAATGAGGAATGAGTGAGGGACCCCCAACAACCAAAAGTGTGGTTTATGTATTTACATGCAATAATGCACCACATGGATTCCCCAAGAAGCTCACGTAACCACTTTCCCAAATAATTTCAAGATGGTTAATAAATATTATAATTTTGGCCTAGACCCTTTAGCCCCCTCACTTGTGGAATCATATCCCCCTATGACTATTTCCTTATCTATATGTAGTCATTGATGTATTGTTATTATTAATATTCAATGATTTTACATTGTTAGGCTCTCCAACATTTCATCTTTACAAACACTATGGCCTTTCATCAAATAAACAAAAATACATTTCTAATCTAGGGATCAAAATT
>JZKD02S0957798.1:202929-222110 GCA_000966675.3 Picea glauca | reverse complement strand
GAGTCTTTCTCAACTACCATCATTCTCATGCACATAGGCATTATTTTCTTGGTGGAATAACTAGAAGATACCAACAACCAACTAGCAAGGCTCTCTACCTCTAGCATTTCCTACCCATGCCAAAAACTAAGAAAAATAATGAAAAATAATGAATGAAGAATGAATGAGGAATGAGTGAGGGACCCCCAACAACCAAAAGTGTGGTTTATGTATTTACATGCAATAATGCACCACATGGATTCCCCAAGAAGCTCACGTAACCACTTTCCCAAATAATTTCAAGATGGTTAATAAATATTATAATTTTGGCCTAGACCCTTTAGCCCCCTCACTTGTGGAATCATATCCCCCTATGACTATTTCCTTATCTATATGTAGTCATTGATGTATTGTTATTATTAATATTCAATGATTTTACATTGTTAGGCTCTCCAACATTTCATCTTTACAAACACTATGGCCTTTCATCAAATAAACAAAAATACATTTCTAATCTAGGGATCAAAATTCGGATGTTACAATGATGTTGATCCTAGAATTGTTAGGAAGACAGTGGTTTTAGAGGATAGTAAACTCTGGAAGAGGGCCATGGTGGAAGAAATGGATGCCTTAGATAAAAGTGAGACTTGGGATCTAGTTGAGTTGTCGCTTGGAAGAAAATATATCGGTAGCAAATGGCTATTTAAGAAAATTTGAATGCAAAAGTATTGGTGGTCGGAAGTCACTCCTGCATTGCTTGCAGGAGCAGAGCCCGACGCCCATCAGTTTAATGTCACGATTTGTTCAAGGGGGTGATCAAATGGTGGAAAAATTAGAACAATGTCATCTCAACTCAGAAACTAGGCCAGGCATGCATGAACAAGTGAGGTCTTGATAAACTTCAAACAGTGAGTCGTAATAAAGGGTGAGTAGGGGGAAGACTTGCATAAGAAGAGTGCGAAGGTCTATCACATACATTCGGTTTGTAACAGACTGGAGAAGAAAGCATTCGAACAAAAAATCCTTTTACATCCAAACACAGAAGACCAGAGAACACAACAATGTCACAACAAATCCTTTATCATAACAAGATTGTTCAGTCCACGCGAATCCTTCGAATGTGAACTCCCTGGTATGAGATAGAACATAGATGGAAAAAGAAAATTGTTTGTTATAAACCAAGAAATCTCAAACACAGAGGCATAACTAGGAAACCAGAATGTTTGCTGAAACTTTATAGTCGGGAGCTTAGCTCTACCATCGATGGATACCCAAAATGGCGAAAACGCCTAAACATACTCAGAACAACCACAGCAACAGAATCGAGGCGTTGCATTGAAAGCTTTGCATCTGCATGGCTTTCTGACAGTCAACACTTGCAGTCTCTGAAAGATCATGCAACTTTCGGCGGACGTAACCTCCCCTCCTAAAATCTTCATGGGAAAATCGACGTGACTTTAATCGTAGCCGGACTTTCCCATTATGACGGAGGTGATGTCTAACCACCACCAACCACCTCAATGACTACTTTATTGAGATTGAGGATGACCTGGCCAGCTCGGCACTCTTGGGACGTGGGAGGCTTCTTGCGCTGCCACCTGGATGAGCCTGAACGATCTGATGTATCTGCGTGGAGGCCAGCGCGAAGGATGGAGTGCGTAACGGGATGGTGGCGCCAGGATCGGCAGGGCGAGATAAGAAGTGATGAGGTGTGAGAGGGGTGACAAAGGAAGACATATGGCGGGAGACAATAGGCAGAGGGGCAGAAGATGAGATATAATGGGCTTGCTCTAGGTGAGAGACTGATGTGGAAAGAGAGAGACACATGGCAGGCGATGAGTGGATGATGGGATGAAAGAAGGACTGCACAGACCAGCAGCGGGGAGATGGATGGAAGACACATGGAAACAGGGGAAAGGTGGCTCCAGAGGATGGCATGACAGGGGGAGGGCCCACGTTAGTTAAAACATAGGGCGGCTGAGAAGGATGGGATCGCGCGAGAACCGTTGATCTGGTTTCTTAGATCACAGTTGTCGGGAAGATGCACCCCGGATTCCGGACCCCCCCCCTCCGCTTAAAGGTAGAAAGGCAGGGGGGTCCGAAATCGCCTCTCTCACCGTTGATCTGGGCGCTATGATCGTGGTCGTTGGAAAGATGTGCCCCGGATTCCGGACCCCCCCGCCCTCTGCTTAAAGGTAGAAAGGCAGGGGGGGTCCGGAATTTCCTGTATGCCGTTGATCTGAGCGCGCGAATGTCTGTCGTCCAGATCTGTTCACTGCTTACCGCGGGCGCATTTTGCATCCTGGACTTAGGGTAAGTGGGTTTTCAGCCCATCCTTTCATATTTTACCCCCCGAACCAGAAATATCGCTAACATTTGGCTCCATGGGGGATAGAGTCGTCCCTACAATTCTCTAAGAACTCATTCTGCAGCTTCAGTGCCTGGCTATTGGGCTATGGAGTCTGGCTCAAAATATCCTGCTACTGAAAATACAAGCCGAAAAACAAAGCAATAAAATAGAAATATATGCTCAAAAGAGCTTATTTTATGTACAGTCCTAAACTAATAAAACTCTCATGAGGCTAGGTGAAAGCTGATTTCCACCATAGCCATTCAAGCAGCTTCCTGGATAGAAGCTCCTTCCTTCTGTCAATGATCATAAACAGTTGATGTAACCGTAACAGCAGAATGGTTACACTCTCCAACTTCTGCTTACATGCTGAAGTTGAGATGGGATATGGCGGCTTCAAAGCATAAGGGAAATGCCACTCCATATATTTGTTGACAGGGTCATTGAATGAGTGGCCAATTCCGGGAAATTGGTGATAGACTGCCTCTTCTGCTACACCATTGTTCACACACAGCCGAATATCTCTGATAAGCACAGGTGGGTGAATAACTGAACTAGGCTCACTGATCTCAGGCATTGGCTTCTTGTTGACTGGCTCTGGAATGAAAGATGTGCCTAGTTTCTCTTCTGGTTCTTCCTCATCTGCTCCGTGCACTCCCCCATCTCGTAAAAAGGGGACAGCCTCACGATCCTTCCTTTCAATCCCAAATGTAAATACATCATGGGAAATCTCGTGAAGGAAGAAGGAACAATCCTCTTCCATAATGGCGTCTTTGTTTAATTCTGAGACAGCGGGCTCATTGGGGGCAGATGTTAACGCATCTAAGAAATCTTCAATAATTTCTTCAAAAGGGGTGTTCAGAGCGTCTGCCATGAAAACTAGAAAATCCTCTTCACTGCCTTCAGAGTGCACAAGGGGGCAGAGGACGGATGGAGGATGATCAATGCCAGATGATACCTGCTCACAAACAGGCTCTGGATAGGATATGAGGTGTCCACTACTCCCCCCCTCTTCACATTGCTCTGTGCTTCCTGCAAGCTTAGTAGAGTTGATTTCCACCCATGGCCTTTCCTTAATCAATAAAGGAACAGGCTCTATAATGTGGTATTGGAAATCTTTCATATCGCAATACTCCCTTGCGAGTATTGGTGGATTAATATTTATAGGGAATTCTAGGGAATCTGAAATGTAGGACTCCATGTGTATGCCCATCGGATGGTGAGGAATATGACAAAACCCTGGCCGCTTCAGAAGACCAGGATGCTCCTCTGCAAAGAAATCTCTGCTCACAAAAGAATGTCCCTCTTCATCCTCGATAAACCACTCTAGATCTTCTGTAGCTACAGCTTCTACCCCAGAAAGATGATATTCAAATAAAGGAGCAGCAGGCTCTAGGTCATAATGACCACTTATGGGTTCTCATTCCAGATCTGATCCATAATTACTAGTTCGTTGTTCAGATTCTGAAACAAACTGATAGTCTTCTTCCTCCTGTATATGAAAATCTGCCTGCTTATGAGTCCACCTGCTATCCCTGATGTTTGCTTCAACCTCTATAGCATCCTCAAACAGATGTATCAATGATGAGGATTTCCTTTCTCTCAGGAGGAAGACTAGCTCTAGATGCTGAGCCATGATATAGTACACCATAGCAGCAGTCTCTGTGGGTCTGATCTCTACAGGAATGCTATGATAGGCACTAAAAAATCTTCTATTGAAAATAATCAAGGCTTCATCTTCCCCTCTCCTCAAGGCATTAAAATCGGACCAATATTGATCAAGGGACTTGTTCTCACCCCAACCTTTTAAAAAATCATGGTATAGTTCGGTCCAGGAACCAATAGAACCGGTCTCCAGACATCTAAACCACACTACCACATCTCCAGACAGGGAACATGAGAACATTCTCATGACAACATCCTCGTGAATGATCTCAAACTGATCAATAAGGGTCTCAAAGGCCTCCATATGCTTCTCAGCTGTAACATGACCTTCCCCAGAAAATCGAGGAAGATACTCAAAGAAATCATGAGGATAAGGGTTAAGGTGATATGGCAGCCGCAGAGGTTTAAACAACCTATTTCTAATTTTGACCTGAAAAGCGGTGGGTTGATCATGGGATTCAATGAGAGGCTGGGAGGGCTCAGTAGAAAAAACAGGGGGTAACAAGGTCTGAGAAGACTGTGAATTATCCTCAACCTCCCCAGGACTACAAGGGAATTCGACTCTAAGAGGAGGTGTGATACAGATCTCATCTTTAAGGGTAGGCAGAGGTGAAGGCACAAGATCAGTATCTACAACACAAGAACAGGGTATGCTTCTGTATTCCAAGGCTGAGTGGATAAGAGGAGGCTCAGGGACATCAGAATGTACAAAGCAGAGGAAAAAATTCTCTATAAATGAAGGGAAAGAGGAGAATGAGATGAAAAAGAAATATAGAACTTCATGCAGTAAGCTCATAAACTAATACCTATTTTTTCCCTTCGACATGGACTTCCTTCTGTCAGTAGAATTCCCTCCAGTGGAGTCTTTAAATGTGGAGTCGCCAGGTGAATGCTATTTATAATGAGTGTGTCCAGTCTTCGTTCACCATCAAAGACCGAAATTGAGCTTTGTGTCTCCTAAGTGCTACCAGGTGTAGCCAGAGGCACTGCAACAGAGGAATTACCAGGTGTAATGACCTCAGAGGAGTCGCCAGGTGCAAGTGAAATCTTCAAAGGTTCTGATATCTGATGCACCCTCAGAATCAGAAGCTCGTTGTCGTTCTACCCAGGGAAAATTTTCAACTTCGTCCCCGGCAACGGCGCCAGAAATGTTGGCGGTCGAAAGTCACTCTTGGATTGCTTACAGGAGCAGAGCCCGACGCCCATCAGTTTAATGTCACAATTTTTTCAAGGGGGTGATCAAATGGTGGAAAACTCAAAACAATGTCATCTCAACTCAGAAACTAGGCCAGGCATGCATGAACGAGTGATATCTTGATAAACTTCAAACAGTGAGTTGTAATAAAGGGTGAGTAGGAGGAAGACTTGCATAAGAAGAGTGCGAAGGTCTATCACATACATCCGGTTTCTAACAGACTGGAGAAGAAATAATTCGAACACAAAATCCTTTTACATCCAAACACAGAAGACCAAAGAACACAACAATGTCACAACAAATCCTTTATCATAACAAGATTGTTCAGTCCATGCGAATCCTTCGACTATGAACTCCCTGGTATGAGATAGAACATAGATGGAAAAAGAAAACTGTTTGTTATAAACCAAGAAATCTCAAACACAGCGGCATAACTAGGAAACCAGAATGTTTGTTGAAACTTTACAGTCAGGAGCTTAGCTCTACCATCGATGGATACCCAAAATGGCGAAAACTCCTATACATACTCAGAACAACCACAGCAACAGAATCGAGGCGTTGCATTGAAAGCTTTGCGTCTGCATGGCTTTCTGACAGTCAACACCTGCAGTCTCTGAAAGATCGTGCAACTTTCGGCAGACATAACCTCCCCTCCTGACAGCTTCATGGGCGAATCGACGTGCCTTTAATCGTAGCCAGACTTTCCCATTATGACGGAGGTGATGTCTAACCATCACCAAACACCTCAATGACTGCTTTATTGAGATTGAGGATGACCCGGCCAGCTTGGCACTCTTGGGATGTGGGAGGCTTCTTGTGTTTCCACCTGGATCAGCCTGAACGGCCTGATGTATCTGCATGGAGGCCAGCACGAAGGATGGAGTGCGTAACGGGATGGTGGCGCCAGGATCGGCAAGGCGAGATAAGAAGTGATGAGGTGTGAGAGGGGTGACAGAGGAAGACATATGGCGGGAGACAACAGGTGGAGGGGCAGAAGATGAGATATAATGGGCTTGCTCTAGGCGAGAGACTGACGTGGAAAGAGCGGGACACATGGCAGGTGATGAGTGGATGATGGGATGAAAGAAGGACCACGCGGACCAACAGCGGGGAGATGGACGGAAGACACATGGCAACAGGGGAAAGGTGGCTCCAGAGGATGGCATGACAGGGGGAGGGCCCACATTAGTTAAAACATAGGGCGGCTGAGAAGGATGGGATCGCGCGAGCGCCGTTGATCTGGGCGCTTAGATCGCGGTCGTCGGGAAGATGCACCCCGGATTCCGAACCCCCCCCCCCCCCCCCGCTTAAAGGTAGAAAGGCGGGGGGGGGTCCGGAATCGCCTCTCGCGTCATTGATCCGGGCGCTATGATTGTGGTCATTGGAGAGATGTGCCCCGGATTCCGGACCCCCCCCTCCGCTTAAAGGTAGAAAGACGGGGGGGGTCCGGAATTTCCTGTACGTCGTTGATCTGAGCACGCGAATGTCTGCCGTCCAGATCCGTTCACTGCTTACCACGGGCGCATTTTGCATCCTGGACTTGGGGTAAGTGGGTTTTCAGCCCATCCTTTCATATTTTACCCCCCGAACCAGAAACATCGCTAACAAAAAGGTAAGGTGGAGACTTGGGATCTAATTGAGTTTTCAATTGGAGGAAAATCTATTGGCAGCAAATGGATGTTTAAGAAGAAGTTGAATGTAATCATTTCAAAGGATAGTAAACTCTATAAGAATCTCATGTTTGAATAAATTGATGCCTTGGATAAGAAAGAGACTTGGGGTCTAGTTGAGTTGTTGGTAAAACCTATTGGTAGCAAATGGGTGTTTAAGAAGAATTTGAATGCAGGAGGCAAGGTGGATACTTGGGATCTAGTTGAGTTGTCGATTGGAAGAAAACCTATTGGTAGCAAATGGATGTTTAAGAAGAAATTGAATGCAATGGTTTCATAGGATAGAAAACTCTGGAAAAAGGCCATGGTTGAATAAATGGATGCCTTAGATAAAAATGAGACATGGTATCTAGTTGAGTTGTTTATTGGAAGAAAACTTGTTGGTAGAAAATGGGTGTTTAAGAATAAGTTGAATTTATAAGGTAAGGTGGAGAAGTACAAAGCTTGCCTAGTAGCAAAGGGATATGCCCAGGTGGAGGTAATTGGTTTTGGTGAGATTTTTTCTCCTATGGAAAAGTTAACTTCTATTAGATTTATCTTTTCTATCACTGTTAATTTTGATAGTTTGAAGTAGAGAAAATGGATGTGAAGACATCATTCCTACATGGGGATATTGAAGAATAAATCTACATGAAATGACTAAAAGGTTTTCTAGTGAAGGGAAAGAAGGAATTAGTTTGCAAGATGAAGAAATCGATGTATAGATTAAAACAATCATCAAGAATGCACGGTATCAAAAGTGTTATACTTGTATATTGGGACTTGGTTTCTCCATAAGCAAAGTTCATTACTCTGTGTATTTCAAGCAAGTTGGTGATCATTTTATTTATGTGTTCTTGTACATTGATGATATGTTGTTGATTAGAAACAACAAGGAAATCATCAAGGATGTCAACCTTCAATTGTATTCTAAATTTGATATGAAATATCTTGCTACTGCAAATTTTATGTTGGGAATGGAAATTAAAAGAAATCATGCAAACATGAAACTCTAGTTGAATCGAAGGAAATGCATTGAGACAATATAGCAAAGGTTTAATATGAAAGAATAAAAACCAGTAGATGTCTCTAATCCTGTAGGTGCAAATTTATCTGCAGATCAATGTCCCAAGACACAAAAAAAGGTAGGAGACATGTCATGTGTTCCCTATGCTAGTGTTATTGGATGTCTAATGTATTTTTTGGTTTCTACTAGACTAGACATTGTCCATGTAGTGGAAGTTTTGAGTAGGTACATGTCAAAACCAGGGAAGGAACATTGGATAGTTGTAAAGAGAGTCTTCAGATATTTGTGTGGCGCTTTAGATTATGCAATCTACTACCAAGGAAGGCCTAGACCTTATAGGAAGATAAAGGCCTAGATTATACTTACAAAGAGGAGTTGTGAGCTCCTTTTTGTAACCATTGTAACAGGTGTTAGGCACATCTTATGCCGCCCAACCATATTTGTGTCTCTTGTGTATGAATGGTTGCATGTTCTCGGTAGCATAATTGGCTAAGTATAAGAACTATGTAATTGTTTAAGTAAAGAAAGCAAGTGTAGTTGGAATGATTGGTTCAAGGCATAGTATGAGTGCGTCTTGAGTGACGTGTAGTTTGGACGAAATAATTTTGGTTTAGTCAAGCTACCAAAATGAAACGTTGCGATGTCGCACGACCTCACGTGTCGGGCGACTTGGGTGCACCAAGTCAAGTTGTGGCGTGTGACACTATCGACCAATCAAATAATGGATAATTATATTTTGATTAAAATTACAAATTATAATTTTTCTAACTTTGAAGTTAAACTTTGGTAAAAAAAAATATAATTTATACAATTACTACATTAAAATATTTTATAGTTAAAAGTGAAAGGCTCTACTTGTATGGATTATTAAAGTATGATTATGCATATGCACACACAATTCCAACAGATATAAAATCAAAGGGCATAGTCTAAATGTTCTATGTGTTTTACTTTTCAGCCACTATCACTAGAATCTTGCAATGTAATTGGGGAAACCACAATTTTACATTGCTTAAGTTGCATTTTTGAATTCATAAATCGATTCAGTGCCCTCAAACTCTCAACCATTGAAATTTACAATTTTCTAAATTTCTGACTGCATTTTAGACAAAACTTGTCTTAAAATACACCCTTAAAAAATTAAAAACTTAAAACATTTAAACTACATCAAATCAACCAAAGTTTTTTACCCATTCAAGCTGTAAAAACTAACTTCCTCTAAATTGCTTCCAATTTCTTCACATGAGGCTATGTTTCACTAAGTCTTGTCAAATTTAAAAAGCTCACTTTTATTATTTAAAAGGGAAAATTCCTTCATAAGAGGCTATGGTTGACTAGGTCTTGTCAAATTTTAAAGAGCTCAATTTTATTATTTAAAAAGGAAAAATGAAAGTACTTCTTTTTTAACTATTTTTAAAACAAATAACTTACGTATAGAAGGCTATGTTTGACAAGATCTAGTCAAATTTGAAGGGCTCTATCTATTATTTTAAAAATAAAAGCATTTTTCTTCGAATTTAGTTTGACAGGATCTTGCGTTTATATTATTGCAATGTTGAATCTGCAACAAATGCTCGTTTGAACCCTATGATTGCTCAATTTTTGCACGTCAACATCCCGTTTGAGTTTGTTTTTTTTCTTTGTTGATTCTTGCTATTGTATCTCAATTTAATTCCAAATAAGAAATAAATTATGAAGTTGCAGGTGGTGAAGTTGTTTTTCAATTTTTATTATGTTTAATTAATATTAATAATAACAATAATAATTTATTTTTAATTTTTAGGTAAGGATTTGATTGTTAAAATTTAAAGAGGTATATATACCCTATCTCTCTTTAGATTTGAACCTATAATTTTTTAAGAGGAAACAATGTTCTTAACCATTAGGAGGCAAGAAGAAGATTATTGGTTATTAAAAAAAATATGTTGTATATATTTATTAATTTTAATAATGTAAGTTAAATATCATTTAACTATTTAGTCATCAATAAATAACACTTTTTTTCCTCAAGAAAATTACACTTTCTATTATTTAAAATATAAATTGTTTACATATAAAGATATCATATCTAGATATCGACTTCTAGATGACCAAAAAAAACAAATCATAACATCTCATTCATACATGACTATCATGACATCTAGAAAATTATAATCATCACACCTCCAAAGATGTCCAAAACCGTCATCACAAGGGACAAAACAATCCCATAATGACCGAAAAGAAATAAACGACCTTCCTTTGCCTAACAACAAAAGGATCTTAACACAAACAATCATCACACTAAACACCAAAAAACGACAAGAAAGATAGACCAAGGACCCCCTAGTAGAGGTTTAAAAATTGAAGAGGTCCCTCATGACCCTCTTCACACATGTAATAATTAATCTTCTCTGGTACTTGTTGAAGGGCACGTTTCGACGGACTATCAGCAACAATATTACCTTCCCTGAAAACATGTTCAAAGGTAATATTTTGAAAGAGCTTTGATATCTCCTTGATGTGGTCCTTCCATCATTCCAGTGCAGCAACTTGTAGGCACCCTTTACCTTTCAGCCAGTCAATGATAATTTTGGAGTCACCCTGAATATGTATCTCCATAATTGAAAGATGAGAAGCCAATAAGAGGAGTGCCCATGAACCCAAGAGCTTAGCCTTTGTATTAGTACCAAGCCCCCCATTGAAAACCCATTTGTAACATATGTGCTCACTAGTTCTAATAAAACCACCAGCTCCACAATTTTCTCTCGGGGCTTTAGCAGCTCCATCAAACCATCCCCCCACTCCACACTCTGCATCTGTAATTGTAAACTTCCTACAATGATTTTTTTACAACTCTCCAAAGTGAGAAATGAGAGGTATGCCACCTTCTGTGAATTTGGAGTATGTCCTTCAAAAATCGCCAAGTTTCTCTCCTTCCAGACAAACCAACAAATGATCGCAAGCAAGCTAGGGTATGATAAAAATTGGAGTTTCCGGGCCTTAAAACATTCTGCAATTGTATTGTCAACCTTTAATGCAGGCACCACCTGCTCATACTAAGCAGATCTTCGATTCCACTATTTCCTGTTCTGGAATCTTTCTTGCATATGGTCTTCATCATTCTTTGACAGAGATAAATTTAGTTATCTGTCACCATATTTGGCAATTCTATTTTATTTGACGGGACTCCTCTTTAATTAGCGGATTAAACACTTTTCCTTTTGTTTAGCACCCGACGGAAAGGACTTTCTATTTTCTACTTAACACCACGTGACCTTTTGATGTGACCAAAAGGTCCCAACGGAAAATCACAAACAGTTCAAATTGTACCTTCCTTTGGATTTCCGCTCCCATACACTATTCGACGCGTGGCTCCCAGCGGAAATCACCAAGTGCCTCGGGATTTGAACCTTCCATTCTCTGTTTCCATTCATCGATGGACACTTGGCCTCACCGGAATTCACCAAATGTTTCGGGGTTTGAGCCCTCCATTCTCCGCTACGATCCGGATCATTAATCCTTTTCTCCACTTCATATCTCAGTCGTCTATCTCTTCAAATGATCGGCACCGTCGACCTTTGACCCTTTTAATGTTCCGCTTAGATCTCCACCATTAATCGCAATGCTTACAGGATGAAATCACCGGTCTAATTCAGGATTGGCCCGATTACAAGGATCATTGAAACAATATGACAGACCCGACATGTTCACTCAACGAGAATAGGAATATCACCATTATATACAGATGAACAGAATGATCACATACACTGAGATTGATTTTAACAATGTAATAAAACCTTCTTTACAAACTTGAACTCTCCAATAGATCTTTTACAAAACATAGATGTATCTCTGCGCATGCTCCTGGAATTAGATTCCGAGCTTCTCCTTTTCATCTACATTCAAGCTTCTTCCTCGAGCTCTGTGAGCTAACCCTCATCTAGAATAAACTATATTAAACTAGGTTCAGCTACCTATTCAAAATACTAAAGACTGTATTTATTTACAATGGATTTCTGTTTCCAGATCCTATGATGAAGGAACAGAGTCCTTAACAAACTCAACTGACCCCTACGAGTCATCAGTGACTCACCAACCATTAACAAACCCTAACTCATCTTTTACAAGTGGAAAGGATCTAGAATCCTTGTCCATTATTCAGATTTTCCCCAAAATAACAAATTATACAAGTGCGAGACCCTAGGTCTCTATGAATTCCCTCAACTTTGATGAAGTCATAGGTGACTTCATTTTTATGAGCCTATGATCTTGCATCAACATTCCTTCCATGATGTTTTATAAATGTTGTAAACTTTTCCCAAACTTTCGTGGCGAAAGTGAACTCCACAAACAGATGGAAGATAGTTTCCTTGTTGTTTTTACATAAATAGCATAAACTCGAACCATAAAAACCTCTTCGTTGGAGCTTATCCCAGGTGAGGATCTTATTATCTACCAGCAAAAAGGTGAATAACTGAATTTTTGATGGACATGTCCAGGACCATAGGGCTTTCCTCTAGCAGCCAATCACATATACCCATTTCTTTTTTTCTATGGCCTCATATGCATTCTTGACAGATAATAGTCTTGATTCATCGCCCCCCATCCAGATAAGTTGATCTTTCTTCTCTATTAATTGTATACCATTGTTTATAAGTGCACAACAGAAGGAATTCCATTCCAAGGTGAGGTCCCCAGATCATCACTGGTATACCAATTTGTTCCAACCACCCCAACATAATCTTCACACTGTGCCTGAAATAAAAAATAAATTCCTTCCCTATTGAGAGCTGTGATCAATTCTCCTATCAAGATCACCCCTTCCCCCATCCCCAGAATATGGTCATGGCCCAACGGGATTTTATGACCAGACCCCAGTTGCCATGCGATCCAATGTAATATAATGTATAAATACTTTAATAGGTACTTCCATGTCTGCGATCCTTTGACATCCACAACTATACCGTGTGCAACCATCTTTCTACAATAACATAAGGATAGTATTTATTTTTCAAAATATGATTCCGTAAACCATAGTGTATCAGTTCTCTCCATAGGGTGTTGGCCGCCATCACCCTGCTAAAACTTCCCAGATCGTGCAATCCCTAGCCCCGGAACTTTTTTGGTCGAGCTAAAAGATGCCATGCACAGAGGTGAAACTTTTTTTTCTTATTGCATCCCAACCACAGGAAATCATAAATAAGTTGTCTCATTTTCTGAAGAGTCAAAGAGGGCAAATTTTCAAGTGCCAATCAATAGACGGGTTGGCTTTCTAATACTGCCTTGATAAGTACATAGCGCCCTCCTATGGAAAGTTGTCAATTGAACCAATGGCAGATCTAGGCTTCAAACTTTTTGATCAACCAGTTCCAATCCTCTGTTTTGTATCTATCAATATTCTTCAAGAAATATCCAAGATACCTAAAACCACTAGAAAGATCAGCAATGTTATAATGAAAATTGGCCTATAAATTCTCCAGTTCTTGTTGTCGCACTCTGTGTTGAAGAAAGGTTGTTTTCTTTTCATTTATCTTGAGGCCAAAAGCTTTATAGAAAACATCTAAGATTGTTTTTATTTCCTTCCATTCACCAATAGAATCTTTAGACATAATAAGGATGTCATCAACAAACAATAGGTGAATTATCTTATGAAGCCTAGATACATTTATGTGAGTAAGTAATCCTTCTTCTTTACTTTTTTTTAAAGCCAAAATTAAACCTTCCATGATAGGAATAAATATAAAAGGTGATAATGGACAACCCTGACGTAAACCTCTTTCACTGTTGAAGAAACTTGTGGGTTCACCATTGATCAAGGTAGCATAAGTAGCTAATGTAATACATCCCATGATCCATTTTGTTGTAGGGAGGCCGAACCCACATTGAATTAAGACAAGTTTTAGACAATCCCAGCTAACACAATCATAAGCATTTTTCAAAACAATTTTTAGAATTTTTTGTAACTTTTTTTCTTTGATACTGTGCAGGCATTCCTGCTTCGTTCCAATGGCATCGATAATTTTTCTACCTTTTAAGAACCCGAATTGTTCCTCGGATAAGACACGAGACAAAATCGGTCTGATGCACCTAGCAATTATTTTAGTGAAGATCTTATAACAAAGGTTACACATAGCTATCGTGCGGAACTCCTCATAAGTTGCAGGACCATTTACCTTTGGGATGAGAGCAATAAAATTCAAGTTGATAGAGCTGTTAACAACACAGTCCTGTGATACTCCACAATTGCTTCCAGCAAATCTTTTGCAATCAATTCAAAGAAGTGAAAGTAGAATTCCACACTCCACCCATCAAGCCCAAGACTTTTATCCTTGGAAAAACCTTTTAGAACATCCAAAATATCCTCCTTAGTAACTGGTTTTTCAAGCTAGATGGCTTCCTCCTCACTAACCATCCTTATAAACAAATCGGTCGAAGATACCTTGTCCACTGTCGTATTTGATGATGGATCTTGATATAAAGAGATGAAATAACGTTGAGCTTCAATCTTTAATGCATCTTGTCCCTAATGTACCTGTACCAATTCATATTTAATCTCCCAAAGGTGTTTTTTGTTCCACCTGTAACTAGTGAATTGATGAAAAAATTTAGTATTCCTATCTCCACATTTTATCCAAGTCTCTCTTCTTTTAAGACACCACCTCTCCTCCTCAGCCAACAGTAACTTATTTCTCTCAACTTCAAGATCTTTCAATCGGTTTCTAATATTATTACTAAGTTCAGAATGCAAGTATTTTTCGGTAAGAAGTGCAATCTCATATTCTAAAAGATTGAAATGGACCGACTCCTTTTTATTTTTGTCAACCAACCAAATCTTTACTTGTGTCTTTAAACCTGAGAGTTTCCAAGACAATCTTCGTTGAGCTCCATCTCCTTCGTCTACCTATTTTGAACCCCAAAAATCTCGAATGAGATCGCAAAAAGACTCTTCTTGCAGAAATGTTGGATTGAATTTAAATGGGTATGCAACAAGCTTGTAACCATAATCTAATTGTAGTACAATAGGCGCATGATCCAAAATAAAAGGTAGTTCCACACAAGATCTGTATTTTGCAGCATCGTTCAAGATTTCTTTAGAAAATTAAGGCCTATCCAATATCTTATGTATTTCCTCCTTTCCTCTCCTATCATTACACCAAGTAGGAAAAATTACTGCAGGCTTTATATCCACCAACCTGTTCGTGGAGAAAAGATTTAAAAAAAAAAACGCCAACGGATCAGGCAATGCTACTTTACCTCACAATTCTTCAGTATTATCTGCAAATTTTAGATCACCCACTAGGATGAGATTATTAAGTGCTAATAGACCTTTATCTTCCACTTGTTCCCAGAAGTTTCTGTGTCCTGTGCACGGCCCATATGTATTAATAAAACTTACATTCCTTTTATCCAGTAGGTGGATACCTGTCAATAGAATTCCACCAAGACTTAGAAAAGACTGTAGTTCAAAAATATTAGGATTCCAAGACACTAATAGGCCCCCAGATGTCCCAACATAACTAACATCAGTGATCATCCAATCAGGGTAAATCGAGCACATAAACTTTCTAGCCTTCTCCGCAGAGACTAAAGTCTCTTGGAAAAATATGATGTCAAGTTTGTTATTATAGAAAAGTCTATGAATGGAAGGAATTTTTAGGGTGCCCCCAACCCCCCTTATGTTCAGAGAGATAAGGATCATATATTGTCCCTTGCAAGGTCTTTAACACCTCTAAGCACCCCCAAGTCATGACTACAAACTAAGTGTTGAGTCCCCAAAATAGTTGTTGATCCTAACTTCTTGTGTGCACTACGTGTTTTAATTGGAGAGACCTCCAACCCCAAGCCACGGGACCATGCTAATTCCTTCCCTTTTCCTACTTCCCCAACAACCACAGATGTACTCAGATCACACTATGTGCTTCCTTGATAGGATTCTGAGCCTCGAAATGTTTGAAGAGGTATGGGGCTAATAGAATCGTTTAGGGTAGGTATCAATGCTTCTAAGTCTATATCAGATGACTGAGAATTCTTAGGTTCAATAGAGAGTTGTTGTGCAGAAATATCTGGAGCTCCCCCGAACCTTGTGAGGGATGACTCAAGCATAGTAGGGGTGGGATTGTTAGGTAACAATGCCTCGGTAACCCTATCACTACTCGGGGTCAACCCTCCCAAATCCAGAGCACTCTTGGAGATACTCGTAGTCTCAGAGAGAAAAAATATGAAGGAGGGAAAGGTTTTATCCAGAAAATCCGTCTCCCATGAAGAAAGCTTAAAAAATAAGGAGGGACTGTATAATTTTAACTTACCAAGATATGAGTCGGAAAGGAGTTCTGAGGAATCCGCTTCCGGCACCGATGTAAAAGTCCCCACCTCTTCTACATCCCCATCACTCATGTACAAGTCGTTGACCTATGAAAGTGTAATGGGCCTTCCTGGGTGATTGGACTGGGGAAAGCGGATTGTTTCATACAAATTGAACATCATGGTAGGATGCGGGACTGATCAAATGTTTGATTGTGGGTTACTGTTTATTTTTTATTGTTTCCTGCTTTCTGCTTCTTTCCTGCCTTCCTTTTTTGGTGGGATTATGTGTCCTTGGTAGGTTCCTTACATGTGTTGGGTGGATTTGAAGGAAGAGGAACTAGGATTGATAAAAAAAAATAGGAATAGACCTTCTTCTTCTGGGCGAAGCCCAGGAAACTTACACTTACTAGTTGATAAACATAATATCGGGATCTTCTTTAGAACTGAACCTCAGGGCTTTATCACAATGAAAGTTTGTTGAATGTGTTAGAACAGGGTTCATACATCCTGACAGAAGGAAGGTTAAGGCCATACTCCAGACAGTTTATCCAAGTGCCTTCGGACGAGGGAGGGGAGGATAAATGGCATAGAATTAACCATTTGTGGGTACCATACCCCAGATGTGGGTGAATAAATTGAAAGAAAGGCAGCCGACAAGAATTCTTGTTGAATGAACGTACCAAGAGGATACCTTGTTCAGCAAGGCCCGCATCACTAGCCGAGAGAAAAGAGAAGGTTACCACCGATCCACCGCTGAATGGAATTATTATGCTTCCCATGTTCCCCACTAGAAGAATGAGTTTGATCCATGTTGTTTACATATGATTTTATTGATTAAGACATGTTCCCAGTAGATGAGAAAAGAGATGTACCCACATATTGGAGGTATAAAGGAGAAGTCCCACCAATTTCCCAATAGACAGAAAAGACATTGTTTCATTCCTTTCCTTTCATACCGTTGAGGTAGGAACATTCCAGTGTTCCATAGCGGTAAGTGAGTTGTAGTTCGAGGGTCAAGTTTGAGGTAAAGGGTCTAGGTATTCTATGCGGGGTAGACGGTAGATATCTAGGGTTGAGTTCGAGGAAGAGTTTTAGGGATATGGCTACTATGGCTAAGACCGCCTTGAAGCTATGACTAGTTATTGCATGGCATATTCTCTATGGCTAAGACCGCCTTGAGGCTATGACCGGCAATGACTATCTATATGGAAATTCCAGTTACTTATGTGCATATAGTATGAATCGGTATAGCATATGACCCTCAATAGGTGAATCATATATAATGAGCTAGCTTTATTATATCTATCTTGTTGTGAAGGTATCATTTAGACCTATCCCATGCACATAGCCTTCCTTTGTTTACTGCACTTCCTTCCCGGGGTATGGATGGGGGACCTTACTCTCTCGAGTATCATGTGATGTGTTCCTTCTATCTCGACCATTGATGGGGGTAAGGCATTCTCTTTGTGGTAAGGATACTTCTCTATCTCTTTTGGGGGTAATTCCTCCTTCTATCATCGTCTGGTAGCACCTTGGGGCCATCTCTTTCATCTGGTGGGAACATGGGGGAAATGGAAGTTTGAAAAATCATCTATCAGTTTAGCTACATGTTCATCCCTTGCACTATTCTTTTTCTCCAGTTGTCAGCTTGGGGGAAGGCAGGGAGGCAATCAAGATAAAACACCCATTGTGTACAGGAATGAACACACCTAAAAAAACCAACAAGGTCATAGCTTTATCTAAATGCAGGAGAATCACACACATGGTTAGAAGGAATGCAAAATTTTCAATAGAAGGAACGTGTGCTCGGAAGATAGTACGGGAATAAAGGTGAAAGGAGAAGAATGGCACGCTTAACACTAAAAAAGTCATTAATAAAGAAATATGAAAGGTTAATGACCTCGGTAATAGAGAAATGAAAGAAACAAGTTGGACCATATTAGTGTGGTAGTTGAATTAGTTTATAGCAAGCAAGGAAGGTCAAAAGGCATAGTGTCAAAGGTTTCCAAGGAGTAGGTCAGATGCACAACAGGTTCTAAAGTATATTCCAGCTGAATAAAAGGTAAAAAGAAGTTCCCAAGACGGGGCAGATTTTTAGTAAGTTCCCAAGGGAGTCCCAAGGCATTTCCCAGGTTAGCTCCAAAGTCTGATTTCCAAAGGCAAGTCCCAAGGCGTAGGGGAAAGGATGTAGGTAATATTTTCCAAGGGCTAGTCGTCCCCCCCAAGAGGTGAGGCCAGAGACATAGGTTAAAAAGGTTATTTCCAGACCCAAATTCTATAGTAATGAGGTTTTTTCTTCCATAGTCCTACCCAAGGAGAGTGAGGATGTTCCAAAGGAGTTGTACCAAGTTAGTATGGATGATTTTAAGGTCCCTTGCATTTAAGTGTTCCCAAGGCGGAGTTGAAAATCCAAATGGAGGGGGGGCTGTAAGAGGGTATGTATTTATCAAAGGATGATTTAAGTGGTAAGGCTGGAGCCTTTCACTGACATGATTATTTCCTTATTGCATTATATGTGTGCATATCCACCAACTAGAATAAACTACCTCACACTCGTTCCACTTGTTTGGTACCCTTCTTTGGCCCTCTATGGCCAGCCAACATAAGTACAAGAATCCAATCAATCTCGTTGGTTCACGGAATCAGTGGACCCACCTCACTAACATGACTTGGATTATTTATTCCACTATGGTTCGCCACTCAGCGTAAACAACACATAATGTCCTGGAGTATTGGCAGGTAATTACCCCCCACATTTAAACACCACTCACTCATTCACATCAGCGACATAACAACTTCTGTGTGAAGGCAAGGTTAATCATAAGGCAAGGGGTGGTAAAGGGTAGGTATGATTATTTATAGTTGATTTCATAGGATGAGTTTACCAAGTAAGGCGCAGTTTCAGGTGCCACCAAGGAGGAGGTCATATGCATAGGTTCCCAAGGATAGTCCCACCAAAGCCTGTAGGGAGGTTAACATAGTCACGCCCAAGGCTTATTAGGTAAGAGGCAGAGGGTTCCAAGGAATAGT
>JZKD02S0957798.1:181719-196475 GCA_000966675.3 Picea glauca | reverse complement strand
ATTCATAGACTGATATATGTATATATATGCTCATGGAACTGTGAAATTGTGAATGATTTCAGTGTTAAAATGTCTGTGCAGTGTTTGATAAGAATGAATAGATATATGCTTATAATAGAGGAAACCATGCATGACTTATGTTGATAAAAGGAATTTAATTATGCCTCGGCTGAACTAATTTAGGCTTCCAGCCCGTTCTCGGGAAGTTGTTTTCCCTTACCCATCTCCAGGGATGCCCCGGAATAGATCTCGTCACAGAGACTTTCCCTCCCTGGAAAGGTTTACCAAGAACCTGTAACTTGGCTGCGCAAGTCTTAACAACCCTGTACGAGGAGGAATGACCCTCTTAAAAATCCCAAGGTAGCAGCATAGGGATAAGTAACAAATTGACGGATGAGATCCTGTCAAAAGACCCATGGTCATTCACGACCATTAGATTGATGAAAGAAACAAGGTCGTTGCATACCTTGCCCCTTTTCCCTCTATCTTCGTGAATAGTGAGAAAATCGGGATCGTAGACCCCAAGATCCATGAGAACATTTGGACCGTTGATTTTTCCACATCCATGATGTAGTGGGGAGAATGCGCGAGGTGGAACAGATCTGAGCCGTTAGATCCTAGCTAGAAAAACCCGACAGCCGTTGGATATGTTAAGAGATGCATGAGGGTTAATTCCTCGTGAACAGGAGGTTGAAAGTCCCGACGAGAGGCGTGGCCATCAGGATATCGGGAATCGCGAGATCGAGATTCCTGTTGACAAGAGTTTCGGGATGTTCCATGGTGAAAACCTCGGGATGGATCTAAGCCGTCCATCATAGGAGGACACGTGGGAGAGATCGAGCAACCCGTCGACGTATCGGCTATCAGGGTTTTGAGTTGATAGAAGATATTTGTCATCAGAGTACCGAAAGTCCCAAAACCTCGAGAGTAAATCAGAACCGTCCATCTTAAGGGGACGCATGGCGTAAATCTGAGAGCTCGGGAAAAGTCTCGAAAAGGGAGAGTTCATCGGCATATCGAGGTTTGGTATTTTGAAAATCCGGAGGACAAGAGGCCGGGAAATCCATGTTGGAAATTTCGGAAATGATATGATTCGTTCATCAACTGGGAAACACATGGCGAGATCAGGAGATTCCATCGGTATTTTGGATACCGAGGATTTGAGGTGACAAATGGGAAAATTCAGATAGGCATCGGGAGTTCTGAAATTAAGAACTTCGGGACCTTTGAGTTTCAGAATAGTGAGGAAATCCTAGCTGTAGATCTCGGATAGGACATGTGTCGGAAGACCCATAGAAGAGCGGAGTTCGGCACTTCGTGATTCCCGGGAACAAAGGAACAATAGCAACGGGAATCGCGAAATCATGAAACACGATGCCCCGACAGGCTAAAGGAATGTAGGCCACGTAGGATTCGGCGAGGTGGACAGGTGGCAGATCACATCGGGGTTTCGGGAAGTGAAGTTTCGAAGGAAACTTCACATTAGGATTTGTGATCCCGCGATATCCAGAAAGGCGATAGGTGAAGGTACCGTTGAAGAATCAACCCTTGCGTGTGTCAGTGCAATGGTGTATCGGGAATCGGAGGATCGAGAATCCTGAGGAAAAAGTGTCCATACACTTTGATCCCATGAAGCCCGAAATCCCGACAAGATCTAAGACCGTGGTCTTATGGATTAGCATTCATGTGGGTCGGAGTTTAACCAGGAGGGCAAACCCGTCAAGGCACGTGTCAGTGTTTTGGTCCATCGGGGTTCGGGGGTAGGAAATGTGAATGTCATTGACATCGCAAGTGTCGAATCCATGACAGGAGAAACCCCGATAGGGACGCAAAAGGTCAGAGTTTGACTTACATCGGGTTTCAGGGAAACGCAATACACAAACGCGTGGTCACGGGAATCGCGAAATCGTGAAGTCCGATTTCCCGATTGGGAAGGGGAGATTTAGTGGAGAGTTTCTGTGGGTGCAGATTTTTTTTCAGATAAGGAACTAGAAGGACGTTAGAATCCTTTGAGTCCAGCAGAAGACCAGAAAAATTTAATTTAGGTAGTGGGTGTGTTACAAAGTGGTATCAGAGCATGGTTACAACACTGAGCCTGATTGGGCTTATGCACGAGTCACACATAAACTTCGTTCGAAGAAATCCTATGAGGAGTAACCCCCTGAATTAACTCTCTTGTCCAGGATTAAAAACTTGAAAAATGAGAACCCAACTGTGTATGCATGTGAAAGAGTTATGAATTATGAGCAAACTATAAAAATGAATTTAACTCTTGACTAATAACCAACGTTTGTCTTTTCACTCAAGCGGACGATCAACCGCGGGAATCTACAGACACAGAGTATGGTGACTCACCAAGAGGTGGGAGAAGGCTCCCACAACAGAGATGAAAAGTCTGACGAAAGAAGAGCAATAGGAACCCCTCCAGACCTAGATGCGATTGTGAGGAGTCTCATGATCGAATTACAAAGTTGCAATGCCGATAATGAAAGGATGATGAAGGAACAAGAAAAGCAAACCGAAATTAATGCAGTTCTACTCCAGAGCTTATCAGACCTACAACGACAAATGCATCATGAACCTGAGACATAGAATCATGGTCATGTCAGTGGTCACACTGAGAGAAGCACATCGAGAAAGGTCCACCCCAGAGGTAAAGGACTAGTGTCAGATGATTCCACTGAGAAGGAAGATAGTGATGCAGAAGGCTCTTCCCACAGCAGGACCAGTTCCTATTCTCACAGAAAACAGAAGAAGAAAAAGACCTCCAAGAATCATAAATTTGAAGAATTCAGGAAGGCCAAACCTCCCTCCTTCGATGGTGAGATAAAGAAGGGAGAGGAAGTCGAGGCCTGGCTACTTGGACTGAAGAAATATTTCAGAGTCCATGATTTTTCAGAGAACTTGAAGGCCCGAGTGGCCACTTTCAATCTGAACGGAAAGGCTTCCATCTGGTGGGAAGACCTTAAGAATATGAAAGGGGTCTGCGAGGAGGACCTGTCTTGGAAACAGTTTGAAAAATACTTCTGGAAGAAGTATTTGTCGGAAAGATATTTCGATGAGAAAGCTAAAGATTTCTATGAACTCAAATTGGGACAACTTACTATGGAGGAATATGTCAACAAATTCCTTGACTTATTGAGATATGTACCCTACATCAAAGCAGAAAAGGCGAAGGCACAATGCTTCATCAGTGAGCTACCCAAGGAATACCGGAACCGACTTGAATTTGACGAGCCAAAGACCTTAGAAGACACCATTCGAAAAGAAACATATTGTCATGAACAATATGGACCTCGGGCAGAGTCTCGTGGAGACTGGAAACAGAAGAATGGTTCAAGATTTCAGAAAAAGGGGAGCAAATCCTCAGGATTTAAAAACTACAAGAAGAACCACAGAATGAACTTTCCAACCCGGAGTGTACTCCGGCAGAACTTTCCCTCGGTGGACAGAAATAAAACTTCTGGACCTATACCAATAAATACTGATAACCCAAAGAGGAAACCCTTGGAATGCTAGGATTGCGGAAAAGAGAATCTCCGGAGAGACTGTCCACACCGACAATAGAACAGTCGAAGAGTCTATAACCTTCACGAAGCTACCACAGTTAATGATGTGGCAAGGAGTGTGCCATAGATTTATGCATCCTTGGATAATAACCAAGATGACCACCAAGCTTCAGTGGTGGAAATAGAAGGTATGATTTTCAACCATTTAGTGTCTGTTTTGATTGACCCTGGTTCAAATTTGAGTTATATAGCCCCTAGAGTTGTTGATAAGTGTAAACTACATCCACAGAAGAAAACTAAACCATGGTTGGTATAGTTAGCCACTGGAACTAAAAGAAATGTGGTAGAGGCCATACCAGCCTGCCAGTTAATGTTGGGTGAATTCCCCACCCAAGCAACCCTTAACGTACTACCCCTGGGATCATACGATCTGTTGATTGGTATGGACTGGTTGGCTGCCCATAAAGCCAAACTGGATTGTTACCATAAAACCTTAGAATGTGTGAGAAAAGAAGGAAAAAGGATAACCCTTCAAGGGATTCGAAAACCAATCTCGGTGAGACGAATATCAGCCCTGCAAATGAGGAAGTATTGCTGAAAGCGATGTCCCCTATATGCAATACAGGTGTTGAAAACAACTGAAGGTGAAGAACCAAGCCCTGATGATCACCCTCTCTTGAGAGAATACCGATATGTGTTTCCAGAGGCGATGTCGAGTCTACCTTCGAGAAGAGACATTGACTTCTCCATAGAACTCGCACCAGGAGCGGTGCCGGTGTCTAGAACACCCTACCGGATGAGCGCACCTGAGTTAGTTGAACTCAAATTGCAATTGAAATAAATGATGGACAAGGGTTATATTCGACCCAGCGTGTCCCCATGGGGAGCACCGGTCCTGTTTGTGAAAAAGAAGGATGGAACCCTTAGACTGTGCATATATTACAAACAACTCAATAAAGTAACCATAAAGAACAAGTACCTGTTTCCCAGGATCGATGATCTATTTGATCAGTTGGGAGGTGCGTCTATTTTCTCAAAAATTGACTTGAGGTCGGGTTACCATCAAGTCCGAATCAAGGGTCAAGACATCCATAAAACCACTTTCCGGACACGGTATGGTCACTACAAGTTTGTGGTAGTGCCATTTGGGTTAACCAATGCCCCTGCCACTTTCATGTGCTTAATGAACAATGTACTCAGTAAATTTCTAGATAAATTTGTACTAGTTTTTATTGATGACATTTTAATCTACTCTAAGGATAGAAAATAACATGAAGAACATCTTAGACTTGTGCTGCAAGTGCTAAGAGAGCATCAACTCTATGCCAAATTCAGTAAATGTGAATTCTTTCAGAAGCAAATACACTACTTGGGACATGTCCTATCCGAGAAAGGGGTAGCAGTAGATCCTGACAAGGTCAGTTCTATCATGGAATGGCCTAGCCCAAAGGATGTCTCGGACATCAGATCCTTTATGGGATTGGCAAGATACTATAGAAGATTTATAAAATATTTCTCCAAGATTGGTTGTCCAATCACTTCCCTCCAGAAGAAGGGAACAAAATTCCTGTGGACACAGCAGTGTGAAGAAAGATTCCAAACCCTGAAACATCTATTGACCCATGCACCCATGTTGAAAATCGTTGACCCAGAAACTGACTTCCTTGTGTGCATAGATGCCTGTAAGGAAGGGCTCGGAGGAGTCCTTATGCAGGAAGGAAAGGTGATCTACTATGAATCCCGAAAGTTGAATGAACATGAGGTCAACTATGTGACTCATGATCTAGAACTGGCTTCCTTAGTGCATGCCTTAAAAATGTGGAGGCATTACCTCTTGGGGAGAAAATTTGTGCTTATGACAGATCACTGTGGGTTACGGTATTTGTTTGATCAACCGAAGCTCAATGCTAAACAAGCTATATGGATGGCCCTCCTTAGCGAATTTGATTTTGAAATCTGTTAGCGATATTTCTGGTAAGGGGGGGGGTAAAATGCGAAAGAATGGGTAAAAAACCCACGTGTCCTAAGTTCAGGATGCAAATGCATCCGTGTTTAAATGTAAATCGAATATGGATGGCAGGGATCAGAGTGCCTGGATCAACGGCGCACAGGTGATTCTGGACCCCCCCCCCCCGCCTTTCTACCTTTAAGCGGGTGGGGGGGGCGCCGGTATCGAAGGCGAACCTCTTCAATGGCCGCGCCCGACGCACCCATATCTAGGGCGTTCATGGTGATTCCCGCCCCCTCCCGGCCTTTCTACCTTTACGTGGAGGGGGTGGGTCTAGAATCAAGGACGCAACTTTCTGACAGATGTGATTAAAGCACCCGGATCAACGATTCACAGATAATCCAGACACCATCCGTCTTTCTGCATTTATATCAACATGGGGCCCCCTTTCTTGTCAAGTCATCTCTCCATCTGTTCTCCACCTAGTCGTGCAAGGAGGTCCGCTCCCTTCAGCCCCCTCCTCATCCTCCGACATCTGTCCACCACCCCTCTTCTGGTCCGTGTGGTCCCTTTCCCATCTCATCATCCACTCATCGCCTTCCATGTGTCCCACTCATTTCCACATCAGCCTCTCATTAAAAGCATGCCCATTATATCTCATCTCCTGCCCTCTCCACTTATTGCCTTCCGCCATGTGTCTTCCCTTGTCGCCCCTCTCACACCTTGTCACTTCTTTTCACATCCTCATAGTTTCAATGCTATCACTCCCGTCATGCACCCCATCCTTCACGTTGGCCTCCATGCCTATTCATCAGGTCGTTCACCCAATCCAGGTGGTAGAGCAAAGGGTCTTCCATGTCCCAAAGGTTTCGAGTTGGCTGGGTCATCCTCAATTCCAATGAAGCAGTTATTAAGGTAGTTGGTGGTGGTTAGACATCACCTACGCCATAATGGGAAAGTTCGGCAATGAATTAAAGGCACATCAGTTCGCCCACGGAACTATCAGGAGTTCGATTGCGTCTGCCATAAGTTGCACGATCATTCAGAGACGGCAGCTGCAGATTGTCAGAAGCCATGCAGACGCAATACGTTTAATGAAGTGTCTCGATTTTGTTGTTGTGGTTGTTTTGAGTATATGAAGGCGTTTTCTCCATTTTTGTATCCATCGATGGTTGAGCAGAGCTCCCGGTTGTAAAGCTTTAATGAAGCACTGATACTCTAGATATGTATGAACTCTTGAGACTTCTTGCCTTATGAATGCCAGTTTCCTTTACATCTTTGTTATACTGTGTTAGAACGGCTCGGAATTGGAGGATCCAGTCGAGCTGCAACTGTTATAGGATGATGTTGTAATGGATCACTGTAAAAGTTGCGTTGTTTCTAATTGGTTCTTGTGACTTTCTCAACGCCGAGTGACTTGGAATTGGAGGATCCAGTCTAGTCCCCTCTCAGTTCCTTAAGACCCTGAACCAAGCGGATCTTGTATTCAGGATCTTTCTTCTACAAACTGTTGAAAGCTTGTTGCCCAAAGTTGTTTGTTCACCTTTCTTTCTAAGTCTTCCACCTGTTCACCTTTCTTTCTAAGTCTTCCACCTGTTCACCTTTTAATCAGCCCACTGACTGAAGTTAGGTCAAGACCTCCTTTGTTACTTACGTACCAGACCCAGTCTCTGAATTTGAGTGATACCTCCCTAAGTTTTTACACATCTGATCATCCCATTTATCAAAACGTGACATAAAAACTGATGGGCGTTGGGCTCTGCTCATGCAAGCAATCCAGGAGTGAGTTCTGACACTAACATTTCTGGCACCGTTACCAGGGAGGAAGTTGAATATTTTCCCCAGGATTGAAGGACAATGATTAGCTGATTCTGAAGGTGCATCAGATATCAGAACTTGAAGATTGCTACTGTGCACCTGACGAATCCATTGTGACGACTCCGTTGGGGAGAACCTGCTCTATTAATTGTGGCTTTCAGAAGTAGACACACGTGGTCTCATCCACAACTGCCTCTAGCTACACCTGAAGTTGACCCAAAGGCGGTTCTCAGAAGAGGAAAGAGCTCTGTAGAAGAAGTTTCCATTGCTGAACTAGGTATTTCCCCATCTCCTTCTGTAAGAACTCATTTTTCTCCTCTTCAGTTTCTTAATAGACCTCCTTCAGAGGTTTCTCATTTCTTGAATTTTGGGAGTGTTCCTGCTGAGTTTTCCCCTCCTGATCTGGCATTGGAGAGAGAAATCCTTGTCACTCCCCTCTCCTCTGAAGTTGTCCCTTGGTGTAGACCTAGGACTATAGAATATTTCCCCACTCCTGCACAAAGAGGAGCACCTTCTGACTTGAGCTCTTTATCCTTCTCCTTGAATCCTCTCTTGTTCCCCACTCCACTTCGAGGCTCATCCCCGGTAGCCCCTTTGCAAACTCCTTCCCCTCCGAGTTCTCCTCTACCTAATATCCCTATGGCTGGTGCTAATCCTCCTCCGAATAGAATGGATGCCATAGTCGCTGCTAGATATGCTCCCCTAATCCTACCCCATCCTATGAATCCTCTCCCTGCTGGAGATTACTTGAAATACATGCCCAAGTTCACTGGAGAAGGGGATATAACTGTAGAGGAGCATCTGGCTGCTTTCTACAGTTATGCAGACAACCTAAACATTGAAAATGAAGATGTCTGGATGAGAGTCTTTGTCTAGATCCTGGATGGTGAGGTGAGAAAATGGTTTAGAGGATTGACCCCCGGATCTATTACTGGAATTGAAGCCCTGGATAGTGTTTTCCTGAGGCAGTGGGGAGATAGGAAGGATTTCATGTATTACATGACAGAGTTTGGGTCTCTGAAGAAAGAAGAAGGAGAATCTGTCTCTGACTTCTCCAAAAGATTCAATAAGATGTATAATAAGATTCCTGCCGAAATAAAGCCTTGAGAAGCCTCGGCTAAGATTTCTTATGCGGGTGCGTTTGACCCCGATTTTTGTCTATTACTGAGAGAAAGAAGAGCCGCCTCCTTAGCTCAAATGAAATATGCAGCCATGGAAGTGGAATCCAACATATTAGCAGCTGACAGACTGAGGAACAAGGCCGACGCAGACAGAAGAAAGGGAAAGTATGAAGCCTCAACTTCTAGCCCATCGCTGCCCCACCCCCAAGTGGATGAACTGACCAACATGATGAAGCTTTTGTCTGAAGAGATGGAGAGACTGAAGGTGGAAAGGAGGCAGGCGTATAAGGGCCCTCAGAGCGCCAAAAATAAAGGAGGTTTCAGGGGGCCAAATAATATCGCTCCCCCGATTATGCACAGAGACAGGGGAAAGGACAGAAAAGACCAGAGAATTCAGGCCCCTTTACAGAACAATTTTGTGGTCGAAGATGAATAAGGGGAAATAGATGAGCTTGAGCCAAAGATCCATTGCTTTAGAGAGACTCCCCCTTTTCCTCACCTAACTCAATCAGCATATGAGGAGTCTCTCATGAACAGTCAGCTAAATGAATTGAGCAAGGGAGACAAGCCTAGCGGCGGCCGAGGCAAGTACAACCTGAGGTCCGATAAAAAGACAACAGCACTTGATATTCCTGAGCAGTCCGCTAGGACAGAGAAACCTGCTAATCAAGTAGCAGATGATCACAGAGGTAAGAAGGCCCAACCCCCCTCTTCTATTATTCAGAATCATGTTCCTGAAATAAAATAAATTCCAAAGCCTACATCTTCTTTTAATTTCGAGCATGAAATTAAAAAGATCAGAATCCCTGTGCCCCTCACCGAGCTTATTAAACATGGAGAATTTAAAAAACTCTTCTCCGATCTTCTACAGTCTGAAGCCTTATGCCTTCCCACAGACTCCATAAACCTCCAAGATGAAAAGCCAGTAGTCATCCTAGGTCTCATGGTAGAAGATAGAGATGATCCATCCCCTCCCTTCTACACATCCCTGAACATACATGATAAAGTGTTGCACAATTGCTTAATGGATTCAGGGGATTCTCACAACCTCATGCCCAAAACTGTCATGGAAGAGTTAGGACTAGAAGTCACCCGATCCTATCATGACCTCTATTCTTTTGACTCCAGGAGAGTCCAGTGTCTTGGAGTTATTAAAGACCTGGTTGTGACCTTGTTTCAACTGCCCATGAAAAGTCTGGTCATGGATGTTGTAGTGGCCGATGTTCCCCCCAAGTTCGGTATGTTGTTGTCAAGATCTTGGATAAAGAGACTAGGGGGAACTTTGCAGATGGACCTCACGTATGCTACTATCCCAGTGTTCGGAGGAGAGCATAGAAGACTATACAGGGAAGCCCAACTGGACTACATAATCAGTGATGAAGCCAACCCGACCAATCATCCCATCTTTGCCTTGGACACTAATTTAGGCTCCAGTTTACTGCAACTCACCCATGCCCCTGAGCCTCCTCTGAAACTCAGAAAGAAGCCCATTGTTTCCCCTAAATTTCCTCCCTCCATCACCCCAATATGGAAAAAAAAAATCAATGGAGCCTGTTCCTGAGAAGGCGCTGGAGCTGGGGTGGTTTTTGTGTCACCCACTCAGGAAACCATATCCCTGTCATATAAGTTGGAATTCGAAACCACCAAAAATTTGGTAGAGTATGAAGCTCTTATTCTAGGATTAAGAGCTGCAAGGGAAATGGGAATTCAAGAGGTAGCAGTGTTCGGAGATGCCGATTTGGTAGTCCAGCAGATCAGAAGCGCTTATCAGGACAAACATCCTCGACTCAGGAGTTACAGAAATGAGGTATGGGATCTAATTGACAGTTTCTTCTCAGCATTTAACATTTCTTTCATCCCAAGAGAAGAAAACACAGTGGTAGATTCCTTGGTTACATCAGCAAGCATTTTCAAAGTACCCTTGCCGCCCAAACTAAGGTATGATGTAGAAGTAAAATACAGGCCCTCCATACCTGATAACGTCAAACATTGGAAGGTGTTTGAGGACGATCTCGAGATCAAAAATTTCTTGGAGACTAATGAAGAATTCTCAGAAATGCATATCAACCAAGATTCTGTCTCTGAGGAAAGGTCTGATGGGGGTGAGTTGTTGAGTAAAATAGCAAAGCATGACATTATTCAGTTTCCTAACAATCACATTCCAAGGGGACTGGTCCCATTAGAGAGATTGTTTGATGGGAACGATGTGGCAATGAAGGGGAGAGTTTCAGGTGATGATGCTGACACAGCTGAGTGCAACATTAGCACACCAGAGGAGCCTAAGTTGGTCAAGTTGTCAAGGAGATAGACTGAGCAACAGAGGGTTGAATATACCGAGTTGCTGAGAGAGTTTGCTGATGTGTTTGCATGGACCTACGAAGACCTCAAGATGTATGACACATCAGTCATTGAGCATAAGATCCCACTGAAAGAAGAGGCAAAGCCATTCAAGCAGAAGTTGAGGCAGATAAATCCCATGTTGCTACCTGTCATGGAAAAAGAAGTGAAGAAGCTGCTAGATGCCCAAATCATTGTCCCCTTGAAATATTCCGAGTGGGTGGCCCATTAGAGCTTGCATCAAATGCCAGAAGTTCTCAGGGAAGCAGCAGCTCGCATCTCTGCCATTAAAGCATGTAGTAGTTTCAACACCCTTTCAACAATGGGGATTGGAATTCATTGGAGAAATTCATCCTCTCTCAAGTGGCCAGCACAGATGGATCCTAACTGCGACAGACTATTTCACCAAATGGATAGAGGCTGTCCCCACCAGGAGCACTTCTCACAAAGTAATTATTATCTTCCTGGAGGATATCATAGCCAGATTTGGCTGCCCTAGCAGAATTGTCACTGATAATGCCTCCCCCTTTTGTTCTAATCCCTTAATCAAGTTCTGTGAGCAGTACGAGATCTCACTGATTCACTCTTCTCCCTATTATCCTCAAGGAAATGGACTGACGGAATCTTCCAATAAAAGCTTGATCAAGCTCATTAAGAAATTGTTGGAAGACAATAAAAGGACCTGGGATTCAAAAATCAAATTTTCTCTATGGGCTGACCGAGTGACAACCAAGAAGTCCCTGGGCATCTCACCTTTCCAACTTGTTTACGGAACAGAGGTTGTTTTCCCTACTCAGCTCGCCTTATCTGTGGAGAAATTCCTTCAGGACCTTGAAGGAGAGCCTGACAATATGGTCAGAAGGATTCATTAGATAGTGGAAGTGCAGAAGATCAGAGAAAAATTCATGGACAGGGCCTACAGCCATCAGCAAAAGATCAAGTAGGATTTTGACAGGAAAGGCAGAAAGAAAGAATTCGAGCAAGGTGATCTGGTACTCAAATGGGATGCACCCAGGCAGGACAGGGGCAAGCACAGTAAGTTTGATGCCCTCTAGTTTGGGCCTTTCAATATCCTTGAAGTATTCTTGAACAACACGTACAGGTTACAGGATCTGGAAGGTGAAGAAGTTTTTAGTGGCCCAGTAAATGGGCATTTCTTGAAAAAATGTTTTTTGTGAGCCGCAGTCGGCTCTTTTGTTTTGTAAATATTGTTTTTGTTTTCAGTTTAATAAATGACTCCTTAGCCCAACAACAAGGCACTGAATCTTCAAAAGTGTTCTTATCACATCATAGGGATGACTCTATCCCTCATGGATCCAAATGTTAGTGATATTTCTGGTAAGGGGGGGGGTAAAATGCGAAAGAATGGGTAAAAAACCCACTTGTCCTAAGTTCGGGATGCAAATGCATCCGGGTTTAAATGGAAATCGAATCGGGAGGGCAAGGATCAGAGCACCCGGATCAAAAACGCACAGGGGATTCCGGACCCCCCCCCCCCGCCTTTCTACCTTTAAGCGAGAGGGGGGGGTCCGGAATCGAAAGAGCACCTCTTCAATGGCTATGATCGAAGTGCCTGGATCAACAACGCGCAGGGTGATTCCGGACCCCCCTGCCTTTCTACCTTTAAGCAGAGGGGGGGGGTCCGGAATCGAGGATGCAACTTTCCGACGGATGTGATTAAAGCGCCCGGATCAACGGTGCACAGACAATCCAGACACCATCCGTCTTTCTGCGTTTAAATCAATGTGGGGCCCCCTTTCTTGTCAAGTCATCTCACCATTTGTTCTCCACCTAGCCGTGCAAGGAGGTCCCCTCCCTTCAGCCCTTTCCTCATCCTCTGACATCTATCCACCTCCCCTCTTCTGGTCCGTGTGGTCCCTTTCCCATCTCATCATCCACTCACCGCCCGCCATGTGTCCTGCTCATTTCCAAGTTAGCCTCTCATTAAAATCATGCCCATTATATCTCATCTCCTGCCCTCTCCGCTTATTTCCTTCCGCCATGTGTCTTCCCCTGTCGCCCCTCTCACACCCTGTCACTTCTTTTCACATCCTCATAGTTTCAATGCTACCACTCCCGTCATGCGCCCCATCCTTCGCGTTGGCCTCCACGCCTATTCATCAGGTCGTTCAGCGAATCCAGGTGGCAGTGCAAAGGGTCTTCCACATCCCAAAGGTGCCGAGTTGGCCGGGCCATCCTCAATTCCAATGAAGCAGTTATTAAGGTAGTTGGTGGTGGTTAGACATCACCTCCGCCATAATGGGAAAGTCCAGCAACGAATTAAAGGCACGTCGGTTCACCCACGGAACTGTCAAGAGTTTGATTGCGTCTGCCATAAGTTGCACGATCATTCAGAGATGGAAGCTGCATATTGTCAGAAGCCATGCAGACGCAATATGTTTAATGCAGTGTCTCGATTTTATTGTTGTGGTTGTTTTGAGTATATGAAGGCATTTTCGCCATTTTTGTATCCATCGATGGTTGAGCAGAGCTTCCAGTTGTAAAGCTTTAATGAAGCACTGATACTCTGGTTATGTATGAAATCTTGAGACTTCTTGCCTTATGAATTCCATTTTCCTTTACATCATTGTTATACTATGTTAGAACGGCTCGGAATTGGAGGATCCAGTCGAGCTACAGCTGTTATAGGATGATGTTGTAATGGATCAATGTAATAGTTGCGTTGTTTCTAATCGGTTCTTGTGAATTTCTCAGGGCTGAGTGACTTGGAATTGGAGGATCCATTCAAGTCCCCTCTCAGTTCCTTGAGACCCTGAACCAAGCGGATCTTGCATTCAGGATCTTTCTTCTGCAAACTGCTGAAAGCTTGTTGCCCAAAGCTGTTTGTTCACCTTTCTTACTAAGTCTTCCACCTGTTCACCTTTTAATCAACCCACTGACTGAAGTTAGGTCAAGACCTCCTTTGTTACTTACGTACCAGACCCAGTCTCTGAATTTGAGTGATACCTCCCTGAGTGTTTACCCATCTGATCATCCCATTTATCAAACCATGACATAAAAACTGATGGGCATTGGGATCTGCTCCTGCAAGCAATCCAGGAGTGACTTCTGACGCTAAAAAAATCAAACACATTAAAGGGAAGGAAAATAGGGTGGTCAATGCCCTAAGCAGAAGCATGAAAATGATTCACCTGGTAGCAGTGAGTACCTGCGAGACAGATGTCAATAACAGAGTCAAAAAGGCACAAGAAACAGATCCCTTCATTCGAAATGTGACCCTATACCTACAGCGAGAACCCGCTGGCGTAAAATATGAAATTTATCAGATGACCGAAGGAGGCCTGATCACTTACAAAGATAGACTGTACATTCCCAATTGTGATGACTTGAAGAGGTTCATCATGGATGAACTACATAAAAGACCCTACACTAGTCACCCAAGATACCAGAAAATGATCACTACCACCTGGAAGAAATTTTATTGGTCGGGATTGAAGAAGGATGTAGCCAAATATTTGTCCCAATGCATAGAATGACAACAGGTTAAAGCAGAACATCGACACCCAGCAGGACTACTACACCCTTTACCCATCCCAGAATGGAAATGGGAAACCATCTCCATGGATTTTATCACTGGATTGCCAACTTCAACCAAACAGAATGACGCCATTATGGTAGTGGTGGATAAACTGAGCAAGTCTACTCATTTCATTCCCATCAAATCAACCTGCAAGGCGATAGATATTGCCCAGATATTCATGAAAGAGGTATTCCGACTGCACGGTATGCCGAGGGAGATAATATCTGACAGAGACACAAAATTTACTTCCAATTTTTGGAAATCACTGATGGCGGGTTTAGAGACCAAATTGTTGTTTAGTACCGCCTATCACCCTCAAACTGATGGAAAGACAGAAAGAGTAAATCAAATATTATAATATATGTTGAGGATGCATGTAATGCATCAACCCAGGAAATGGGAAGACTACCTGCCATTGGTAGAATTCGCCTACAACAATGGCTACCAAGCATCCTTAAAGATGAGTCCCTTCGAGGTCCTCT
>JZKD02S0957798.1:116613-129080 GCA_000966675.3 Picea glauca | reverse complement strand
GGATGTTTCCCCGTAGGGGTTTTACCACATGAAAACATCGGTGTGTTGATCTTTGATCTGGTTATGTGAGTGGTTACTGAAGGTGTTCGTCCTCTGTTGGAATACCTGTGTTGTCTAACATTTCTGAGCTTCATGCTACACCCACAATAGGGCACTCTGGGTTCACCAAAACCTATGACAAGGTCAAACGTTCCTTTTTCTGGGATGGTATGAAACAGGACATTCGTAATTTTCTCGCTGAATGTGATGTGTGTCAATGCAACAAGGGAGAAATAGTCAAATCTCCCAGCACACTACAACCACTCCCGATTCCACCTTCTATTTGGAAGGATATCTCTATGGATTTTATTACCATCTTACCCAATTCGGGAAATAAATCAGTCATCATGGTGGTTGTTGATCGCCTTTCCAAGTATGCTCATTTCTATGCCCTTCAACACCCATTTACAACATCCACGGTGGCTCAAATTTTCATGGATCAAGTCTTCAAGATTCATGGCATGTCGCACTCCATTGTTTATGATCATGACCCAACTTTCATAAGCAATTTTTGGCAAGAACTGTTCAAGATACAAGGCACCGAATTGCACCTCAGCACAGATTATCATCGCCAGATTGGTGGCCAAACGGAAGTTGTCAATAAGTGTTTGGAAACATATTTGAGGTGTTTTTCCTCAGAAAAAAAAATCAGTGGGCTCAATGATTACCCCTAGTTGAATGGTGGTACAACACTTCATACCATACATCTACACGCATGACTCCTTTTGAAGCGATATATGAAAAGAAGCCACCTTCAGTTCTCTCATACTTATCGGGTGCCTCGAAGGTCTAGGGGTTTGACCTAACACTTCCAGCTCGAGAGGATATTCACCATAGCCTCAAAGATAATTTGGTCATAGAACATAATTGCATGAAGCAACAAGCAGATCAAGGTCGCTCTGAATGTCAATTTGCAGAAGGGGATCAGGTGTTTCTTCGACTGCAACCTTACAAGAAAACTTCCCTCAAGGCCGACCATTGTCAGAAGCTAGCACCCAGATTTTATGGTCCTTATACCATTCTCAAGCGTGTGGGACAAGTAGCCTATCAGTTAGCTTTGCCCCGCCATTTGAAGCTACATCATGTTTTTCATGTTTCATGCTTAAAGAAGGTGATTGGAGCTAACTGCAAAATTCAAACCAACCTTCCAGAGTTAGCTGAAGAAGGATCCATTTGGCTACAGCCAGAAGCAGTTTTGGACCAGCGTGAGCATCACCTACGTCAGAGAACCATCAAGGAATTGTTAGTCCAGTGGAAAGATACAACTCCAGCAGATGCCACTTGGGAACCAACTACCATTCTGTAACAATTTCCTCATCTCAGGCCTTGAGGAAAAGTTTGTTTTTAAGAGGCGGACATGTTAGGGTCCTAACACACACATAGGCAAAACAATATATTCGGATGTAATAAAGGCCAATATTAATAAGGCCTTTCAATAAAATAGAATAAGGCAAATGTAAGAAGATCTAATAGAATATTTTGCTTCTAGAAGGATCTTCCTCTAGATGCTTCTTTTTAGTATAAATAGGAGTCGAGGGTATGCGAACCCTAACTTGGATATTATTGTAATAGATCTCTACTCAACTGGAGTTTTCCCCCTCTAAGAGGCCCGTGAACATTGCTTTCAGATTCAAAGTGTTATTTATGTTATTAATCTCATATCATTTCAGTGCTATTGTGGTGAATGTTTTGGTTATATTGTTGTTATTCTGCCATTTCTAGCATTTTATTTATGTTTTTCATACATTTTATATCTGGTATATTACAAAGTATTTGGCCCCCTTGAGTTGATCAAGGAGGTCGTCGATTCGAGGAATCGGGTACCAGTTCCATCCTTTGATTTTATTCAGGGCACCATAATCAATGCCAAGTCGCTAGGTCTCATCTTTCTTCTGCACCAACATAATTGGGCTCCCACAAGGTGATGAACTGGAATAGATGTGCCCCTTGAGGAGAAGTTCTTGTATATGCCTCTTTATATCCTCATTTTCTCAAAGAGAGAAATGGTATACTGTGCCATTAGGTAGCAGTGTGTCGGGGGTCATATCGATGGGATTCTTGACCTAGCAATGCAAAGGTACCCCGGTAGGTGAGGAGAAGATATCTAAGTATTCTTCCATGACCTTATCCACTTTCTTCTATTTTGTATAGAGATCGGATGTGAAGGTCCTGGATGTGGCTGCGATCTTCCGCTCACTCTGAGAGAGAATCACGAAGAAGACAAATTTCTTGGTCTGAGAGATGACCTTCCTCCATGTTGTTTGTGGAGCCTGATTATCTTCCTGATTCAGAGGTCTTGTGTTTTTTAGTCAATTTTATACCCCATGAAGACATAACACCCCATAAGTATGTACACTTTTCCACGTGGGGGACCCCCTCTGTGGGGTCCGGGGGGGCTATCCCCCTGGTTGGGGGGGTTCGGGGGTGGATCCCTCAAAGGAAAAATTGCCTTATAAATGTATATTGTAATTTCATTGTAAATCTGGACCGTTCATTATAAAGTCGTAGATCTAACGGTAGAAATTATGTTAGGGTTTTTTTCCCTAGAAGGCAACCCTCTGTTGTGAGGGAAATGTATTGCGTCTATGCAACATAGAGAATATTGTATTCTGAGATGAGAGAAAGAAGAAGAAGTTACAACAGGTTTGTTGTAGGTTGCATCCCTTCATATTATGGATAATAATAAAGGAAGGACCTGGCAATTTATCTGGTGGATGTAAACCACACTGGGTGAACCACGTAAATCTATGTCTCTATTGTATTTTGTATCTTTTGTGTTTTGTTTCTTCATTTGTTTTATTTTATTACTCCACGGTCCTGTTTTTCTAACACTCCATTTCTTGGCAGAGATCAAGGAAATAGCACTAGGTGGGACTTCCTTGGGTATCATGTACAATTTCCTATTCAAAGTAATAATAACACTACGAGGCCTAGACTCATATACAACATGATGTTTCCATAAATAAGGTTGGCCCAAAATAACATTACAAACTTCGAAAGAAGAAACATCACACAATACCCCGTCTTTGAAGTGCTTGATGTTGTATGACAGTTGACACTGTTGGTGTTAAGAACCAAATACTTGCATACAGAAATTTCACAAAGATTCAGAGAACAATACAGAAAACCACACTTTATTATATCAAACCCTTGAGGTAGGGAAACACTATACAATGGATCCTATTATGGAAGGGATCCTCTCCTGTTCACTTGCCTCTTCAAGGGGGATTTCTCCTATTGAGCTACTTCTCCAAACACAATACTTCTCTTCATATCCCATTACATTGCTTGAAACCCTTTATATAGTGCTACCATCACCTAAGAACATTCTAGAGGAGGAATCTTTTAGAAGTAGAACCTTCTAAGAATTCCTCTTACATTTATTATATCTAACTACTCATTTATTATATCTAACTACCATAGTGGGCCTTATTTAATAATATAGTGGACCTAGTCCACCTTACATTGAATGGCCTCCACTATTATCACTGTGGGCCCTCTGCCCCCTCCCCCCCGACTACCTCTCTAGCTACCTAACATTCCATCCCCCTTATGAAAGTGTTGTATTCAATGCTTGATGTACAACCATATACCAGGGTTCCATGGATAAGTGTGGACCATAGTTATGAAGTAGACTAGAGAACCAGGGTCCCATTGAGAAATCGAAGCCACCATGTTGAAGTAGTCCAACCGCCATTGTAAACCACGTTCTCATGCCCAATTTCTCATGTGAACTCCACACGGAAAATATTGGCACCCAATAACCAACTGAAAATGATGCTCCCAATATTGACACCTATCATGTGGATCCAAATAAGAATATTCATCCACATAGTGGGAGAGGATCAAAGATGAATTGGGAAGGAATAATACCATTGTAGAATATGTAGGATGGAAACTAGTAATCATAACTATCTCATGATGTGTGACATCGATGTTCTCTACAGAAGGTGGAGTAGATTCATTAAATAAAATATGGAAGTGATTGTCATCCCAGAAATGACAACTATCCATATACCAATCATCACAATCGGCTTCAAAATCTTACCAAGAATATATTTCTTGATTATATTCATCCCTAATGTCCACCATAATAAATCTCTTATGCATGCTATCCAATGAATTGTGAATACTACGAAAACTATCATTGAGGTTGTCTGCAAGGTCATGCAATGTGGCATACAATGTGTCATATAATTGGGCTTTGAATGCTTCATTCATCTGTAGAATTTCTTCGAGAGTTTGAGAGGAAATAGCCATTGAAAACACCACATAAAATATACCAAAATAAATATCTTAAAATAACTTATCCAAATACATTGATCTGGTAAAAATCTGAGCACCCTATGAAAAGTTATGAACTCTGCAGTCCCGTCGTCGTCACGAAAAACCCCCCAAAATAGTTGATTTTAAATTAGTGATATCTTCACTTCCATAGCTCCGATTTGGACGATTTGTTTTTTGAAATTGGGTGAAATTGTGAGAGGAAATCATATATGCAATTTGTTTTGAAAAATTCAGTCTCATATGCTACATAAACCATAAAAATCATGCGGTCATCATTCGGAACTAAGATATACAACAATATTTTGAAAAATTTTCACCAAAACCTATATAAATCATTCGGAATTTCGCGGCCCTCTTTTTTTTAGAAAAAATAAATCTGCAAAAAATAAAAATATTTGCCCCACACTTCCAGCCAAGTAAAGTGCTTTGATACCACTTGTTAAGAACCAAATACTTGCATACATAAATTCCACAAATATTTAGAGAACAATATATAAAACCACACTTTATTATATCAAACCCTTGAGGTAGGAAAACACCATACAATGGATCCTATTATGGAAGGGATTCTCTCCTGTTCACTTGCCTTTTTGAGGGGGCTTCCTCCTATTGAGATACCGCTCCAAACACAATACTTCTCTTCATATCCCATTACATTGTTTGAACCCCTTTATATAGTACTACCATCACCTAAGAAAAATATAGAGGAGGAACCTTATAGAAGTAGAATCTTCTAAGAAGTCCTCTTACATTTATTATATCTAACTACTCATTTATTATATCTAACTACCATAGTGGGTCTTATTTAATAATATAATGGACCTATTCCACCTTACATTGAATGGCCTACACTATTGTCACTATGGGCCCTCTGGCCCTCGCCACTACCTCTCTAGCTACCTAATAGTTGGCTGACATAGAGATCGCTTCCTTAGCGGAGCCATCTAATGGTGTAGGGTTGCAAGTGTGGCATTATCATCAGGGCTAGTCGCTTGATGACCTCTACTGAGATGAGGTTATTTTGGCTACCGCTATCAACGATGAAGTGCAGCAGGGTTCCTTTTACCCACATCTATGAATGGAAAAGGCGCTCACCTTCTTTTGGTTCGTCCGGTTCATCGGGCTAGATCTTGGTGGTAGAAACAATGGCACTGGGTTCTGCATCAATGATCTGCCTCCCCCTTTCTAGTTCTGACTCAGAGTCAGAACCTGCATCTGATTCAGAGTCTTTCACTTCAGCCATCAGCAACTGCTTTGAGCGGCAATCAACAGTGTTATGCCAAGGGTTGTTATGGAAGTCACACCACTTCCCAATATATTTCTTTGTCTTTCTGGTATCCTTATTTTCTTGCGGATTGGACTGGTTGTCCCAATATTGTCCATATTTTCTCTATCCTTTGTTCTATGGGTTGGGGCCATCCTTTCCTGGATTTTGTTGTGAGGGGTTCCCAAGCCCAAATTGTTGCATCTTTTGTTTGAGCTTCTTCTCGATTTTGATGACATATCGATAGGTTGTGCCCAAGGATGAGATGTCCATAAATTCCATTTTGGTATGGATTTATCTATGCAAATAACCACGATACTTGAGCACCATATTTCTCTCAGAATGTTTGATACCTATCTTGGTGCAGAAGGTATGGAAGATATTTGTGAACTCTAGCATTGCTTGGTCTCTTTCTTGCTGCAGTGTGGTCCATTTTCTATACAAGTCATCATAACTTATGACATGGTAGTATTGTTCCTTAATAGAATTGCCTAAGGATTCCCAGATGACCATGACTGTAAATAATGAGGGTTCCACTGTTTCCTTTTCCTCACAGAAAATTTCCCACCAATCTTTGACATGGGGAACAACTTTGAGGAGCGCAAAAGTAATATTTTCTCTATTCGAAAAGTTATGGACAGAAAAATACCCTTCTAGTACATTCAACCATTTGTCTACAACATTTGCATCTATATGACCTTCAAATATAGGAATATCAAATTTAATTTGTACCTTGAAGGGGGAAGTGCCTCTGCTCGAAGAATATGTGTCGCATGTCGGTAGTCGTCGAAGGATTTGCACAAAACTATCCATCATCTCATTCCTCTATTGCATGAGGGCTTCCTCAAGAAATTTTTTGAAAGGGTCTCATGTCCTTTTGTCTTTATTTTCTCCCACCATGAGAGGTCTCTTGGGCATGTGATAGCTTTTGTCCTCAAGAGAAACAAGCTCGAGACCCAATTCTTTGAACCCTGACCTTGTTGGGAACATGAATTAAGAACGACAAGGAGCATATCGCTCTGATACCATTGATCTGTATTTTATGATAAAAGCAAAATGAATACAGATTATTAAAATATGTTTAACACGGAATAATAGAGATACAATAAAACCGGTTTCTATTCAATAAGGAAATAAGTTGAAACTGTAAAATGCAGCGAAAAACAAGCTTGTTGGAATGGTGGTGGCTTATCTCTTAGAAGATATGTGACGGTTGTGCTCATTCACAAGAAGATGATTAAAATGAGGCTCTGAAGGCCTTTTTTACAATGATCATGAATTCCAAAACCCTAGACATCCAAAAACCTAACCCTAGGAGATGAAGCGCCAAAATTCATGTGGGCCCCATTGGGGTAAGCTAGTACATCAACTTCCCGGGGTCGTAACTTTTGCATACGATCTTAATTTTAGGTGCATGATAGCCCGTTGGAAAGGTATATTTGAGGAATACACATGTTTCTTTCACAATTTGAATTTATCTATATTTTTACAGTGACGAGCCCTGAAAACGTTGTGTAGGGCCTCAAAACAACCCCGGAATTCAAGGACCCGAAAACTAGGAAAAAACTACCAAACTGGAAAAATTCCAAAATGAACCAGTTGGAATAGGTGGGAGGCCACCGAAATCCATATGGATCAATGTGGGTGGAAAGTATATTAATATGATTGAATAAAGAGACCAAGTTAGCATGGCCATGAGGCCAGATGACAAGCGTGTCATCTACAAATCGAAACCAACATTTTGGTTTGAGATAAAATTTGCGTAAGGCTAAAGAATAAAAATGTTCCATAAAAATATTATCCACCACTGGGGAAAGGGAGGAACCAATGGTTTTACCCTCGGTGTGTTCATAGCAAACCCCCTTAAAGGTGAAGAAGGTAGAATAGAGGAAAAAAATGATTAGGTTAAAAGTTTTAGGGTCTACCAATTTGGAGATAAGGGTTAGGGATTTCGAAACTGGAATTTTGGCGAAAAGAGAAACCACGTCAAAGCTTACCATATGGTCATAATCATCAAGGTGAAGATTCTAGGTTTTATGAATGAAATGTTTGGAATATTTTATAAAAGAGAAGGTTTTACTGACGAAGGATTGAAGCTTGTCGGCAAGAAATCGAGCAAGGGAATGAGGGGATTCCTTTTTTAAAAGTACAAAAAAAAATTCAATTTAAAGTATATGATCATTTTTGATAGTTGATGATTCAAATCTAAGATATATATAGGTAGTTTAAATAATATTTTATTAACTTTTTAAAATATCAATAGAATCAAAACTTGATAAATCTCAAGTTAAGATGTATGTTGTAAGTTGGTTGAGTTGCAAACCACTGCTTTGAAATTATAAATAATCATCATTATTTGATCCTTCAAAATGTATACTAAATTTATAATAAGTATCATCTATAATTTAAAGAGTAATATCAAGAATTTCACTTCAAAATTTTAAGGAATAAGGTGAATACTAAGATAGTAATAAGGTTCAGTGAATAGAAAAAAAGTAATATGATGCATATAATAAATAACAAATAGATTACATAACGATATTCTCTATTTATCTTCTTCAGTTTTTATTATAGCCACATATGTTAGCTTTCTCATCTTTCTCAAATCACTCATATGAGAAAGGAGGTCGAAATAAATACCATGCAAATATTCAAATTGCGATATTGCAATGATGATCATGCATTGCCTCTCTTCTTTCCAATATTAATAGTTGTTTTGTCCAACATCAAACCTTGTGATTTTTTTAAGCCTTAGGAAGGACCCCATTCATGAAACCTACAAAGTGGCAAACATAAATAATACTTATACAAACTAAGGAAATGTTAGTGAATGATAATTCTAGCACTAAGGGATGTTCTTGGGATTCAAAGACATTGTCTCAACCTTTGGGTTTTTACTTTATCGACGTGGAATTTTGAGTTCAAGTGGCCTTCTGCTAGGTATTATTAAGCACCAAGGCCCAACAAAAGATAGAGAAGTGGGACTTATATGAATTTTTGTTTCATATTTTCACCATCTAGGCCTATGTAGTTGGAGATGTTAGAATGATGTGACATTTTGTTTTGCGATTCTAGTTCTATCTGCTTGTGATTTATAGCTCATGTAAGCCTTTTCCTTTAATTATTTTTTTGTAATCATGATCTTGGACCATATAAAAAACTAAATATTCGGTGTGTCACTACTAAATTCATTTACCAAGCATAATGATTTCCCTACAATTTTATCTAATCATTTTTTTCAAAATGGTGAGAAAAAAAATTCCATGTAGCCTTTATCTATTGTACAAAAATGAAAAATAAATGTACAAAACAAAATAATCAATTTATCCATTTTACAAACACTAAAATCAATGCATTATACTAACTGCAATGAAGTTAACAACTTCATTAAAAAGTATTCACTTTACAAACACTAACATCTATTGAATATGATGAAATCAATGTGCTTGGGATTCCAAAAGACTACTCCAACCTTTGGGTTTTGAATTGATTAGCTTGGAATTTTGAGTTCATCTGCCCTTTTTCTATGGATTCTTAGGCACCCAAGTCCAATATAGCATAGAGAAGTGGGACTTATATGACCTCTTGATTTGGAGCCTCACTATTTGGGCCTCTACAATTGGAGATGTTGAAATCATATGACCTTTTGCTTCATGATTATTATTCTACCAACTTTTGGTTTGGAGATCATGTGATCCTTTTCCTTTAATTAGTTTTATGTGATCATGAACTCAAACCATCTAATTTATTAGTTATTCACTGCCTCACTAGTAAATTCATTTACCAGATGTAATGATTTCCTTATAATTATATCTAATCATTTGTTTCAAAAGAGTGAAGAAATGTTTTCATGTATCTTTTATCCATTGTACCAACACTAAAATCAATGCACAAAAAAAAATAATCAAATTTATCACTGTACAAAAATTGTACAGTGATATCAATGCAATGAATAATATATTACTAAAAAATTATTAACTTTATGAACATTGAAATCTATGTAATATAATGATATCAATGCAATTGGGATTCCATGAGTCTACCCTAGCATTTGGTTTTGACTTGATCAACTTAGAATTTCAAGCTCATGAAACTTTTTTCTATAGATTCTTAGGCATACAAACCCAACATAATCTAAAGAAGTGGGACTTATACGGCCTCTTGGTTTGGATTCTCACCATCAATGCCTTTGCAATTTGAGATGTTGGAATCATGTATCATTTTTCTTCATGACTCGAATTCAATCGAATTTTCATTTGGAGTTCATGTGAGCCTTTGTTTTAATTGTTTTTCTATTATCACGATCTCAAACCATCTAATTCCATAATGATTTATAGCACTCCACTCCCAAGTACAATGAACAAATACGTTATTTTCCCCCTTCTCGAGCAAGGGTATCTATCCATAATATTCCAAGGGAATTAATAGAATATGAAAAATTAGGGATGTGTCACAAATATGTATCGATATAGTGAAAAACTTTAACCAACATCAAATGAAACATGTATATAAAATTTCACTTCCATGTACCCTTGGGTATATTGGAAGTCTCCTAGATTTCCTGAACCAACTTTAGATAAGTTGATCAATCGTCTTGTTGCTGCAGTGCACCAAGAATAGCACTTGGGAAAACGATCATATTGTTGATCCAAAATTCTCCAAAATTCAAAGGGATTATTACTTAACAATCCAAAAGAGGAGTTCAATAGAGAATTTATTGAAGCATGTTCATCAAAAATAAAATCCCTCCTACAAATAACTTATTTTTTTACTAGATCAAACAACCTATAGGATTTTTACTCATTAGAATATACCACCATAATAAAAACATGAATTTTTGCATCCATCTTATTTCTCTTATCATCTAGAATATGAGCCTAAGGTATACATCCAAATGTTCTAAAATTTCTAACTAAGAGCTTCCTTCCACTCTATTTCTTAAGAGAGGTCATATCCCACATATATTTGGTTGAAATCATATTTGGAAGGTAGTGTGAGTCATAGAAAACCTTTCACCAAAATCTAGTTAGCATACATTTTCTCTAAACAAAACACCATTCCATTTTGACCAAAGATTGATTCGTCATTTTAGCAACATTGTTTTGCTAAGGTGTGTAAGGTATACATCCCTGCCAATAGATACCAAGTTGTGACAAGTCATTCTCAAATTCCATGCTCACATATTCTCATAGATTCTTATATCTTAGATATTTGATCGATCAACCACGTTGCTTCTCAAATAATTCCTCAAATTCCATGATATTTTCAAACATGCAACTTGATTCTTCAACAAATATCCAAGTATACCTAGAAAAATAAAAATGAAGGTCAAAACATACCTTTCACTTCCTCTTGATAGTCGTTTTATTTTCTATAGGTCACTATGTGTAATAACCCTCCTAATTGTTGTTATATATTTCTGCTCAATGTTGTAAGGTTTAATTGATTATTTGGTCTAGAACTTTCATCAAACAGTTTGCTACCATGCTCTAGTACCCCTTGAAACAACCCTCTTATGATTGTTGTTATGGTCTAAAGTAATTGTTGGCTCAAGAATTTTGACAGACACTTTGGTGATATGCTCAAAACCCACTTCTAAACCCATTCATTTGGTTGTTGTAGTATTTGAGGTGTATTTATAGTTGGTGACTTTTGTCAAACACTTTGATTGTAGGCTCAAATCCAACATAAAATACCCTAGTTTGTTGTTTTCATATGGGTGATTTGGTTTCTTAAGATTTTTGTGATGTAATCATATGGTTGTTCTGGTGCCAAATAGAAGTTTATAGCATGTAGTTTATAACAGCAAAGATACAAATGACAAAAAACTATATAAAACTATTATAACAACAAGGAACACAACCAATCTACTCCTTTATTTTCAAATCAATCTAAATCGTTACAACAACAAATAGATCCAACAGAATTGATCCAATTGGTTATTAATCTGACCTCAATACTGATGCATGATAGATCTGAGATAATAAGAGAAATATGGTGTTGTAAGTTGTTTTTGTGGGCTGAATCGACCTCTCCAAATCTTCTAGTAATGAGGGAAACAACCTCTATAGGCCCCCACGACCTCCAGCCAAGGAATGCAACCCTTCTTTATATAAATATGGCCTATTCAAGGAGGATGTGACCTCCACAAAAGAGATATGGCTTCCCACAAGTGATATACACCCTTCCTACAATAGATTCAGCCTCAGCAGAGAGAAGACATCCTCCCCAAATGGTACACGAACTCTACACAAGTGAATCGACCTTCTCACAAGAAAACACAGCCTTCCCACTATATAATTTGTTTTTTTCTAGATGAATACAATCTCCACATCTCCATGAAACTATTGCAAAGAGAAAATCAATCTCACACAAACCCCAATCAGTTGTCAATGAACAAATTGAACTCCTCAAGGTTCCATGAATTCTATAAATCTGAAACTACTCTTCCAATGATGAAAACCTATGAGAAATTTGAATGATTTATCCAACTAAATATCTAGGGTGGGATATTTCACCACCTAAACCTTATCACCTAGGGTGGAATCTTTCACCGGGGTGAGTGCACAAAGTTGGTGGCCAAAAAAGTGGCAAGGGGGTCAGAAAGAACACACACTCGCAGGAACATCTGTGTGTTTCTAGGAGGGCGCACATGTTTCTGATGTGATAGGTTTGAAAAACCCATAACATCCACTCAACAATCCATGTAGGCACATTCTCAAGAACATGTGTGCATTCTTGAGAAACACGTGTGTGTTCCTAATAAAAATTTGAAATAAAAATAATGCACATGTGTTTTAGGAATGTGTGTGTGTTTCTAAAGCATGAGCATTATTAGGAAAATGAACACACACAAATTCATGTTAACATGAAATAA
>JZKD02S0957798.1:90153-116154 GCA_000966675.3 Picea glauca | reverse complement strand
TGGGGGGAAGAGGGACACAAGGAGAGAGGGTAAGAGGGGGAAGAGAGAGAGGGGGGGAGAGTGAGCGAGGGATAGGGAGAGTGAGGTCAGAAAGAAAGAGAGGAAGATAGAGGGAGGGAGGGAAAGGGAGAGAGAGAGATAATTAGTTGTGTTAACAGGAACGCGTGTGTGTTCTTGTTGCTAATAACGCGCTTTCATTTTAGGAACGCACATGCACGTAACTAAAGCATGCATTCTTGTTGATAATAACATGCATGCATTTTAGGAATGCACATGCACGTTCCTAAAGCGTGCACATGCTATTTTAATTTCATTTTTTTTCAAGAGGGATTCATAACTCTAACATGGGTGTTTGTTGAGTTGGTTGCCTCATATTTAGGTTCGGGATGACAAACCTAGTGGTTCGGTCTACAAATACATAAAAACCTCCATTTTTATGAATTCCTCTCCATATCTTTGTCTTTGACGTTATTTTTCTATAGACTACACAATTTAGTTACTGACAAAACTACAGACACAAACTGAGTTGGTTGTGCAGATTCCAAATATACATTTAAAAAAAAAATAACAATGTTTACTATTTTTAATCTTTTTTGTCTTGAAATATATCAAAATCCTAGAATACATACCTCTCTTGTTTCTACTATAACGTTTTGTCGGCTTAACCATTTCTCGAATGAATTATATACGACACTAGAGGAGACTGATACCTATGATCTTAAAAAAAAATGTTGTGTTCATGTTAAGGCCCTATTAGCCTGCACTAACAAAAGACGTAATTTCAGGGATATGTTGACTTTGATAATTTTTAAAAAATATAAAACTATTATCATAAATTTCCAAAAAATACACGGCACAAGAAAAACTGGTTCTCTACAAGTATACAAGTTTTTGGAACGAAATTCCATCATTAAGCTACTCAACACCTACACAAACAAAAACATATACCTTGTATTTTGTTGGAAAAATAAGATACCATTGTTAGAAAAAATAAATTTTGACATAGTTATTCAAAATTTATATGAATAAAAGTTGTATATTCGAAAATCTAATTCAATTTCCTACATTTCATCTTCTTACACCGTATTCAAATTCATTGTAAAAGTACCTTGAATAATCCCTCCAAGTTAAGAGATTGTTGTTTTTCCAGGTTTGCATTTCCACTAACACGTCATGAGAGACCAGCATTAGCTTGCACTCAACCACCACTGAAACCAATCCACACAATGATTTCACTCCAAACCCCAAAGGCTCCAAGAGATCTCCAAATCCATTTTTAGAAAATATGATCAACATAATGAGAGAATGAGCTCTCATCTTTCTTTTATCCCTCTCACCTTTTTGTTGACCCTTTTACCTTTTTGTTGGCCCTCTGAACTTTTTACCTTCACTTAAGTGATTAAAGTGAATTTATAAGGTTTTATTCACTTTATTCATCAAGTCACTTTTAAATTACTCAATGTCACTTTATAATGTATCTTTTTACCTCCAAGTGACATCAAATAATTAATCTATTAATTCCCTTTTTTAATCGACTATAACCTATGGGAATAAGATAGACTACTAAATCATCCCCTATACTGATCATATGTAAAGGGACATTAAAGTCCTCCCTTCATGATATTTCCTGTCCTTGAGCGATGCCAACACAACCATACAAACAACAGGCGAAGCCAAACTAAAATTGAGAATGATCGCAGGGTCCCAAATCAATCTGAAAGATGTGGAGCACCTGCTACTCACAATATTGTCCTACAAGGTACTAACACAAGAGGCTTCTTGAATTCCACCAATCAACAAAGACATCAGATACTATAAAGACTCAGTCCAGCCCTCATAGAATCTCCTTCCTAGGAAGTCAGTCGAATTCACTATAGGAGTGAACTCATGATAGTCAAATATGACTCTCCCATCTATACCAGTTGCCAAATTGTCAAACCATGAAGTCCCAAGGTCCCATGATATACCCAAAAAGGACCCAACATGTTAACGTTGCACCACTTTTATCATAAATTTCTTACCCTCATGCATAGACTATATCCTCCACTCCTGAAACCCTAATTTGTAATTCCTAGAAGGATTGTCCCCACTATCAAGGATCACATCCTGCAAATGTATCTCAGTGAATTCAAAGTCTGCAAGTCCACTATCATACCCAATATTGGCTGTCGGAAAATAAAAATTGTCTTTTCATATAGAATGTTCCCCATCATCTCCTCTCAAGGCATTCCAAAAATGAAACGAACCAATCAGAAGAGTTCCTAGAACCCACATCCAAACTAGAAGTCCTACATCCCTCAAACTTCTTGGGTATGTATTATATTCTCTGCATGTGTGTGTGTGGGCACGTCAGATTCGACAACTGCGTCTGACGACCCCTCTAGTAGTGCTCTACCTACTATTTTTAGCGAATTTTTCTATTTTTAGTGGTTTTCTAAATTAATCTCGGATTAAGGGATTAGGGTTTTGGTATCTATGAAATACCTAAAAACATTGTATATATTGTATGGTGAATGGTGAAATTCAATATAATGAATATAAGAAAGGTTTTCCCAGTTGAGGGTTTCCAGTATAAAATCTCTGTGTACTTTGTGTATGAACCATTGATTAAATTATGTTTTTCTTAAGAATCTACATGCATTGTTTTACTTCACAGGTTTAAAACTTACATGTGGTATCAGAGCTCATTTTTGGCTTCAGAGGGACGCCTTTGTTGTTGAGGGTTTGGCTCGGTCTTGATAGATCAAGTTTATCTTGGGTCTATGATAAACCTGGGTTTAGTGGGAGATTTTGCAATGGTGATTTGAGTGCAGAACGAAGAATGGAAAGCTCTTCTAGAATCAAGATAGAGAAGTTCAACGGTAAAAAATTTGAGCTATGGAAGCTGAAGATGGAGGACCTTCTTGTAGACAAAGAACAATGGATCATTGTGGATCCTGGTACACAGCCTACTGGTACACCGTCTACTAGCACACAGGCTATTGGTACACAACCTACTAGTACACAAACTACCAGTACACCACCTACCGGTATGTTGAAGGAAGACTGGGAGAAGTTGGACAGAAGAGCAAGGAGTACTATTTGACTCTGCATGGCATATTCGGTGTTGTTGAATGTCTCAGGAGAATCTACAGCCAAGGAACTATGGGATACGTTGGGGAATTTGTATCAATCAAAGTCCCTGGTAAACAAGTTGTTTCTTCGAAAGAAGTTGTATCATATTAGGATGGAAGATGGAGATTCTGTGACAGAACATCTAAATGCCTTTAATACTCTGGTAGTTCAACTTGTCTCTGTTAATATTACGATTGCAGAAGAAGATAAGTGTATTACTTTGTTATTTTATTTTCCAGACTCTTGGGATAATCTGATTGTAGCAATAGATAGTACCACTCAATCTACATTGAAGTATGAGGATGTAGTTGCATCCTTGTTATCTGAAGAGATGAGACGGAAAAGCATGGATGGTCATAGCACAAATGATTTATTTGTAAGAGGTCATACCCAAGACAGGAATCCTAGTAATTCTTTGGGGGGGGGGGATCTAAATCTACAAGTAGATCTAAGTCTCCAGGAAAATCTTTGAGGAAATACTGGAAGTGTGGTAAAACAAGGAATTATAAGAAAGATTGCAAGTCTAAGAAGGTTGAAAAACCAAAGGGATCTGATAGTACCTCTTCCACAAAGACGAAAACCTCCACTGAAGAAGGAGGTGATGTTTACCTAGCATCTACAGGTACACATGCAGACCATGATGTATGGTTGATCGACTCAGGTGCGTCATACCACATGACTCCTCACAGGGAGTGGTTTTATGAATATGAAAAATATGATGGTGGTGATGTATTCCTAGGAGATGACTCGATAGCAAAAATCATGGGACATGGAAGGGTTAAGTTGTTGCTAAAATATGGAAGGATTAGAACACTCCCTAGGGTTCTTCACATTCCAAAACTAGCCAAGATCCTAATATCTGTAAGCAAGTTGGATGATGCAGGAGTGAATACTGTATTTGGAAAGAACACTTGCAAGATGATACGAGGAGCAATGGTGTTGATGAGAGGAGTTCGGTGTGGAACTCTGTACAAGTTGTTGGGAAGCACTTATACTAATGGGTGCAACAGTTTTTTTGTCCCTAAGAAGAGAAATGAAGGACACAAGATCAATGATGTCCCAAAAAAGAAGACCATGATGTGGCATCAAAGACTGGGGCATATTAGAGAAAAGGGCCTTCGAACACTACACAATAAAGTATGGTTGAAGGTATGGCTAATTGCACTCTAGATTTTGATTTAGGTGAACATTGCATATATGGTAAACAAAATCGAGTAAGATTCCATCTGGTGCTACAAGAGCAAAGGGGATATTAGAGTTGATACATAGTGATGTGTTTGGACCTGTGCCTGCTCCATCACTAGGTAAGTCTATGTAGTATGTTTCATTCTTAGAGGATTTCTCAAGGAACACAAGGATTTATTTTCTTAAAAATAAATCTGAGGTATTTGATAATTTTAAAGAGTTTAAGGCTCTGGTAGAAAATCAAACATAGAAGAAAATAAAGGTATTGAGAACAGATAATGGTGGAGAATTCTGCGGAAATGAATTCAAAGAATTCTGTAAGAAGTGTGGTATATCAAGGCAGAATACTAATCCATACACTCCTCATTAGAATGGAGTTGCAGAAAGGATGAACAAGACACTGATGGAAAAAGCAAGGAGCATGCTCAGCGATGCCGAGTTAGGACATGAATTCTAGGCAGAGGCAGTGGGTACATCATGTTACCTGGTCAATCGATCACCCTCATCAGCGTTGGATGATAAAACTCCACATGAGGTATGGACTGGAAAGAAACCCTCTCTTCAACATCTTAGATTGTTTGGTTGTGATGCTTATGTGCATGTAACAAAGGAAAATAGGAGTAAGCTGAATAAAAAGGATGAAAAGTGTATCTTTATTGGTTATAAATATGGTGTGAAAGGTTATAAGCTTTGGAACCCAGAAACCAAGAAGATTTTTTACAGCTGAGATGTTGTTTTCAGAGAGGTAAAAGATGTTTCCAAACAGGAATTCCTACCAAGGCCATAAGAACCTAATAAAATAGAGCTAGAGTTGGATCATGCAAAATATGAATCATCTGAAGAAGATGAACCAGCAGCAGAAGAAGAAGAACCTCATACCCCAATATTGAGGAGATCAGTGAGAGAAAGAAGGCAACCATAAAGGTATAGTCCACCTAATTTGTGTTCCAATTTTGTTTTATCTATTACTGATGATAATCCCGAAACTGTCAGGGAAGCAGTGAATTCAGATGATAGTAAACTATGGAAGAAGGCCATGGTTGAAGAAATGGATGTCGTGGATGAGAATGAGGCATGGGATATAGTTGAGTTGCCAGTTGGAATAAAATCTGTTGGTAGCAAATGGTTGTTTAAGAAGAAGTTTAATGCAGAAGGAAAAGTGGAGAAATACAAAGCTCGGCTAGTAGCAAAAGGTTATTCCCAGGTAGAGGGAATTGACTTTGGTGAGATTTTTTCTCTTGTTGCTAAGTTAACTTCTATTACATTTCGTTTATCTATTGTTGTTGCTTTTGATCTTGAAGTGGAAGAGATGGATGTGAAGACAACATTCCTACATGGGGATCTGAAAGTAAATCTACATGAAATAGCCGGAAGGATTTGTAGTGAAGGGAAAGAAAGAGTTGGACTGTAAGCTAAAGAAGTCACTATATGGTCTAAAGCAATCACCTAGGATGTGGTACCAAAAGTTTGATACATACATCCTTGAATTGGGATTTGTGAGAAGCAGGGATGATCACTGTGTATATTCCAAGCAAGTTGGTAATCACTTCATTTATGTAGTGTTGTATGTTGATGACATGTTATTGGTAGGAAATAACATGTATGTTATCAAGGAGGTGAAATCGCAGCTATCCTCCAAATTTGACATGAAGGATCTCGGTGCTGCTAACTGCATTCTGGGAATGGAGATTAAAAGAGATCGTGCAAATAGGAAACTCTGGTTGAATCAGAGAAAATATGTTGAGACGATATTGCAGAGGTTTCATATGCATGGAAGTAAACCGGTCAAGGTTCCTATTCCTATAGGTGTAAAGTTGTATGCAGATCAGTGTCCCAAGACACGGGAAGAAGAAGAGGACATGTCCCATGTTTTGTATGCCAATGCAGTTGGCAGTTTGATGTATGCAATGGTATGTACTAGATCGTACATTGCACATGCAGTGGGAGTTTTGAGCAGGTATATGTCAAAACCAGGGAAGGAGCATTGGACAGTAGTAAAGAGGGTCTCCAAGTATCTTCGTGGCACTAGCAGTTATGGATTGTTATACCAAGGAAGACCAGGATTGGACAGAGTGGTGGACATACATGGCTTTGTTGATGTAGACTGGGCTAGAGATCTGGATCGCAAAAGATCTACAAGTGGGTATGTGTTTAACCTATTTGGAGGAGAAATAAGTTGGATGAGAAAAAGACAGGTTGTAGTGGCACTCTCAGCTATAGAAGTCGAATACATGGCAGCCACTCATGCAAGAAAGGAAGCAGTATGGTTACAAAGATTGTGTTCAGCTATTGGGTTGGTACAACAAGCAGTGAGATTAGATTGTGACATTTAGAGTGCAATCTTCCTGGTAAAGAACCTAGCTTATCATCCGAAGACAAAGAATATTTATGTTCCATATCACTTTGTGAGAGACATGGTTGAGGAAAAGAAGGTGTTGTTGGAAAAGGTTGACACTTTGAAGAATGTTGCAGATTCATTGACAAAGTCTGTGAGCATAGAAAATTTCTCCTGGTGTAGAGTAACAATGGGCATTGTTGCCCTGGATTGTTGACTATATAATCCCCTAGACCCCTCGATGCAAAGAAAACAACAAGTGGAAGAATCTTGGGTATGTGTTATATTCTTTCCATGTGTGTGTGTGGGTGCATCAGATTCGACAACTGCGTCTAACAATCCCTCTAATAGTGCTCTACCTACTATTTTTAGCGGTTTTCTAAATTAATCCTGGATTAAGGGATTAGGGTTTTGGTATCTACGAAATACCTAAAAACATTGTATATATTGTATGGTGAATGATGAAATTTGATAAAATGAATATAAGAAAGGTTTTCCCGATTGAGGGTTTCCGATATAAAATCTATGTGTACTATGTGTATGAGCCATTGATTAAATTATGTTTTGCTTAAGAAACTATATGCATTGCTTTACTTCACAGGTTTAAAACTTACAAAACCAATCGACTCCCATTGTGTTATATTGATAACCATTGGAATCCAAATATGTTAAGTCTTGAATTCATGTTTTTGTATGCACCCAACTAATGGAAACAAGGTACTAGGAGTCAACTTTGTGTCTGCTAATTTACACCACTCCTACCAAAATGTACTGAGAAATTTGTTGTCCCAATCACTGTCAATGTACTCAAGAAACCCATGGAGTCTAAAAACCTCCCTAAAAAGCAACTTTGCCATCCGCGGTGCCTCATAATTCGATGGAATCGTGAGGAAATGTGTCAACTTGGTCCACCGACCATCAATGATATAAATACAATCCCTCCCATACACCTTTGGTAGACTTGTGATGAAATTTGTCGACACACTCTCCCCCTTTTATTATGGAATGAGTATAGGTTGTAATAATATTGTTGGATGGTATGTTCTGACTCGTTCTACGGACAAGTCATGCACTCACTCACATGTCTCAACACATCACCCTTGAGGCACAACCTCTCTTTGATCTGCTAGTAAGTCTTGAAGTACAAAGGATGCCCTACCAAGGGTGTATCTTATATAGCTCTCATGATCTCCTCCCTAAGTGTGGACTCAGGGACTAAGTATATGTTATCTTTGTAGTAGATAATTTCATCCACCGCTCTATACCTATCATTTTGAATGTTACCATCCATAAACTCGCAAGAAAACCAATCCTTGGACTAGTCCACAAGAAGGTGGGACTTCTAATCAACTAAAATCTCTGTGAGCCAATCCAACATGGTCTGGATATCCTCATGATGTACCTGTACATCCTGTACATTGATCACATGGCCCAAATATAAATCCTATTTCACGCCAATCTCCTTATTCCTAGCTTGTTGATAGCTTGATCAAATATCAATCTCTAGAAATTACTTGTCCCATGCCTAAATATGCTCTCCATCTATTGGGTCAGAACAATCCTATGAGCACCATTGGTCATGCCCCTCAAAAACACCTTCATACCATTTGTTTCCATGAAATATAACTCCATGGTGTGGTAGTTAATATAATGTTTTCCCAAGGAAACAAGAAATTGAACACCCAATATGATATTAGTGTCTTCTAGCTCAACTACATAAAAATCATCTGTCATAGTGTAGTTTCCCAACGTCACATCCAATTGTGGAATCTTCTGTGTGCATGACATATTGCACCCGCCAACCACCACTACATCAAACCTCTCAAATTCTATTATAGGAATGCCTCTCCTAGTCACCAAATTTGAGTCAATGAAGTTGTGGGTTTCCACACCATCAATCAGAACTATGACATGTTGTCCCTGTAATACCCCACAAACCCTGAAGGTGTGAAATCTAGGAATACCTAACAAAGTGGCGATAGTCACACCCTTGGTATCAATGCATTGTTCTTGAACACCCTTAGCCTCCACTTGTGGTTGCTCTCATATGAATTGATATGCTCACTACCCTTCTCACCTCATGCACCCTCTTCCTCATCACTGTTAGGAACTTCCTCAATGTAATGTACCTTACCATTTCTCATGCACTTGTGACTTGGCTCCTAAGGTTCCTTGCAGCTATAATAAATATTCTTCCTCCTCAATTATCTCTGAGTCTTCTCATCCAATCTATCTTTCCTGGACCATTCCTTCTTAAATGGCTTCTTATATTTGTTCTTTTGAGGTAAGAAAGGTTTAGAAGGAGATTTTTTCTTAGGCACTGTGTCCTCCATGTCATGTGTCCTGATGATAGCATACTATAGTGAATCTAGTTTGAAGGACTTAACCCAACCATGCAAGGGTCCGGAAAGTCCCTCAATAAACAACACAATCAACATGTGCTCAGATACATCTGTCACCATGACTGCAATCCTATAGAACTTTGATATGTAGGCACCTGGTGTACATGTTTTCCTAAGTTGTGTTAGCTCCCTTAAATGTATCTTTGGATCCTTCCTATGAAATTTATCCATCAACCTCTAAGTGAAATCCAAGTATGAAGTGATGCTACTATGTCCCAATGTGGCTAACCCATGGTACCACCACTTCTGGGACTCTCCATCTAAATGAAAGATAACACACTTGATTTCTTATGACTCCATCATGGGATTGAGTTGGAAGTATGTGTCCAACTTTTGAACCTACGCCCTAGTAGTGGATCTGCTAGAACCTTCAAAGTAAGGAATGGACAACTTCCCAACTTTCCTTTGAAGCTCCCAACTCTGTGGGCCCCTGTTGAAATATCTAGGCTTATTCATGTACTTGATAGTACATAAATCCTGTAAAGAAATGGCTTCCTAAAACTCATAACCAAGATCTTGATACTCCCTTAAAAACTGTGTGAAATCTTCCCCTTGTCCTTATTGTCCCTGATTTCATGCTTGTTGTCCTTCCAAAATTTGAGGCATATGAGGTCTAGGAGTCGCTCTACTAGTGGACCCAATGTAATTTGGTTTAGGGACATGTGTGTGTCTTCCTTCAATAGGGTTTCCATTGTAACCATGTCTTCCATTAGTTCCTCGCGAACCATCGTTATCTACAATGTTTTGGTTCCCTTGATTATTTTCCACAAGTTGTGTCAGAATCTTAACCATATGTTGTTTCCCCCTTTCTAGGTTACTTTGTACCCATACTATGTCATTATGTTCCCTTTCCAAGTCATTTAAAATATGGATAGCATTATCCTCCGGCTGTTCATTTCTATCCCCCATGTCTCCCTCTTTTTCTGACTCTGAATGGAATAAGTTTTCATCCCCTCTATACCTTCTTCTCATGTATGTGATGTGTATTTCGTCCCTTGGAATCATCAAAGTAACATGTAATTCACAGGTTGGCAGGAACACCAGCTCTGATACAACTGTAATAACTCTCCTAATTGTTGTTATATATTTCCTCTCACGGCTATAAGGTTTAAGTGATTATTTGGTCTATAACTTCTATCAAATAGTTTTCTATCATGCTCTAGCACCCCCTAAAACAACCCTCTTGTGATTGTTATTATGTTCTAAAGTGATTGTTGGCTCAATAATTTTTACAAACACTTTGGTGATGTGCTCAAAACCCACCTCTAAACTCCTTCATTTGGTTGTTGTAGTATTTTAGGTTTATTTCTGATTGGGGAATTTTGTCAGACACTTTGGTTGTAGGCTCAAATCCAACATAAAATACCCTAGTTTGTTGTTTTTATATGGGTGATTTGGTTTCTTAATATTTTTTTGATGTAAGAATATGGTTATGGTGCCAAATAGAAGTTTATAGCATGCATTTTATAACAACAAAGATACAAATGAAAAACAACTATATCAAACTATTATAACAGCAAGGAACACAACCAATCTACTCCTTTTTTATTGCCAAATCAATCTGAACCATTACAACAACAAATAGATCCAATAAAATTGATCAAAATTTGTTATTAATTTGACTTCAATACTAATGCATGATAGATCTGAGAAAATAAGAGAAATATAGTGTTGTAAGTTGTTTTTGTGAGCTGGAACAACCTCTACATCATTTCCATCAATGAGGGAAACGACCTCTACAGGCCCCCACGACCTCCAACCAAGGAATACAACCCTCCTTTAAGGAAATATGGTATGTTCAAGGAGGTTGTGGCCTCCAAAAAAGAGAGATGTCTCCCCACAAGTGATATACGCCCTTCCTACATTATATTCGGCCTTAGCAGAGAGAATACCTCCTCCCATATGGTACATAGCCTCTACACAAGTGAATCGTCCCTCTCACAAGTAAACTCGGCCTTCCCACTATAGAATTTGGTTGTTACTAGATGAATACAATCTCCACAACTCCATGAAACTATTGCAAAGAGAAACTCAATCTCCACACGAACCCCAATCAGTTGCAGATGAATAAATTGAACTCCTTAAGATGCCATGAATTCTACAAATATGAAACTACTCTTCCAATAATGAAAACGTGTGAGAAACTTGAATGATTTCTCCAACCAAATGGCTAGGGTGGGATATTTCACCACCGAAACCTAATCATCTAAGGTGGAATCTTTCACCACCAAAACCAATCCACACAAGGGTTTCACTCCAAACCCCAAATGCAAGGGCTCTCCAAATCAATTTTTAGAAAATATGATCAACATAATGAGAGAATGAACTTTCATCTTTCTTTTATCCCTCTCACATTTTTGTTGACCCTTTTACCTTTTTACCTTCACTTAAGTGATTAAAGTGACTTTATAAGGTTTTATTCACTTTATTCTTCAAGTCGCTTTTTAATTACTCGTGTCACTTTATAATGTAGTTTTTTACCTCCAAGTGACATTATACAATTAATCTATTAATTCCCTTTTTTAATCAAATATAGCGTACTGGAATAAGATAGGCTACTAAGTCATCCCCTATAATGATCATCTGGAAACAGAAATTATACTATGGACAAGTTTTTATTGGGTATTTTCTCTAAGAGACTTTATATTCTCAAATACATCCCAATGATGCTTTCCAAACACACACACTTTACATACACCATTAGGCAGCACTACCCTATGTAGTCCATTAACCATATTAAACTTCACCATCAATTAATGTGTTGGAAATTCAAATGTCCAAGTCACTCATGCCAAATTTTGCTTCAATCGTTATCTTTAGGGTCAAGAATACCATCACATAATGAATTCGTTGTTAATATCCTTAGTAAGAAATCCGTAGATCCAGAATTCAACATTTTTTCAAGTCTAGAATAATTAGTGTATATACAACAAATTAATAGTGAAACTCGATACACGATACAAATTAGTGATCACACCATTATAAAATTTGGTCCTACCATAATCAGCAATCATCTCCAACAAATATTTATCCTTTTATAACATCATTAGCCATATGATGGATACAACCAAAATAGATTATCCCTAACTTTCTATTATTTCATCTTTCCTTTTACATTTATACAAATAAAACACCTATCAAATTCTCTTCTTTACATCAATCTTTTATTATAAGTGTTAAAGTTTTTTTTTTTTTTCAATAATTTCAAGAATCAACGCTCAAATCAACAATGTTTCTTCATTGATTTAATGTTTCCTCATTTATTTGAATTTATTATTTGCAATTACAATAAATTATTGAAAACTTTCCAATGTTAGAACTAGTAGGTACCTAGGCATACCCAATAAGATTAGAAAGGTTGATTTCTCAAAGTAACCATAAGCATGTCCATTAAAATATAATTATAAAGCCAAGCCCTATCATAAAGATATTCTTAACTAAATTCTATAATAATCATTATGATTATCTTTGAGCTACAATCAAGGCTCAACTTGAACCTTTCTTGCCCATCTCTTTAGAAGAAGGAAAAAACATTAAAATTATCTCTCTGAAACAGTTTATCTCTGATATTAAGTTAAACTCTCATTAAAAATAAAAAATAGAAATATTAATATAATAGCCATTACTACATCAACCAGAATCTAAAAATGAAATAGAAAATGAAGAAGCAAAAATCAACCAGGGTCTAAAAATGAAATAGAAAATGAAGCAAAGGAAGAGTCATTTAAACCCTGCAGTGGTTAACTATACACTTTATATCGCATACAAAGTTTTTAACGAGTCCTCTATCTTTTATCCGCCCAACTTTGTTTTGGGCAGAAGCTGATATTCAATACCATTTCCTCTCGAAGAAATTGTTCTCCTCCGAGTAATATCAGTTGACAAACCTACAATTTTTTCTGATTTCTCCGTCTGATCCAGTATGCACACTTATGTTGGCCATCTTCACCATAGACGTAGGAAAGTCTCTGGAGAAGGCATAGGGAAAGCTGCTGTAGTAATTCACAAAAAACGCAGTCGACGCATTTGTGGTGGAGAAGAGAACCTGATCCGACTGGAGAAGCCCCGTATTGTTCTGAAGATTTTTGAAATACACATTATCGAACCTGTCTTTAGTCACAGGGTCCAATGGCGCTAGGGTATTTGCATCACTGTTTCCATCTGGGCATAAGCTTTGCAGGTCTTGGAGTAGAGAATCCTGGATCGTTGGGTCCGGACTGTTTGAGCCGCTGAAATTGAAGAGACGTGAGCTGAAAGTGCCGCAGTGGGCACGGCCTATGGTGTGAGCCCCTGAACAGTACAAGTGACATGTGTTCATTGCTGTAGGAAGGGAGATCTTCAAACTTTTTTAGGGTTAGTGTTTCTTCAAACACTGACACTCACAATCTATATCAGTTTTAATTTCTTCTTTCTAACTAAAACTTCATCTTATAAATAATTCCAACTAAAATCTATTTAAAAATTGTTATAACAGTGAAACTAACTTTTAAAATTACAACTATACTTATTTAAATCTTAATTATGTCTATGTAAGTTAGTCATGATGTTCAAGAAATTTTTGGATAAAAACTGTGTAGAAGATTTGGAAACTTTCAAAATTTCCATTGATATTCCACTTATCATCAGGAACACTTCATCATCATACTTCATCATCATAGATACTTCAAAGCTGGTGAAGTATCTATGATAATGATGATGACTAGTCTCCACTAAAAATAAGTATCCATGATAATGATGATGAAGGAGTCTCCACTAAAAATGAAGTGTCCGGGATGATGATAGAAGAATCTCCACTAAAAATGAAGTATCCATGATAATAAGTGGAATGTCCACTAGAAAAGTTAATCCTTTCTAAACCTTCAACTTACTGTTTATCCAACATCCTTATTCTAAATACTCAGTATTAAAATAACACTTCGAGTACGAATAAATGAAATGTTCAGTTGAAACGGCCCATACTAAAATACTACAGACTTTTACCAGAAAGAGTTGGTGACAATATGCAAAAACCTGCATATTGAAATAATCTAGGCCAGTTTAAACTTTAGACTATGTAAATCCGGTATGGATCATACCTGAGAGTACTACAAGATCTTGAGCAGAAAGCCCAACACCTTGGAATTTGGATATGAGTGAACTGAGCGACTCGATGGGAGAAGGGATGTTGTTATTTGCTGCAGTTATGCTGGCAGTCGTGCCATCTCTTCTTCCCAGCTGCACTTGCCAGTAAGGYCCACCGCTCTTGTATAAACAGACAAAAAAMACGCAGTAAGTATATTTGAATSGGTTTGTTTTAGTTCAACGAGAATGTTGTTGGATGGAKATGAYCATYAGTTGACATGAACATTATATGGAAAATGTAAAATATATATTACAAGGTAGACTGAATCCCGAGCTGCAAGAGYGAGAATATCTGCGCAAGAAACAGTGGCGTTGCAAGAATTCTCCAGGGCTRTCTTGATAGCATCGATGACCTCAAACCCTCTGGCRGAATTAAGATTAGGAAGAGCGTTCTTCTCTCCTGTAATGCTATCTGTATCATCAAGCAACACTGAGGCATCGCATCCCTGTAAAAGCCGGTTGCATTAATTCATTTGGAAAACCAGATGCTTTCATAATCTGTTTAGCCGTTGCTGTAATTTAATGGTTCAGATGGGAAGCTACCAATACCTAATATGTTTAACTATGAAATGAGAAGCTATCAAATAAACAACCAAAGATCAAATCCTGCCTAAACTGACATGTAGCTTCATTTAAGTCAGATCAATTATATAAAATGATACCGAAACTGGAGAATCATGATATGTATAGTTACGTTAACAATGCAGTCGTGGAAATGGAGACGAAGGAGCGAAGCTGCCATTCGGGTATCATTTTGTACAGCGGATCGAACGACGTTTAAGACGATATTCTCAACATACGGACAAGTAGATCTGTAGAAATTGTAGACAAGCTGGCCGCTGGCACCTCCAGCTAGATGCTGCAGCATGCCCAGTACTGCAATAACAACAATAGATAAAGATGCTCTCATTGTTTTCTTCATTGCTGTGATTCTCCTCACCAAAAGAATGCCAATCAACACAGTGAGCACAACACAGAAGGTCTTTAATGAATCGGGCTTTCTGGTGTCTTGTGGTATCTAATTTTCATCTTAAATAGAGGAGGGAAAAGACGTTCGGAGGGGATGATTGAACATATTATTCCTTTACTTCAGAACACTCTCTGTCAGTGGATAAGCCATATTCAGTGGACACGTAAGCTATACTTAATTTAGAAATGTATGTGGGCTCAAACTCAGACAACTTCAAACTCCACTATAAAATGCAAGCATAATGGATCTCAACTGGCATGCACTACATGTAAAGCACATTTTAATTGATGGAAACCTAAACTGTGTCCACCATACAAAGTGGAAAGCAGTGTACAGTGTCCAGGAGTCGGCCTATGATTCACTTCTATGGATATCAATATTGCCGACAGAGTTGACTTCATTAGTGGAATGTATTTATCAATCTTTCACTGTATATATACTATTACCAAGATTAGACATTCCATAAAATGCATTTTTACAATAACGCCTTACAGGAATGAATTTCTAGCTGTTCTAATCTGGCCAGTTCAGGTAAATTTACTTATAGGGTAATCAGTAAGCACAAAGTTGAAATTTACTTATAGGGTAATCAGTAAGAACAAAGTTGCGGACGTAATTCCAGGGAATTGAACTTGGACCAAGGCTCTGATATCATGTTAAGGTTTTCCATTACACTAAAACTGGTAAGTGTTAGAAAATTTTCAAACGAGCAACATCACCTTGAATGGGCGGTTAGTCCCATGTTCCTAGAGTGACAGTTAGTCCATAAACATGTAGAAAGTTTACCTAGTTTATCATCCATAGATCATGGAAAATACTCATAAAATTTTCCTCTAAAATTTTCTTAAAAAATCATCAATTTAACTTTGATAGAAAAAAACTGATATATGAATCATTTTCCAACATTGTAACCAACATCATCAGATAAGGATTACCAAAAATAAGACAAAAGGATTACCAAAAAAAGATAGAATTTGTAGCAATGTATCCTACTTCCATAGCAAAGGATTGCCAAAAATGATAGAATTTGCAGCAAAGTATCCTACTTCCATAGCATTGAGCTAATTTAATGAAGAAAAAATAAATGGGTAATGACATAGCAATTTATTACAGGCTTGGCTTTTGAGCAATCCCTATTTCATGTTATTTATAGCCGAGTGCACTGACTGACATGTGAAGTATTATATTGCGTTTTGGTTATTTGAGTAACCATGCAGTATTTGTATGCAACCTCGCTTCCATTACATTGGAGACAGGAACTTTTTAAATGTTGTAAAGCTTATTGTGCTTCTTACGGATTCTTATTTTATTGTGCTTGGTTCCTTGAATCGTGAACGTAGAGAAGACAGTGGCTCTATACACAGGGATAGTGGGCGTCGATGAGTAAAATTATTGCAAATATGCAAATTGTATATACAAGAGGCGTGGATTTCAATAACACTTACAGATTACTGTTTGTTGTTATTGAAATCCATTGGATTGTTGTTATGGGCGGCGGAGCCATAAGCGCCCGCCCGACAGTGCTGATTTTTAAAGAGTCTATACATTATTTTTTAGATTAAATCACCCGGCAGTACAGTAATTAGGTTTTTTAATGAACTACGTGATAGGATATTTTTGAAGAGCAATGCTTTAGGCTGTGGCAAGTTGCATAAATACAACACAACGTATAAAGGGTGGCAAGTTATCTACTCCAACACATGTAAAGCAAAACAAGAATAACAAGTCATATTTAAAGACTGTATTTAAAAAGAATAACAAGTCATATTTAAACACTATGTATTTAAAATACTGTTTGATGAGAATGCTCTATATATATATAATACAGTCTGAGTGGGCCTAATGGTTAAGAACATGTGTTTCCTCTTAAGAGGTCACAGGTTCAAATCCAGAGGGGGTAGGGTATGTATACCTTCGTAGACTTTACCAGTCAAATTGTTGGGAAAAAATTAGTCCAGTTACTTATAAACTTGCTTCTACCTTGCTTCTACAATGGCTCTCGTACAAAGTGAGGCTCCAAAAATTCAAAGCAAGTACAAATTCAGGCTCCAAAAATTTAAGACAATAAATTTAAAAATTAAGAAGCTTTGGATTAATGATCAATCAACTATCCACACTAGAATTTAATTAGCTTCATTGTATTTAATGACAAATACCACAAGCACATTATAGCATGGGTTCCTTATGAGCCAGCCAGCAAATTAATAAACATGATGAGACTCAATATGCTCCCGTGCACATGTTCTCACATATAAGGAATGAAGGGTATTGAACACTCTTGAGCTTAATTCATCATAAACAAGGTGGGACAATGGCCACTTTGACCTATGTTTGATGGCAGTAAGGCTGATAGCCCTACTCGTCTGAACCTCGTTCGGCTTCACCATTGAATTTCAAGTCGGTTGGCTCTATTTCCACTATGTGTGTAAGTCTTTTGTTGAGTTTTGGGGAATGGGTGTAGAAACTGCATTATGTTAGGAACTTCTTCACTTTTGACTTGTGGAACAAAGTTTTGGTTGTACATTAAAAGGGGAATCTTTTTTCTAGGTTGTGTTTAAATGTATTTTGAATCTGGCCAATACTCTATCCTGTAGATGGAAGATTAAGAATACATCATGGATCATCATGATACAAGAGATGAGGAGGATTTTAAGAACTTATGAAGAAATGGTTTAGGGAAATAGAGCAATGTATTTTTTGAGGCTTCCTAAAAAATATGGTGGAGAATCTGAACAAAGAAGTTCAATCAATGAGTGTATGTCAGGGTAAGGTGAATATAAGGATGAAGATGTTAGGATATTTAGGCACTTAGGAGTTAGTTAAGATCAACTTGGTCTATTGTATCTTTAGGTAAAAGTGTGTTTATTTAATGTGCTTTTGATATGACTAGTCATATTCTCCTCAATACTAATGGCTATTGATATGTGGTTTACCACTCAATTAGTCTATGATCTCTATTTAAAGAGAATTGAGGATCATTTGTTGAAGATAAATCGTGAGAAACTCTGATGTACAAATTTTTATTTTACATTAATATAGTGGCCACTTTGGTTGAGATTGGTTGGGTTCTTGGATTATTCCCCTCTTAGAGAGTTTTAACCATGGAAAAACATTGTTATTCTGATATTTGATGTGGTTGTGTGAATGTGAGTCAAATCATACAACTACAAGATTATAAACGATCACATCTTTCATTAATCTATATTTTTAAATTTATTAATATCTTAGGTATCTTCTACCCGATATATTAGGAAAATATGAGAAATTTTGAAAAGAAATATTAAAAAACTCTCTTTTATTATTTTTATATGTGAAAATAGTTTGACTTATGTTGAAAGAGTTTTGTTAACCTACTTACAAACATTTTTTCTTAAATGCCTCACTAATTTGTTACACAAAAACTTGATCATACAAAAATGATTAAAATATTTGCAAAATAATTGTTTTGATATCCTAAAAAAATTCATTAAGATATGGCCTATTCATTAATGTACTTTAAACTATAAAGTACATACTATTATACATTCCTTTTTAAGTCTATAGTCAAACTACATTAACTTTCAAATAATTGATTCTAATAAAGAATTTTGCTATAGTTTTATAATATTTCTCCAATATATGTATATTAAACTAAATATTTGACAATTATAAAATATTCAAAATATTATATTTCAATTTTATGACTAGATAAACAAAATGATATGACTAATTTTATGTAACACTTTATTTTTTTAATAAATGAAAATATAATTTTTAATTATACTATGAAACTATTTATTTATTATTTTATTGGTTGAAAACATGCGTAAGTCATATGTGCTTGCATCAGTACATGTTTCAAATTAGATAATCAATCCCACCCCCCTAAATTACATAAAAAATAAGTTTAAAAACATTTTTGAATACAGATCAAGTGACAATGAACCGTCAAGATCCCTATCATTTTATTTTAATTGATTGATTAAACACATTTTCATCAACAATATTATTAATGTGGTTGTTGTTAGTCTTTGTCGTAGGCATAGAGGGATTATAGCGATTGATAATTCGTTGACTTCATATTAGTTTGTCCTTTGACCACAAATATTTGCATAATATCTATTGTTGGATCTAGGAAACTAAAAACATTGATTTTAATATAATAAAAAGTACCATATATGTAATGATCTGATTGGATAACAGATTGAGGGTCTTATTGCCGGCTTCGCTATTCCCAATGTTTTATATGGTAACATATCCAAACTTTTTGATCGTATACTGTCTTTTTGAATCATATATTTTTCCTATGTATTGCTTGAAGGTGGATTAATGCTAGCATTAGTTCAAATGTTTGTCTTAGCATTTTCTGCTAGCTAAATGTATCCCAATGTTTGATATGCTACCATATCCAAACGTTGTCCTTCGAATACATTCTCTAGCATATTACTATGTGTGATTTTTTCTTTATACTTGTGTGCTTCGAGAGTCTTTGTCATTGTTGCATACGTAAACAGGCCTGCCATGCTGCATGCTTTCTTAAATGTTTGCATAGGACGATGCTCTTCGACGGTTCTGACAATATTAGGTGTTTACCTAACAGGTTTGCAGGCTTTCTTAAATGCTTGCACAGGACGATGCTCTACGACGGTTCTAACAGACTTAGGTGTTTACCTAACAGGTCTCGCGGCCTTAAATGTTTATTGTACAATTTTGTTCCATATTTTTTATGGTGTTGTTTACAGTGAAATTGTGCAAAATTGTTCCCCACCGACATCACGGGTTCAGTGGTTGTTGCTTGTTCATTGGTTCGTTCCATGCTTCTTGTTCTTGTTTGATTCAACTTTGCAAATTTTAAGTCATGCAGTTGCAGTTGCTTGTTCACTGGTTTGTGGTTCTTCAACTTTGCAAGTTGTTGGGCATGTTGTTGCGGTTTGCAAGTTTTGTGTCTAAGCTCTTGTCATCCATTGTTGACGGGTAAGTTTCTGTGCCATCGTTTCAATGGTGTTCCTTTTTTTCTACTTGGTGTTTTGAACCTTCCAGACGAGCTTTTTCAATGGCAGGAGTCCCTACCTCGAAGTTTTGTTGCAGAACATATTTCTTTATGCTCTTATTTTTTGTTCTTGGAAACCATGTGTCTTCATATGTCGACTACCACATCCTTCATATTGTGCAATGGCTATTTTGAAATTTTCAATGCAAAGGGGTTTAGAAAACAAATCCAGAGTTGTCACAAGGGGGAACCATCCGTTGGGGTGTAGAAGCAGGAAATGATTTTGTTCTCTGGGTCAAAAAATTGTGTCCACCTATTGCCTTTGTCCTATCCTTTCTATTTTGTGGAACTTTTTCTTCTTTTGAGAAGCTTGTAGGATGCACACTATGAATAGGTTCAAATCGGTCTTTGTGCTCAGCAAATTTATAGTCTTATTTATTTCCGTTGTTTCTTCTATTTGGTTCACTTTTCAGTGTAGGTTTGTTTTCTTGTCATCTTTTGTGGCGACTAGGGGGAATTGAATTTGACAAGACGAAGGTTGAAGGATACATATCGGGATTCGTACGCAGTTCTGCGCTTGTAGTTTTCTATTTTTACTTTTTTCTTGTTTTTTTAGTTTTCGTTTTATTCTTTTTTTCCCCTTCTCTCTGCTTTCATACAAATTGAAAGTAGCTAAGAAACAGCTTCAAAATAACAGTTTGAAAGATGAAACAAGTAATAGATGTTGACTCATATGAAATAGATACTCACTCCATTATACATGACAACATTGACGAGGTGTTGCAGAGCAATGGGCTTTTTAGATTGGATGCATTATCGTATACTGTAGGGGATTGCCTTTTCGATGCATTTCAGGTTCTACTGCATTTTCATTATTCCTCAACTAATTTGCGCAATGGATTGATAGATTATCTATTGGTTGTTTAAAAAATGGCAACATTGAGGCATCGGAGTCGTATGAATACAAACTGGAATCTAATTTTCTTCAGCAGTTGCATGGAATACATGATGTCGCTACGTATTTTTCAAAGATGCAATTGTCTGCATCTCCAATTCTACCTGCACATGAGAGGGGGCTTTGGGGAGATACATTTTGTATACGGTGGTTGTCTAATTGGCTCAATATATCAATTGGAATATGGTCATTGACAAGAAATACAAGATATCTACTATTCAACAAAACTGCATCTAACAATCCATATTACATCTTGTTCCATGATGCCAATGTTGTCAGTGGTCATTATGAACCACTGTTGTACAGAAAAATGTCCATATGCAATCTTGGGGGACCTCATGTTTATTTGTCCCTCATTTGCAAAGACCTTGAATCGCAGTGGAAACGAATTATGCATCGCATAGACTGCCATGGTTTGCAGCTAGTGACAACTGTTGTATCTAGTGGTGGAGATAGTCCGTTCAATGCAATTTGTTGTTTGGTAGCAATAGAGTCTGATGTGCAGTTGTTGCGAGTTTACACTGTACAGTCCTTTTTCAATGCAATTATAGGCGGCAGCCAAAAGGCTTTTAGTTGCTTGCATCAACACCTTTCGCCTTATCTCCTAGAAAATGTGTCAGCAATTGCAAGTTGGCAGGAATACCTTGTAAACATGGCGTTTCCATATGAAAAAGGAAATGTGGAGTGTTGCAGATTATGTTTGCAATGGCTATCTATCATATTCAAAGTAAATATCTAGGTCTGGTTGGCTGTGCCAGATGGCACTGTCCATTCTTGGTCTATTGATTCGAATTATGATCGAACGATTGACATCCTCTCGTTGAAAACAGATATGACACATATCCATTGTCAACCTTTTCTTGGACATATCATTGGTTCAAGGTTCAATTTCCATGCCACCCAAACCACATTGAATCTGCATACGCATGGCATGCTATTTAATGAAAATGAAAATCATCCCAGTTGTGATAAGGCCATACAGGGCTTAAACAAAAAACATAGACTAAGTTATCACAAATTGAAAAAAATCATGCATGAAATTCGTCCCAGTTGTGATGAGGCCATACAGGGCTTAAAAAAAAACCGTAGACTAAGTTATCACAACTTGAAAAAAATAATCCGTGAAATTTGTCCCAGTTGTGATAAAGCCATACAGGTCTTAAACAAAAAACGTAGACTAAGTTACCACAACCTAAAAAAGTTCATATGTAAGAGAGAAAAAAACATTGGTGGTATAGGAACTACTGGCGTTCCAGTGTCCAGTGTCAATGTTAGCCAAACCACATCGAATGTGCATAAGCGTCGCATGCTATTTAATCACAGTGAAATTCATCCTAGCTGCCATCAGGTCATCTTGCCCTTGAACAAGAAATGTACACTAAGTTATCGCAACTTGAAGAAGGTCATTCGCGAGAGAAAAAAAATACATTTCTACACTTCCTTTTAGAGAGAAACTAACATATCACAATCTAAAAAACATTGTTCGTGCACAACACAACATAGATAGATATGGTTGCATATCCCACAATGGTCATGCAACTGTCCCAAAGGAAAAAATCACATTTTGTGGGCTAGAAGCAACACCGTGCACTACTTCCAATGAAAACCAACAAACACTTTCTACCCATGCTTCCCTGTGAAAGAAAGATGCAAGACAGACGTACATGAAAAAAATCAAAGACACTCCTTCCATTAAATGTGCAATTTGAAATCATTTGAATTTCGCAAAAAACAGTAAGTATTTCACACCTGATTTGGAAGCAGAATACCTCCTCTTGACAAAACATGATAAAACATTTTCCAGTGGCAAAATTTGTCTTCCATGCAAACGGTCGCTTGAAAATGGAAAATTGCCTCAATTTGCAACCCCTGACCAAATAAGATGTAATACACCACTACCAGATGTAAGTGCACTTACGGAACTTGAAGAGAGACTTGTGTCTCTTTGAATTAAATTTGCACAAATCAGGCCCTGTTTTATAACCCTAAATTGCACCATACATGCATACCTGGCATCAAGCCATCTTACTTGCTATTTTTGCCAAGCCAACACTGAACAACTCTTCTTAAAAACATTATTTTCGAATATGTACGCACCCTGCACCACTACTTCTCGCGTATGTACGCTAGCTGCATCACTATTGCCCACGTGCGTACGCTAGATGCACCATTACAACCCGTTTATGCCCACAAAAGTTGCAAAAAATAAAAAGTTGCAACGAATTCGTTGAGATTACGGGCTATTGGCCAGTTTCCCAATTGTTCCACTGCCTATAGACCTTACCCAACCAAATAACCATCCTTTTGTCATATAAAAGGAGGTGTTTGGGTCTCATTCCAAGGAGAAACATAAGAACAATGAAACTCTTCCCTTTTCACTTTCCCCCCTTGCCCCAAGAATTTGCAGCCACATTCTGAGTTTGAACCAAAATTCCCTATTCTTGCCTTTTTCCTCATTCATAAGCCTATGCCCATTCTCTAGAGAGAAGTGTGAGAGGATAAGGATACGTGGAAGCAGTTGGATCTTGGTGAAGAGGAGCCTGGACCAGGTTCGAGGATCATTCATCGATCTCATTTTGTAAGTGACTTTGTGAGATTAATATAAAGAAGTACTTTTTTCGTCCCGCCATATGATGTGTTCAAACTTTATGTTTGATTTACATTTTATTATGACATCTAACCCACTAATACATATATAATATGCATGTTCGTAGTTTCTTGTTTGTCTTTTGGTGAATGTGGGTTAGCCTTGGGAGGATATCTGCAGTCGAGGAATGACCGAACACAAAAGGATCGACACCAGATGCGGAGTTTAAGGTAGATTTACCGGATCCTTATACTTTGTATTTTATGCATGAATGTGGGGTATTGTCGGGGTAGTTGTTAAAAGTAGGAGACTTTATATGGTTAGCTCTGCCTGAACGTTGAACCCTAGTGTAGTCCATAGGGGGGTTTTCCCGCTATATAATAATTGGTGACCATACTGGGGAAGCCTCTAGGGTTTTCTAGGGATTTTTTTGGGTCTTTTAATTGGTTTGATTACCTGTTTTGAGTTTTCTGTAAGTTTCTGAGTCTTTAAGGGATTCTGGTCTTCCATATCAGTATTCCCTGCCTAGTCAGCTTGACTGTTAATTTTTTTTTTTTGGGGGGGGGAGTTACAGAGGGGTATGTGGCCTGTAGGGGATCTGCATGCCTACATATGTGCCCTACCTTTGGACAGCCCACATACATATGCAGGCTTCTTAAGTGTCAGTAGTGTGCCTATGTCAAGAAGTTTTTTCTTAAGAAGGGGCAGTCAACCTCTTCCCTGTTTGAAGTCATACTTCTTAGGCGTTTCTTGATCTAGTACTGGTCTCTGTTGTTGTAGTCCTTAGCCTAGGTTTGACGTCGGTTTCTTTATCTTTTAGAGATTTCTTGTGTTCTTTGAAAGGGTTTTTTACGAGTCTGCGAGTCTTTTTCTGATTGGCCTATTCGATATTGTCAGTGACTCCCTGTGATCTGCAGTGGACCAGAAGTTAGTTTTCGGTCTTGTCTTGTCTTCACTTTTTCTCTTTTGTTTTATTTAGAAGAAAAGAAAAAGAATTCATTTTCAAGTTTCTTATTTTGAAGCATAAACAAAAATAAAATAAAAATATTTTATTTCATTGTTTGGTTAAGTAGTTAGGTTGGTTGTCTTTACTTGTTAGGAAGAAGAATGATTTCTTAAGTTATTTACTGAATGATTAGAACTTTAAGTAGCTTGTAGTCGAGCAAAATTCAGTTTTAGGTTTTTCTTTTAAAATATCTTAGAAAAGAAGTTAGTTTGAAAAGTTGGTTAAAGAGTTTTCAAATTGCAAATCTTTATTTGTTGAAAAAGAAGTAATTGTGTTTCAAACATTTGTTCTTTTCTTTCGTCTCTTAAAAAACACCACCAGTTTCATTTATGTTCCTTTGACTTAAGACAAACCACTTAAAATTAATGCTTAATTAAAAGTAATTAGACTTTATGTTTATAGGGTCCATAAACTAGACTAGTCTAGAGCCTTGATTTAGGTTGGGGAGGAAACTCTTCAAGGCTATAAAACAAACATAGGAGTCTATTCTAGGGAGTGTAGAAGTACAGTAATGGGGAAATTATCTGGGACCCCCCTCTAACACAGGGGATAAACATGAGGTCGCGTGCGGAAAGGTAGCGGAGATAACCCCTCCAAAGTCGGACCAAGCGTAGTGGGGAATGCATATAGAGGACTTGTCTTAGGATTCCATTGTTCACATTTGCCATGGAGCTTCGTGGGTCTCAAATCCGTTCGAAGTCCTCAGCCATATTTTGGAACACTTTCTTCCGATACCCTCGATAGGTTTCAGGCTTGATACCCTGCTCATTGCGGTCCACCCGATTGTCGACTGTAGCCGCCTGGTAATTGTTCACGAGCTGGAAACCTAGTTTCTTTTACTTTAGGGACTTACACAAGTGATTGTGGGGGTATACCATAGTACCTAGAGGAGACATCGTGTTAATTTTTCAAAATCCCAACCCAGTTTCAGTCTCTCTTCTTTTTCAGTCAAATTTAAATGCCAAACTCAGTTTCAGCACTGTTTCAGCATATGCTATAGCCTGGTGTTTTAGCATCTGCTCACAACGGTGTTTCAGCATCAACATATGTTACAGCCTGGTGTTTCAGCATCTGCTCACAGCTGTGTTTCAGCATCATCATAGGCTACAGCCTGGTGTTTCAGCATCTTCTCAGCACTGTGTTTCAGCATATACGCAGCTTGGTGTTCCAGCATATACTCAGCCTGGTGTTTCATCTTATGCTACAGCCTGGTGTTTCAGCATAAGCTACATCCGTGTTTTGGCATCTAAAAAACTTAACAGAAAATAAATTTTTGAACAGAAAATAAATTTCAGAACTGAAACATGAGGATTATGAACATCGTTTTCAACGCAGAAATAAAATATCAGCAATATGC
>JZKD02S0957798.1:44766-56294 GCA_000966675.3 Picea glauca | reverse complement strand
ACATTACTAATATAAATTACAACTAATGGCCTAAAGCCGACATAAATAAAATAACATTACTAATCTAATATGCCCCAATTAAGGGGTAATGAGCCAATATTAGGGCTTAACAGTAGATGAATTTGATTGTCCTTATGGTCAAATCCCTGTGACTTTACGACTTATCGTTCAAGATTAAATTTGAATTCATTGCATGTTACCAAGCTCACATGATTACAGACTAGGGTGACTCTTGGAGTGATAACATAAATGGCGTCATTGTTGGGGAGAGAAGTGTGAAGCTAGCTTCCCTGGGAGAACGACATAGATCCAGCTCTTGATGGTAGACAAGAGAGGGACACAAAAACCTGATTGTATTATCTACCTGGCGACTCCACTGGGGAGGATCCTGTTGACAGAAAGATGAAGGGGCAGAAGTGTAAAACCAGGTATCAGTTCATTAGTTTTCTACATGAACTCTTGTTCTTCTTTATTAGCTCATTTTTACTTTTCCCTTCACATATAAAGAGGATCATCTTATGCTTTGTCTATTCAGATGATCATAAGCCTTATTTCATAGATCCATCCTTGCTAGAAGAAAATTTGTAGCCTCCTTGTGTTGTTGAGGTTGGTCTTGAACCTTCACTTCAGCCTATTAAGAAGAACAAGGTTTAGATATCCATCCCTCCTGAACATGCTCAGACTTGTGACCATGAGAATGATGAAATTGATTCAAAACCTTCCCAGATCTTATTGCCTTCTACTGTTACTCCTAAGATTTGTCATCAACTTATTAAACATTTCTTTCAGCCCACATAATTCTAGTCTAGAGTCACACAAAGGGTATTTAAACCTCTCAAATTTCCATATCACCTTCATCCTTATCCTCCTAACTTTGTTGAGTATTTTCCTTAGTTTACCGGAGAGGATCATGTTTCAGCTGAGAAACATTTTGAAGCTTTTGCAAATTTTGTTGATAATCTTGAAATTATACATGAAAATGTTGTTATGAGATTATTTTATAAATCTTTCATGGGAGAGGTTGTTATGTGGTTTAAGAGTTTGAGCGATGATTCCATTGGTTCATGGATTGAGTCATATAATGCATTTTTAAGACACTAGGGAGAGAACAAGTCTTTCGATCAACACTTAACCATTTTTTGTGCTTAGAAGAGAAAAGAATATGAAGCTCTAGCCACCTTCAACGGGAGGTTTCACAGTTTTTATTACAACATGCCTTTTGAAATTTGACCTACTGAGGTTGTTTCCATGGTACAGTATACAATGGCACAACATCCCAATCTATTTTTATACCTCAGAGAAATAAATTCACCATCCTTGCAGCATATGTTTGTTGATGCAGAGGAAGTGGAGAGTAATCTTTGGGCATGTGCACAGCTCTCTTATCAGATCTTGGACAATGTTTTGGATGAGGAAGTATATGGACAGGAAGAATCTTATCCAAGCTTGCAATTGTTTCAACATGTTTTCACATCATTTTCAGATCTTAATTCTTTTTTTGATCTTGAAATTATTAAATCAGATTTTTACATTGTTAAAGATGCAAATGTACATGCTTATAACTCATACTAGCAAGATGAATTTACATATGAAGTTGAGCCTTTTCCTAATTATGAGAAAAGGGATGACTTCGTTTATGATGAATATCATGAGGAATGTTTTTTAGAAGGTGGTGATATTTTTGTTTAAGAGAAAGTTGTTTCCCCATGTCATCTTACTGTTGAATTAGAAAATCAGTTAACATTCTTGGCTCATGATAACCTCCTTGATTATATGCTTTTAAACTTTGGTCAAGAAGTTAGGAAGGAGCTACAGGAACATGTGAGTTTGTTCTCTTTTTCATCAATAGATGGCCAACAAGGAGAAAGTAAACAAGCAAATAAAAAGGAACATATTTCTGTATCAACATGTACTAATTATCCCAGTATTGACTTTGTATCTAACAATTTTAGAGAAGATTTTTCAGAGGACAGCAAAGAGGAGGTTGAGAAATTATATGGTCAATCTATAGTTATTTTTTCTTCTGATAAATTTGACCAACAATTTCAAGAAGACACTACAAATAAGTTTCTTTCCCAAGGAGATAATCAGTAGCCAGAAAAATCTTTTATTGTCCATGATTGCTTTGAAGCATGTGATAACTATGAGATGTTTCAAGGAGGTCAAGAGAATTAAAATCTTGTCAGCAAAGAAGATATTATGAAGGAGCACTTCTAATGCAGCCATAATTATATTATTTGATTCATGATCCTATAGCCATATACATGGAGTCATATGTTTCAAATTTTCTGAAAATTTCAGTTTGCATTATTTCACTGATATTCATGGGTAAGTATGGTTTTTTGAAGGAGTTTATGTCATTGCTGCTATATTTATATTATTATCCATTGATCAGTGACATATATGAGATCATTTCAATCGTCAAGTTACTTGAATGGTTACTATGGAAATCTTCATTTACTTGACCAAGTTGCAATTTTGGTTAGGGTAGGGTAGCATAGGTAATAAGCTCGCTTCTCGAGCCTTGAATTACTTCAGTTTGTAGCAGGTTTTTTAGTTTTCATGAATAAGTGTCGGTATGATAGGTTGGTTGCACATATGACTCCATAGCCCAATGGATAAGGCATTGGAGCTGCAGCAATTCTTAGAGCCTCATAGGGAGGACTGTATCCCCTGTGGAGCCAATGTTATCACATCAATTTGTTAAGGGTCAATTCATCCTTAGATTTTTGAAGTGTTCAAGGAAATATTACATTTTCACCTAATGGAGGTATTTATAGTCTCATCATTCATCTACTAAGACTTTTTGTGTTTTTTGAGGAATCATTGCATAACACTGAAAAAACAGAGATTTTGTAGCGCCTGGCACTACGGAATCGTCTACACAGACTGTTATGTAGTTGCACTATCAAAGGCGCTATGGAATCACCTAGCTAGACACAGAAAAGGTTCTATAGAATCACCTAACTAGACACTAAAAAGGCACTACGGAATCTGCGGAGCAGTTTTATAGGAGGGCACTACATAATTGTTTGTAGCGGCTATTGTTACAAATTTGATCATAAAACCAAAATGACAAAGTGGGTTTCTATGAAATTTTTTATGGAGGAATATGATATCCCTGTTAACTTTTGACCAAATTTCATCCTGACCCAATTTGTAATTTGAGAAAAACAATTAAAACACCAGTGCGTTGCGGAATGTGCTGCAAAATCTTTGTTTTGCATAGTTGATTGGATATCCGCCTTGTTGGGAGGTTGCCACCTGTCAAGGAGGGTTCAAATGACTTCTCATGGATCAGTTAGATGTCAAGGGACACATGCACCTAAGTTTTAGCTCCATTAAGACTCATGCAGTGAGTTGGAAACAATTCATTAAAGACTTCCAACAATTTCCTGAAAATTAGCAGTTTGTTGGATTTTTGTCTCCTTGACTATTGCCACCTAGCTCCAAGGCCTAGAATCCAATGGAAGAGATGGGATTCGACCTCCTAAGGATATTAGGAAGATTTTTATATTAATAGAGGAGGGATCTCTTGGATAAAGGTTAGAATGAGCTAAGGGGAAGGGGGCTTTGGACCCAGAGGAATTCATAGTGGTTATCACTGTGTTCTTTTTCTTTCTCTGTATTTGTTCAGACTTGTCATTCCTTATCAATGGAGATCAGTTTCCTTTTCTTTTTTGTCTTTCTCTATGTACTAATATTAATGAGTGACTGATTTACTCTTGTTCTTATTCATATGATGATTGAATGAGGTTGTATTCTTTTCATTAGTGATGTAGAATTTGTTAATACACTGATTTTCATTGTGAATTTACTGTCATAAGTGATAGAAGTATCTAGGAAACTTTTAGACCACATTTTTCCTTTTTCTCATTCTTTTATCAAGCCTATTGTCTTATTTGAAGTTACTAAGGCCACTTTTGTTGAAGGATATATTTGGGAATATGTACAGTAGATGAATTTGATTGTCCTTATGGTCAAATCCTTATGACTTTACAGCTTATCTTTCAAGATTAAATTTGAATTTGTTGGATGTAACCAAGCTCACCTGATTACAGTCTAGGGTGACTCTTGGAGTGATAACACTTTTTATCGTTGATGAGTTGATTGCATTATCCATCATTGTCTGACTCATGAGGAGGCAGAGCTTGTGTTAAACGGCTGCTACATTGGAGCATGTGGCAGTCACTTGTCTGGGTTGGAAACAACCCAAAAAATCCTCCGTGCATGATACGTATGGCCCTCATTAATCAAATATTGTATAAAGACAATTAAGAAGTGTCACCCATGTAATATATTCTCTCAGAAGATGTGGTCACACCCTGCTCCTATGTTTCCTGTTATTTTTTTTTTGTCCCTTCACTAAGTGGGGGATTAATTTCACTACATGTCACCCGGCTTCAGCTAGGGGGCATCATTATATTATTTTGGCAATAGAATACTTCAATACTTGGGTCAAATCCATGCCAACATTTAGTAATAATGGGGAAATGGTGGTGCTTTTCATTTTCAACCAAATTGTCGTTGGGTTTGATATACCGAAAGACATTGTCACATACCATGGTATTCACTTTCAAAATAAGATGATGACTGAGCTAACATCAAATATTGGGTTTAATCAAGAACATTCATTACCCTACTATCCACAAGCGAATGTTCAAGTGGAGGCTATCAATAAGTATCTGAAGACTATTCTCCAACGACCAATCAATTGGGCCAAGTCAAATTGGAATTTGATGGTATATTCATCACTTTGGGCATATCAAACTTCCATCAAGACTGTTATAGGTTTCTATCCTTTCCAATTCATTTACAGGTTGGAGGCAGTCTTTCCCATAGAGTGCCATATTCCTTCTCTCAAGTTGGCAATGGAACTACTTCCCAACACAACTACGCTTGAAGAGTGTATTGTCTGTCTCGAGCAGCTCGATTAACAGTGTCGAGATGAAGCCTTGGCTAATGAGGCTCATAAACAGTGTGTCAAGTGTCAATATGATCAGTCAGTCCATCCTATATTTTTCTTCGAAAGAGATTTTTTCTTGGTGTATGATTAAGATAAAGATCCCTTGGGGGTAGGTAAATTTAAACCCATGTGGTTGGGATCGTTTATTATTAAGAAAGTTTTGGAAAAAGGCACTTATCATTTGGTTGACTTTGAAGGTAATGATTTGCCTAAGCCTAGAAATGGGCTCTGCCTTAAGAAATATTATGCTTAGGTTGGTCACTTGAACGTGACTTCTTGTAAATAGTGTATATTTTTATTTATATATTTTAGTATATTTGTGTTTTATAGACGTGTAGTTTATTGTGTTTCTCCATTGTGGAAAATGTCAAGTGAATATGAGGTTTATGTTTGGTTTTTGGATGGTGCTATTTAACACACTTGGAGGCTTACTTCCGCAACTTGGGTAATTTTCACACCCACTGGTCAGTTGGTATCTTCTGGAGGTGTTTGTCTAGGAAAAACAACCAATAACATTGTCGAGTATAGTGTTGTAATAGAATTACTACGTGATGAATTGTCACATGGTATTTCTCACCTCCGTGTTCATATAGATGCTCAACTAGTAGTGTCACAGTTAAATGGAGTGTATTGCGTCCACAATCCCACCCTTCACCGACAATTACTTAGGGTATGTATCTTAGAACGTTATTTTGATTATATCACATACATTCATGTGCCTAGGAGATCTAATCAATTAACTGATGCATTGGTAAATCATGTTTTAGATTGGCATCTTTCATGCACATAAATATAAAATCACACACATACATGCACATGTAAATATATTTGTACAAAAGACATTTACTCCATACGGAAAAAATATGTATATGTGTGTGTGTGTGTGTCCAAAATAATGTCAGAGTACAAAATGTAGACCATAAAGCCTCAAAAGTGCCCAATATACATCGTCGGGCTTAAGCCCTAAATACATATGGGAGATACAAAAATGGGTTCCCTCGACACACATAATGTCCAACACTACTCTAAGACCTAGGCCTATTGGCCCTAGTATAATAGACTATGATGTTAGCTAGATGTTGGAATAGTTGGACCCATGCCCTGGGTACTCTCACTACGTGAATCTACATGGATGGCGGTAGATCCTCGATATTTTCCATGGGAACACTATGAGTGAGGGTTATCATGTTCCTCTCTACCCGCCTCAGGAAACTCTCATCCTCTGTTGATGATGGCCCTACCTCTGCTATAGCTCCTCCCAGATGGATCTACTCTCGTGGACGGCATCAAGTTCGAGGGAAGTCTGCTAGTCGCACTGTCCCCACATCTATACATAACAGGTTTTAAGTTAGTACTATGACATTACCAAAAACATGTTTTATTTTCTTTATAAAATTGAAAAGTTAAAAATTCAAAAATTCAAAAATATGAGTAAGTACATATATCATCGTGTGTTGCACCAGGGGGCATAGGCATGTCTGGGTCCATCAAGAAACTAATACCCACATATGGGTAGTCCTCGATGGTGGGAATCTGGCATTTCCACCACTTAAAGAACTTGTCATCATAAGCCTCAGGTACTCCTCCTCCTCCCTAGAATGGCATCAAAGCAGCCCATCTGCATAATGTTGGAAAGGAGGCTATGTGTCCTTGCCCACCCTCCCTTGGGCTCATCCCTGGCACTCTTTCAAAGAAGAGTGTGCATAGAAATGTCCCAAATCCAAAGTTTCTCCTATGTCTACACTTGCACTCTATCAGCTGAATTTTCATATAATTGGGCATAGTGGTGCTCCAATCGAATATAATTGGATGCAGACATTGCACTACGCAATGTATCTGGGCTTGAGAAGCCTGGTGTAGAGAAGAGGATCCTATTATCCACCCAACCATGTATATTACTACTCTCAAACTCAGATTCTGGGTCTTTTGTATAGGAACTTGAGACCCCACCTTCTCTATGTTAGCCTCGCAATACATATCAATGTAGTGGGCTATGTTATATGGCCTGGGAGGGAATGTATCCAAGTTTACCAGTTCACCCCTCCTAGAGAAATCAGCCAAGAAGTAAAGGTCTTCAGTGGTTGGTGCTAGTGATTGACCTTCTATCATAAAGGCCTCTACGTCTAGATTCCAATACTCTACCAGATGGTTTAGAATTCGTGGTTGAGCTCTCATAAGGGGACAATGAAATAATTTCCATAATCCACATTGTTTCAATTTTGCCACTACCCCTGGGTTTTCCTCAACCATTTGGTCAACCTCTTCATTTTCTCTTTCCCTCCAATGCACATACATTCTAATTCATGCCATCATTTTGGAAGTTAGTGCTTCTTTTTTTCCAATTTTTTGAGCATGTACGCACCCTTTTTTGGTATCAATCACATATGTACATGTGTTGACAGTGTCTCAACCTACGTACATACGTGCACTGACTATGAAAATCACGCGTACATGCAGAATCGAGCTAATTTTTGGACCACGCAACCCCCAAATCCATTTAAAATTTGAAATGGGTGAATGAAATTGCAAGTCAAGGGAAATATTACTTACTTGGACCAAGAATGAGTCAATTTCGTCCATCAATGCTCTCCAAATGATGAATTGAAGGAAGAGGGGTTTTGTTATTTTTGGGAATTTTCAAAGTGAAATTGTAAAAATGCCCCTTTTTACCTCTATTTATAAATTTTTGACCTTGTTTTGACCTGGTTTGACCATGAATTCTTCTTGTTTTGTTGTTTAGTGGATGTTATGGTTCTTCTTGGTGAACTTTTGGTCCTTTAAATTTATTGTTCTTTTGGATTTGGTATTTTTTTATGAATGGGTACTACTTTTATAATCTTGTGACGAAGTTGGGATTTCGCCAATTGAATTTAGGATAGGTTCTCACCACCTTGCATTTTTCATTCTATTAACGATTTCCACTTTTCCATAGGGTCAACCCCACCTAAGTGCGACACGAAACCTTCTATGTTTCTTTAGAAGTGTCATAATTAGGTGGTAGAGCCTTTCCCTCCATGGATTCCCTGGGTAGATTCTTGTGTTGCATTTCGGCGTCCATGTCGTGAATTTCCTATAGGCTCAAGAGTCCTTTTTAGCCCCATCATGACTCAATTGTAAGAATCATTTATCTTCTAAAATGATTTTTCTAGCTTCAACCCTTGGGACTCCCCTAGAGCATGGTTTGTTTACTTTCAAGCTCATTTTAAACTATGAAAGTGACATCTAGCGAGAGATTGTTTATCATTTTTGGCCTCGCTTAGATTACATACGAAAAGGAGCCCCTTTGGAGTCCTCTTTAATCTCTTTTCAAACTCCCTAATATTGAAAATATTATCAAGCGATCTTGTTTCCCTTCACGCTCATCAAACTAAAATTTGAAGGCACATATGTCCGACGATAGTTTACCCCTTTTTCGGTCCAGATAGATAATTAACGAAAAGGGTGTTCCCTAGGAGATATTGTTCTCTAGGAGAGTTTTCTCAGGTATAAGTTTACCCCTTTTTCAAGCCTGAGGAACTAAAGTTACGAAAAAGGGCCATTCTCCTTGGTTTTGGTTTATCTCTTTTTTGGGCCTTGGAGATTATTTACAAAAATGGGCAACCCCATAGTCTTCTTTAAGCCCTTTTCAGACTCCCTAAACAAGAAAAGATCGTCGAGTGATCTTGTTCCTTTCACACTCATTACTAGGTCTTGAAAGAACATATATTTGGCATAATTTTAACCTTTTTTCTGGCCAATATATTCTCTGGGAAAAAGGAATACCTCATGAGACATGTATGGTCGGGAGAGTTCTCCTAAGTTATGTTTTATACTTTTTTGGGCTCAGGGGACTAAATTTATGAAAAAATGACGAGGGAGTCCATAGTTAAGCTCTTTTTAGACTCCTTAAAATTGAAAATATAGTCGAGTGATCTTGTCTCTATCACACTCATTAAAATGGTTTTGAAGAGACGTCATTTCGATGGAATTTTAACCCTTTTCCAGACTTACTAGACTATGTACGAAAAAGGAATACTCTGGCCCCAGTGGCCAGAAGAGTTCTCTGTGGTATTATTTTACTCATTTTCGGGCCCTGGAAACTAAACCTACAATAAAGAACATTTTGGAGTCTTATTTTAGTGTTTTTCAGACTCTCTCAATGTGAAAAACCATCGAGCTTACCTTCTCCGGGCTCGTAAAAATTTACATGGAAGGAGTCTCGTGGCATCATTCTATAATCACATCTCATGTCTCATCCTTGCATATTTTGCCTAATGTCAGCTTCATGTCGCTATTACTGAACCTTTAGAGCATTCCTTAGGTGCAATCCTTGTAGCATTTTTTCCCTTGTGATCTGACACCTTGACCTATGGAGGAATTTTCCCAAGTGTCCTTATCCTGCACATGTCCCCTTGCATTGAGCATCAGTATGTTCCATGTGCTTGGAGCTAGTTTTCTTTCCCACAACACTCGTTCCTCCTTTGTAATGTATCATTCTTTTATTCTATTTCAAGCTTGTTAAATATGTGAAAAAGACAAAAAAAAATCAAATATTCCAAAAAGAGGGGACGGGGAAACATTCTCTTTTGTTTGTAGCAATCTTGCCACTCTTGGAAAGACAACATCCTTTCATTTGTTCTAGAAGCATTGGGATATAGTATGGCCTTAGGAATATTTTCATGTTACATAGAGTTGTGTCCTCCTCTGTTTGGTTAATCTTCCAAACACATGGAGAGTTTGTGGTGCCTCTTGTGCCATAGACTTATATCAATAACATGTTTCTTGAGTTTTTTCATCTATAATGATCTGTTTCAAGGGAAAGTCTTGCAACCTGAGACATTCATTCTACGATAAGTCTCTTTACCTTCATGAGTCGGACATCCCAAGAGTCTTGTAAAGTTCACATTCAGAATCAATGAAGTTCGGTGCCTGATGATCAAGGTCCTCAATTATTTCCACGATGGCTTGTTGAAGACCTCAGACTAGTGATTCTTACACTCCTACTATACTCCTACCTGATTTTTAAATATATTGAAGCCATGGCTCGAGTTATTAAGATACCATATCCAACCACAGGCATTAATGCCTCCTAAAGATTCATATAATATTGTATATCTTCCGATCATTTTGAGATCTAGATCCATTGTGTATTATTCACGGCTACACTATATGTTGGCATGCGCATTGGTAATGTAGCCATGATTACTATATATGACATGGATTTGTAGTGTACTTGATTGACATCCATGCTTAGCTTGTCCCGAGCATGGGAATGCCCGCCTCAGTGATTATTATTATCTTATTGCAAATGGTGTGCTTACGGATACTCGCTTGGGTTTAATCGAATCCAGTGCTCTCCTAATTTATTAAAGATGTTGTAATGTATTTCGACCATCAGTTTCTCTTATGACCATGCACATTAGGGGGCATCTGTTATAACTCAAAATGCCACTACTATGTATATTTGATGTTGGCCTACTCATTCATACATTTTCCAACCCTTTTTGTTGGAGTTCATCTCAAAAAACAAGTTTGTGTATGGTATATGTGCCCTGATACATATGTAGAGCATGTACACATGCGTGTTTTATACCTAAAATCTCGCATACACACGCTAGTTGCATAACTAAAAGCCCATGTGTACTCTAAAAAGTTGCAAAAAAATATAAATTATGTGCTTTCTAGCAGATTTTACGGGCTATCTTAGGTTTTGCAACCATCTTACCTCTTGTATCCCTTATGAAAATTAATTAACCATCTTTTTCTTACATAAAAATGGCCCTAGGGGGCTCATTTTAAAAAGAGGAAAGAGAAGCAAGAGAACTCTGCCAAAATTTCTCCCTTGTATTCCAATCCTTATTGCAATATGTTTTGAGTTTCATCCTCAACATTCCCTACCATCCATCCTCCTTATACAATCCATAATTTTCCCCTATATTTTTATGTTGGTTGTGAGGATAGAATATTGGGAAATATTCACTTAGAGACAAAGTAGACGAACCTATGTGAGGTTCGTAGAGCGGGGCCAGCAAAATTCAGGTTGTAACTTCCAATTTTTTTATTAATAAAAGAGAAAACTTCTTGTCACGGATCTTTATGTCTATGTGTTTGTGTTTATGAATTTTTTCATGAATAACTAACCCTTTAGATGATCTTGATAGTTATGCATATGTTTTCATAGTTTGTTCTGTAACATTATTTCAGGACATCTTTGGGAGGAGGCCTACAATCTTGGAATGGATAGTAAGTGGAAGGGATCGATGAAAGTTGTAAGGACTTAAGCTACACATTTTGATATTCTTTATCTTACCTTAATTATAATAAGGCCTTGTTGGATTTGGGTAGAATAGAAGCTTTTCTATGTTTTAAGGTTTCAAGGATCTGCCTAGTCACTAGACCTAGATTAGGGGAATTGTTTCCCATAGCACCTATCCCTCTATTTGTCTCCCTCTCTCTTCCTCTCACACTCCTATACATTTTAAAACCTAGACATGGAAAGACTTATACATCACAAGGCATGGAAAGACATAGACCTAAACCTTGCCTTGACATGCCTCTCTCTCTCTCTCTCTCTCTCTCTCTC
>JZKD02S0957798.1:14049-39020 GCA_000966675.3 Picea glauca | reverse complement strand
TATTATCATCACACACACACACATATATATATTGTGTTTTGCATAACACCCTTTTGAAGGAATGCTCAGTTATATTTCCATCATCATCATCTAGAGACTTTATTCACAGCATCTTCTGTACAAGGCCAGAGGATTGTACATTTTATCAAAAATCTTGCTTAGATGGGACATGCACTAAGTAAGTGCATCCATGTAAGCAATGAGTAAGAATTGGGGAGGAAGGAGGTTTCCTTGAAAATCTTTAAATATGTCACATATGATATTTATGGAGGGCGAGAAAGAAAAAAAATGCAATTGGTGACTTCCCAGGTACGAGTATGTGACTTCATGAAGGAATTTGTCGAAAATACGTAACAACATGTTCAACATGTGCATGTGGCTCAATGGCAGGGTGATAATTTTAGAATATACAGGGATACATTTCACATTGGTACTATCTTATTAGTGGTTGATTTTTCTGAGAACTACACCCTTCAACCTAAAAATTAGATTCAAATCCAATATTATCACTCAAATCGGGTTAGAATAATGGTTCATGTCACATACAGGCATGGGTCAGATAGTAACAAAAAAAACAGAGTTATATTGAATGAGTATCACTTCTACATAAGTGATGATCGGTGCCATGACTTAGCCTACATACAACATTTATTTGAGTTGTTTTACAATCACCTTAAGGATAAGAACATACAGATGGATCAAAATTATATTTGGTCAGATGGTTGTGTAGGCCAGTTCAAAAATGATCGTGTATTTCAATGGTTGTGTATGTTGCACAAAAACCTCAAGGAACCACAGATTTGGAACTATTTCGATTTTGGGAACGGGAAAGGGGATCATGATGGAGTAGGCACATCAATAAAAAGAGTGTTACACAGGAAAGAAATGAATTTCACAACTAATTCCCTCATTCAATATGTGAAATCCATTGTTGAATAGTGTTCTTTAGTAATGGGAGAGGCGACAAGAACCCATGAAGGGAAATCACCCAGGAAAGGACATGTACATAGATAGTTTTTGGAGGTGGTTGATGTAGATCGATCATAGTGGTATGAATGTAAGACAATCCACAACAATCTTGGATTACATTCAATTCGAACATCAAACAATGCAATAGTTGAAATATCAACAAGAAAACTCGTGTGCTTATGTTGTCCATTTAGTAGTAATGAATGGGATGATTGTGAATCGACATACTAGGTTGATATATGGGATCATGTATCACTCCCCATTGGTCAACGTATAACTATGGAACTATCCCAATTGGGGGAGCACCAATGAAATATTTCAGCAAATTATGATCATGTCTCAGATCTCCTACTACCAGGTTCAGTGAAACCTTCTATTAAATTTTGAATAAATATCATCAATGTTTTATTCTTTGGTCATTTAGTGGACTCGCGTGTTAGAAATCCATTTTTTACAAGGCACGTATACGCAATTGTTGCACCAATAGTTAATGAATGGGGCACTAATTATTGGTTGGCACGTTGCTTAGAGGGAAATCGGACCCTCGTGCAATCAGTAATAGACTCTGAAGGAATTGAATTCTTTATTAGGTCGATGGTTATTAAAGGACAATATCTGGCACAGGATAAAATAACATGGAATAAAGGTGGTTATGTATTTCAATATTATAGACCAGGTGAAGTTCTATACCACTTTACGAACTTGGTTGTTGGTAAAAACCTCCAACTACAAACAATGCCAAGTAATAACGCATCAAAGGTACGATACTTCTTGCCTTAATATGAGCACGAGAAGTTAATGGAGACCATCATTATTAAAAGTGATCATAATGGTATACTTGAATGACCATAGGTATGTAAAAGGAATAATTGGAAAAATATTTCAAATTTATGAATGACTGAAATTATGGCTTCTTGCTATGGTTATTATGGTATTCTTGTATGTTGTGGTTCTTTTTTGTTGTATTCCATTCCATACATTTTCTTTCATCGCCTTTCCTTTCCAAGCTATTCCTTGACTTTCCATGCCATGCTATGCCATGCCTTGCCATGTATTTCCATGCCATGCCTTGCATTTCCTTGCCATGTCTTTCCATGTCATTCCTTTCCATGCCATCCCATGCCATGCCATCTCATGTCATGCCTTCCCATGCCTTGTCATGCCTTTCCTTGCCTTGCCTTATTGTGACATGTCATGCCTTGCCTTTCTTTTCCTTTCCAAGCCATGCCTTTCCTTTTCATTCCACTCCATGCCCTGTCATGCCTTTCTTTGTCATGTGATGCCTTGTATTGACTTTCCATGCCATGCCTTGTCTTGAATTTCCATGCCATTCCATGCCTTGCCTTTCCATGACATGACATGCCATGCCTTTTCTTTCCATTACATGCCATGCCTTGACTTTCCATGCCATGCCTTGCCTTGCCAATCCATTTCATGTCATTCCATGACTTTCTTTTCCATGCCATGCCTTGCCTTTCCATGCCATGTCATGCCTTGTCATGCCATGCCTTACCTTGCCATGTCATGTCATGCCTTACATTTCCTTTCCATACCTTTCCATGCCATGTCATGCCATGTCATTCCTTTCCTTTCCATGTCATGTCTTTCCATGCCTTATCATGTCTTTCCTTGCCTTGCCTTACCAAACCATGCATTACATGACATGCCATGTCATGTCATGCCTTGCATTGCCTTTCCTTGTGATGACATGTCTTGCCTTGCTATTCCATGTCTTTTCATGCCATGCCATGCCTTTCCTTACCATGACATGCCTTGCTTTTTCATTCCATGCCTTGCCTTCATGCCACACCTCTCCTTTCCATCCCATGTCATGCCTTGCCTTGACATGTCATGCCATGTCTTTCCTTTCCATTCCATGCCATGGAATGTCATAGCATGTTATGCCATGCCATGCATTTCCATGTCATTCCTTGTATTTCCATTCCATGTCATGCCTTTCCTTGTCTATAATTATAAGGTGTTAAATTGCCAAACATATGTAATAAGCACTAAGAAAAACCCTAGTCCCGAAGAGCCTACAACAAATTATTTTTTGGGTAATGGAATGATAGCAGAGGGGCCCCACTAGTTGAAACCTGGTGCCTCGGATCCAATGAAATTGGTGGTTCATCCATCTGAGTCTAGGTTTGATTTTTATTGTGAGTTGCAACTTGCCTCCTCAATCTGTTCAAGGACATGCTGGAAATTTGGCCTCTGGGCATAAAATCCACACTGAGAAGCATAAAAAAATTGCATAAGCTCCCATGTGTCTTTTTTTCCAAGGCTCGTGTGACCACGCTACCCACAATCACTCGGCATAGTGTTCTTGAAAATTGACCTCTTGTTCAGAATTTGTACTATGCCTCATTGAGCAAAACCCTAGTCCCAGAGATCCTGTAACAAACGCTTTTTCGGCAACAGAATGATAGCGGAAGGGCCCCACTAGATGAAACCCAATGCCATTAATCCAATTCAACTAACAGTTTTTCCATATGAGTCCCAGTTTAAGTTTTATCATGAGTTGCAACTCTCCTCCTCAATCCATTCAGGGACATGTTTGAAATTTGGTATAGGGGGTACAAAATCCACACCGAGAAGCATAATGGAGTTTTGTAAGCTCATGCACATATTATTTTCCAAGGCCCACATGACCACGCTTCCCACAATCACCCTGGACAATTTTCTTGAAAATTTACCTCTTGTTCAGAATTTGCATTATGCCTCATTGAGAAAAACCTTAGTCCCAGAGATCCTATGACAAATGGTTTTCTAGGAAATGGAATGACAATGGAAGGGCCCCACTAGATGAAACAAGGTGTTTTGAATCCAATGCAACAGATGGTTCATCCATCTGGGTCTCATTTTGAGTTTTATCACGAGTTGCAACTTGCCTCCTCAAGCCATTGAGGGACATGTTCGAAATTTTTGGCTCAGGGATATAAAATCCAAATCGACAAACATAACGGAGTTTTGTAACCTCTCACACATATGTTTTGACAAGGCCTACGTGACCATGCTACCCAAAATCACCCAACACGGGTTTCTTGAAAATCGACCTCTTATTCAGAATTTGCATTATGCCTCATGGAGGAAAACCCTAGTCCCGGAGATCCTGCAACAAAGGCTTTTCCGGGAAACTAAATGACAATGGAAGGGCCCCACTAGTTGAAACTTAGTGCCTTGGATCCAATGAAACTGACATTTTTTCCATCTGATTCCTGGTTTGATTTTTATCGTGAGTTGCAACTCACCTCCTCAAGCCATTCAGGGACATGTTGGCAATTTGTCCCAGGGGCATAAAATCCAAACCGAGCAGCATAACGGAATTTTCTAAGCTCCCACACATTTTTTTGGCCAAGACCCATGTTACCAAACTACCCACAATTACCTAGCATTTAATACCCCAAATACAAACCCAAATTGTAAATAAAAATGAAAATGTACATATAGGTTGGTGAGGCATAGGCACCAAGTTTTGGTTCAGTTTTGTGTGCACCTAATTGTCTACCAAATAAAGAGCGTGCACATGTTTTGTCCCTTGGTTATGGAAGGGAGCGAAGATCAAGGAAGAAAATTTGAAATACGAACTACACAGAAGACACAGTGACTATTACTAGGTCGAAGTGAGCAAAAGAGTAGAAAAGATGGAGTGAATCCCGAGAAAGCAAGTCATTGGACGAGGAGATCGAGGATGATATATCAGCAAGGAAGAATTATCGTGGACAACACATCAAGTGGAAAAAGACATCGTTAGATGCTTTGGAGCACCACTCGAGAAGGAAGGAAAGTCAAGCTAGCGAAGCCTTGAAAACGTGGGTCAAGTTGACCTAGGGTTTTGGTATCTAGGGTTTTGGACACCTAGGTTTTGACCTAAGGATGTCGGTAAGTGATTGTAATGTATAAATAAAGATCAAGAGGACCTAGGTTGGGTTGTTTTCATTATTACTAATCTTGATCTAGATGTTGCGAGAGATTGTTGTTGTATGAGAGATAAGTGCTAAGTGTGAGAGCCTTCTAGTATTGTAATATCTTTAGCTAGGTGCGAAGATCAACCCTGCAACTGGCTACACAGGAAGGGGGAGAGATAGAAAGAAGAGAGATATCTGCTAGCTAAGAGTGCAGACAAGAACTATATGCTTTCATCTTAATATATTATAAAGCAAAGTTCTGTGGACATAGCCCTAGAGAGAGGGTGAACCACGTATATTTTGATTTTTGTGTGATAGGTATTATGTCTCTGTCCTTGATATACTATGATTGCATTATTATGTTAGATCTAATAAGTAGATGTGAAGAATATATCTAAGTCGATAAGTGATATATGCATGCTGTATTTTTTTGGTATTGGATCCACTTGATATTCCCCTTTGTTGTAGACACTTTTGTCCTGCAACCCCCCCATAGCAACTTCAGGTGAGACTGCATTTGCTTCACAGGTGTAGCCAAAAGGGCCAGCAGTTAGGGCTTGTTGGTGCACTCTTAGAGCTGAACCCTAGGTTTTCCCCTGTGCCAACAAATGGTTCTGTTGTCGATACAGGAATCTTCTTGAGGGAATGTCAAGGTGGTTTCCATCAAAGACAGAGATTCAAAAGTGGATAGAGGATCAAGAAAGGACTTCATTGAAGACCAAAACAAGAACCCTAATCTGAGTATAAAGCATTGGTTGGAGAGACATATTTTTACTGATATACATGAGATATTCTTTGGAGGAATCCATCAGGAACTATACGCGTGGTTAGCCAGGTTGGAAGATACCCAGTTTGAGGTCAAATCTAGACCTCATGTAGTTTGGAAATTGGTGCTAATCAAGAAGGTCAAGAGAGTTGATAACGTCGTGTCAAGAGAAGTGGATCATTGGTTCGATAGCACCATTGGAGGCTACATCACTGAGTTTGTTTTTGACAGAGTAGAAACATATAGCCAAGCCAAGAGATATTTTTTCAAGGAACCTAGAGGAAACGTTTTACACTTTTTGAAGTTGAGAATCAAGATGTTGTTGCATGAGAATAACATCTTGAAGATACAGTAGATTGGTCGAATCTGAAAAGGATAATGTTCAAAAATTCAGACAGCGACAACGACACAGAGGTTGGACATGCGCACAATGGGAGAGTGTTCAGAGACATTCATATTGTGAACCTATTCAAGAAGAACTATGGATATGAGGGTTTCTACAATGGAGAAGAAGCAGATATGACAGATGAAGGGCATTCAGAACCCGCTAGGACAAAGGAAGGAAAAGTCGAAGAACTTCGTCAGGACGAGCAAGAAACTTTAGGAACTGTGCAGACTGTTGAAGTAAGTTCTATTATCCCTCATGTTGATTCAGTAGTATTAATCAATCAGAGTAATCCAAGCCACCAGAGTGTCCAGAGCACTGTCACTAGTAGTCCACCACATACTCGGTCAGGGACCGTAGGAATATCTATGGCAGATGAGATGAGACTCCCTATCTTTAGGGGAGATGGATCTGAAGATCCTGACCAGCATTGGTTCCTCTGTGAATCTGTATGGAACATTAAGAATGTCATTGACGAAGCATTTAAAAGAACACAGTTTAGTACTACCCTAAGAGATTGCGCACTACACTGGTACATGAAGTTTGTCGAAGGACTTGCGCAGCCTAGGCCACTGAATGAGATCAATAATGTGCTAATTGTAGAATTTAAGAAACCTAAGTCAGAGTCCCAATGTATTGCAGAGCTGAAAGAGATCAAGCAGAAGGTAGTCGAGCCAGTTTGGGAGTTCGATCAGAGATTCAAGACCTTAACATGCCAATTGACTTTTCACATTCTATATGAGCAAAACAAGGAATGGTTCATTGTTGCCCTCTTACCACACATCAGAGTTCCTCTGATGTAGCAGAATATTTCTTCACAGGCTGAGGTGCTGGAGATTCCCATGAAGTTAGAATCAGCCTCTATGGGAGAATCCATCTCAGGTATGATTCAGATCTTGAGTCAGCTGACTAGTTTGTCTTTGCAGGTCGAAGATATGAAGAAAGACAAGGGAAAAGATGAAACAAAAGACATATGGTGTGTCCGATGCAGATCAAAAGGCCATGACAAGGAGCACTACCCTCTATTCCATTTATACTTGGCCTCTGGAGCCCCAATCCCTTTAAAGCAAGTCACCTTACCCTGGTGCAATGTATGCAGAAATAGGCATCGCCCTGGTGAATGTTATTACATGAAAAAATATGTTCAGACACCCACAAATTTGTATTGCACATTCTCTAATTCCATGGGACATGATGATAGGGATTATAGGGCTTATGATTTCATGCATGAAAGGTCAAGAGACATACACAAGATTCAAGGCAAAGTACAAAAAGAAGGAAACTCTACGCAGTACAACTCCCCTGGAAGAGAAACTTCAATCCTCGTGGTGGATTTAGAGGAAGAGGATGAGGAGGAGGTATGGGTCGAGGCCAAGGAAAAATCATCTGTTATAACTATGCACAGTCAGGACACTTGGAAAGGGACTGTCAGAACCCTTGCACTACTTGCAACTACTGCAACTCCTTCAAGCATGTTATTGAAGAATGTCCAACACTACTGGCTAAACTTCAAGAGAAACGAGGACCTCAGCAGAACTGACAGATACAGTTGATCAAAGTTGAACCTCGTGGAGAATACCCTAGATTCGTTGTTATTAATAGAGGAGGCGTTGTTACAGGAGACGACAGAATGAGCCAAGGGAAGACTACAGAAGATTCAAGAATGAAGAAAGCTACAGAGAAGACCCAAACCTTTGATGCAAAGAAAGAAAGACAAATATTTGAGGAAGCAAGAAAATATTTCAAAGGATACCAAGGTTCTTCATCAAAGACAAGACCAGAAGTAAGAGAGTATGGAATGCCTCAGGAATTTGATCAGTCCGCTTCGGAAAGAGAAGTAAAAGAGGTAAGCAAGCTCATGGAATTTCTATATACTTGTGTTAAGTTGATTCAGGATGAGAGCGTTGTACAAGAACTACAAACTTTAATTAGACAATATGAGTTAGGAAATATAGACCCCTTACTGAATAGGGAAGTACATCAAATCGGTAAGAAGAGAAGGACCAATAACGAATTACATTTGAATGCTCAAATAGGTGAATATGATATAGATTATGTAGTCCTTGACTTAGGGTCAGAGGTCAATGTCATGACGAAGAAAACCTGGGAATTGATGGGAAAACCAAAGTTGATATATTTCCCTATCAGGCTTAGGATGGCCAATCAGCAAGCTATAAGTCCATTTGGTAGATTGGAACATGTCCCTGTGGACATTGATGGAGTCAGAACATTTGCATATTTTGAGGTAATTGAGATAGTTGATGACAGTTGCCTTTATCCTGCGCTATTAGGAATTGATTGGGCCTTCAATAATTCCACTGTGGTTGATTTAAAGAAGAGACGTATGAATTTTGAAAAATACGTCCTTAGGGTCATTGCATCCTTAGATCCAGATAAAGGTCAGTGATACACAGAGCCCATTAGAGAAGAAGATCGTGCATATGAACTCAAAAATATATGCAAATTAATAGCCAGACAACAGGATTGCATTAATCCTACAGCCGATGGAAAATTAAGTTGGCTAAGTGACAGCGTATGCTCATCAGAATACGAAGAAGCACTAGAGAATTGGCAGAATAAAATGTATAAAGTATCTATAAGAATATGTGATAGACAAACCAGAGAAGTTCGTTGGATCATCACAACAGTAAGTAAATTACCCACCTTTGATGGTCTAAATCGTTTAGAAACCTTCTTGTCATAATTTGAAGAGAGTGTACCAATGAAACAAAGATTGTTGGCGATGGATGAGGCCCTAAAAGCAACCCCAGCAAGATGGTGGGGGGCACACAAAAGTAACATTACAGATTGGGTACAATGTCATACCTTGATGAAAGCACGGTTCTCAGCACAAGTAGAAGGCTGCAAAGTTTGATACATAGGTCAAAGCTTCCCAAAGGACCATGTGTGAAGATGTGAGGAAGCCTAGAGAAACTTTCCTCAAGAAAAATGGGTACACAATTTCATCAACACACTGGACACGACACCTATCAACTGGTACCTTCAAGCAAAGTTGCGCCTCATCACTACAGATTGGAAAGATATGACCCAGAATTTTGTAACCACCTTCTTATTTGAAATTCAATATCCTTTAGTAGATCAAGCACTACAGATTTTCAGACAGAAATTATTTGAGGAGGCCTCTATCCTCCCTTTAGAGAAAGACGAGGATGAATGGACTATGCCTCTCCAGAAACTACAAGGTTGTTACAACATCAATATCGATGAAGACGATGATACAAGAAAGGTGAAAATTATAGAAATAGGAGGTCAGAGAGATGTGGAAGGACCAGGAGTTGAGTTACCATTCATTGGACACCCAATCAAGATTAAGAAGGTCAATATTGGAACAGAAAAGACACTGAAGCTTGCAAATGTTGGAGATTATTGGGATGTTGCCACTATTGAAAAGATTACAGAATTACTGCATGAATATCAAGACTTGTTTCCAACCAAGTTCATTGATATGAAGGGAATTAAAGGGATTATGGGAGATATGAGGATCCCTTTGAATCCATATGCTAGACTAGTCAAATGGAGACCCTACAGATTGAACCCTAAGTACAAAGAGAAAGTGAATATTGATCTTGACTGAATGTTGGAAGTAAGGATCATAGAACATGTCGAAGAGTCAGAGTGGATTAGCCCTATGGTGGTACAAGACAAGAAGACAGGAGAGATCAAGATCTATGTAGATCTCAGAAAGTTGAATGATGTATGTTTTCATGATCCCTTCCCTACACCATTCACTGACGAAGTGTTAGAAAATGTGGGAGGCCAGCAAGTATATTTTTTTACCGATGGATTTTCAGGATACCATCAGATTCGGATTCCCAAGGAATATCACCACAAGACCACATTTGCAACAGAATGGGGGTATTATCAGTATACAGTAATGCCATTTGGATTAAATAATTCCCTATCCATCTTTTCCAGGGTGGTGGTTGAAGCATTCAAGGAGTTTTTGCATAAATTTCGAGAAGCATACTTTGATGATTGGACTGTTTTAAGTTTATTAAAGAATTATATTGAATGTCTAAGGCTAATGTTGAAAAAATGCAGACAGTGTCAAATTTCTTTGAATTTGAAGAAGTGCATATTCTTCTCACCATTTGGAGTGATGTTAGGTCATATTTTATGCAAGAAAGGATTGTTGGTTGATCCATCTAAAATTGCCATTATAGTTGATATGCCACCTCCTACTTCATTCAAACAGTTGTGCACTACGTTGGGACACACGAGATATTACAGGAAGTTCATCAAAGGATATGGTCAGATCATAGCACCTATGGAGAAATTGTTGAAGAAATATTGTCAGTTCAATTGGACAGAAGAATGCCAGCAGAGCTTCGACACACTGAAACAGAAAATGGTTACTACACCTATTCTGGTTTTCCTAGATTAGACCAAGGAGTTTCATGTACATGTCGATGAATCTTCTATTGCCTTAGGAGCAGTGTTAGCACAACCTGGTGAAGGAGAGATTGATCATCCATTAGATTTTTCTAGCAGGAAGCTATCAACTACTAAGATCAATTACACCACCATTGAGCAAGAAGGGTTAGCCATGGTGTATGCATTGCAGAAATTTCGCCACTACTTGTTGGGAGTACACTTTAAAATGTTTAGTGATCACTCCACTCTGAAATACCTAGTCAACAAGCCATTTTTGGGGGGAAGGATATGCAGATGGCTTCTGCTATTTTAGGAATATGATTTTGAGATCATAGTAAAGCCAAGAAGAATGAACAAAGGTCCTGACCACTTGTCAAGGTTGAAACATGGTGAAGAGTCGACCAGTTTGGAGGATCCACTACCAGATGCACAGCTATTGGCTATTATAAATATCGATGACCACTTCGCAGAGATAGTCTAGTTCCTATCAACAGGAATGGCACCTAGTGAGTACACAATTTCTCAGAAGAAACAGCTAGTAGTGCACGTTGTAGACTTGTCACTTATAGTTGGACATGTATACAAGATGGGACCTAATGAGGTATTGAGAAGGTGTGTTATGGATGCAGAGCGCCCACTGATCCTTGCAGAAGCTCATGAAGGCATCGCAGAAGGACATTATGTAGGTAAAGCAACTACACAGAAGGTTCTTAGAGCTAGCCTTTGGTGGCCTACCTTACACAGAGATGCTAAAGAGTATTCCAGTGCCTGTGACATATGCCAAATAGTTGGGAAACCATCCAGAAGATATGAAATGCCATTAGCACCAAAATAAACCCTACAAGCATTTGAGAAATGGGCCATTGATTTCATGGGACCTATAAACCCACCAGGAAAGTGCACATGAGAAAGGTACATCATCATTGCGATAGAATACTTGAATAGATGGGCTAAAGTAAGAGCAGTTAAGGACTATAGTGAAACCATAGTTGTGTGCTTTATATTTGATAACATCATCACTAGGTTTGGATTCCCCAAGATCCTTATGAGTGATCAAGGCAAACATTTCATAAATAAGATTGTTCAAGACTTGACTGAGGAATTTGCAGTCCTCCATCAGAAGAGCACACCTTACCATACACAAGAAAATGGGACAGTGGAAGTATTCAACAAGATCTTGGAGACAGCAGTAACCAAGATTTGCAGTGTGAACAGGGATGACTAGGATTTAAGAGTACCAATAGTACTTTGGGCCTATAGAACCACTTGTAAGAAGTTAACAATGCAGACCCCCTTCAAGTTGATTTATGGTCTCGAAGTTTTTGTTCCCATGGAATAATTGGTGCCAAGCTTAAGAATTGTTTCCTTTATAGATATGTATGACATTGGCGTTGTTCAAGAGAGGCTTTCACAGTTGGTCGAATTGGAAGAAGACAGATTAGTTGGAGGATTCCATCAACAAGTACAGAAGGAAAGAGAGAAGGCCTACCATGACAGGCACATCAAGAAGAATGCATTTAAACAAGGTGATTTGGTACTGGTATATGATAGTAAGTTCATGAAGCATCCTAGGAAGTTTAGAATGCATTGTCTTGGACCATATGAGGTCGCTCATGTTACATAAGGAGGAATTGCGCAGTTGAAAACTTTAAAGGGAGAGTGGAAGGAAGGATTAGTGAATGGGAGCCGGTTGAAGTTGTACTATCACAACCAACTGCCTTGTAGATCTCAGTAGAAGCATAAGGAAAAGGGTCTAGGTACCAGGTGCAATTGAAACTGGATACCAGACATAGAAAAGACAGTCTGCATAAGGGAAGGAGAGGAGGCATAGAGTAGAAAGAAAAGGCTGCATTGCGTAGTCCGAAGTCAAAGTAAAACAGAAGAATCAGATCTGAAGTGCCTCGGGACAAGTCACAGGTGAGTGTTGGGGGAATGTTGGCTTTTGGTTATGGAAGGGATCTAAGATCAAGGAATAAAAGGATAAATATGAATTGCGCAGAAGACACGGCGATTGTTACTAGGTCAAAGTGAGCAAAAGAGCTGAAAAGATGGAGCGAAGCCCGAGAAAGCAAGTCATTGGATGAGGAGATCGAGGCTGACAGATCAGTAAGGAAGAAGGATTGTGAACAACTCATCAAGTGGAAAAATCCATCATTACATTCTTTGGAGCACCGCGTGAGAAGGAAGGCAAGTCAGGCTGGCGAAGCCCTGAAAACATGGGTCAAGTTGACCTAGGGTTTTGGTATCTAGGGATTTGGACACCTAGGTTTCGACCTAAGGATGTCGATAAGTGATTGTAATGTATAAATAAAGGTTAAGAGGACCTAGGTTGGGTTGTTTTTGTTATCTCCTAAAATAAACTTGTCATCCACTTTCATTTCTAGGTGATAGCATAGTCATAACAAAGTGTCTTTTTTATAATTTTTGCGGTCTATGATCTCCAAGCATAGAGAATAAATTGTAAAGTCCCAAATAAGTCGATTTGATATTTAATGTTTTCAAAAAATCAAAGAAGATCTTTTCGACAACAAATATTGTTTTAAAATCGAGGATAAGTTGTCGAAAATTCAAGCTTTCGGCAGCAAAACTATATTCCAAAGACAGGGGAGCTAACAAAAGTACAGAACAGAATTTTAGACAGCACATCAAGCAAGCCTAAATGTGGATCGAAGGACACATGTCATCATCACATAATGACCTCTTAAGCGAATTTTTGGCATTATGTCACGTTCTCTGCCACCGTTTATATAAATGATTATGTAGATCATGTGAGGGTTTTGATGTCTCATCATTTCAGAAGACTATTCATCCATCATTTCAATCATTCCTGAATCTTGTCTACATCAGCCTTACAGTCATCATTCAAATTCAAACCCACGGATTTTGAATGTCTATAAACGATGCTTCTTACCATCATTTGAACATATAGAGTTCATCCCTCATCACCAACATTTCCTTTCCACTCATAATTTTTCTGTATTTTGTTTTCTATAAAATTAACATGTGCTATGCAGATGGGTAAGAAATGAGGTGGTTCACTCCTCAGGAAAGAATTGGATAGCATACAGTTTCTACAGTCTCATCCAGAGATTTGTCAATATTTCTCAGACGCAGGCTATCTTAATTATGTGGAAAAGTTACAGGAAGGATACCACCAGGGTATCATAGAAACGTTTGCAAAATTCTATGATGGAAGCAAGCCCACAATTGGTCCTTTGGAGATACAAGTAGATGAAGCATCCATAGCTTCTGCTACAGGCATTCCAAGGATAGGGAAAAAATGGTTCAATACCACAGTCACCAAGAATCTGGATTTCAGACCCTATTTAAAGCCTGAATTCCAAGACATCACCTGGAACAAGGAGATTCCCACTTCTTATCTGGAGGAGAAGTGGCAGGTTCTTCTCAAATCCATACAATTATACATAACTGCAGAAGGAAGGTATCACAGGGCCATGATGTATCATTTCAAGTTAATGGACCATTTTATAGGTAAGACACCATTAAATCTACCATTTTATTTCCACAAAAGTCTTACTAAGATGTGCAATAGAGTTCACGTTGAACCAGACAGCATTTAGAATTCCCTTTGTCATTTTGGTCTGATAAAGATCATAATTGTAGAAGAATTAAGGAAGAGAGAAAGAACATGGGAACACTTTCTATTTTGGGGATATTTTCAGCTAGAAACTCAACCTAACAAAGGCAAAAAGAGATCAGGAAAAAAGTCACCAACTCCTCAGAGCAGTCTGAAGAGGAGGAGAACCATCAACGTTGATCTCCCAGAAGAACCAACATCTAGCTCAAGAGTCAAAAAGGCAAAAAAGAAGTTGATTTTCAAGGAAACTATAGAGCAAGTTTCAACTCAGCAGACCAAGAAAACCAATGTGCTAGACCTACCTTACTTAGACTCTAATTCTAAGTCAAATAAAGGAGAAGTCCCTACTGAGAAGAACATATATTTGTCTATGGATCAAGTACCAAAAGAAGAGATGTTCACAGGTTATGAGGAAGGTGAAACCTCAAGCAACAAAAAATCAAAGAAATCACAGAAGATTAAGGAGATGAAAGGGATAAAGGCTAGATATAAGACTCTATCAGAGAATTTTGCAGAAACCAATATAATAAAGGGTGATAAAGGCTAGATATAAGACTCTATCAGAGAATTTTGCAGAAACCAATGCGTCTTTTGAAAAACTGGCACTTGAAAGTATAAAGGAAAAGAAGAAGAAGAAAAAGATCACAAAAGATTATAATAGCTTATGGTGGTTAGCCAAGCATTTGAAGAGAAAAATCAAAAAGTTGAAAGCAAGAATTGGTACACATCTAGATTTGCAAGTTCTGGCACAGGTCATTGTAAATCTGCAAGGAGATTAATTAAGACAATCAAGGAGAAGACTTATTTTTGAAGTGATTACCTTTTTGGTGAACCCGGGATTTTCGATAGCATAATCGGCATAATAACACACAGTTAGATGCCGAAAATCAAGGCTTTTGACAGCTAACTTGCATTTTTCAGGACAAAGGAGCTGACGAAAGTGCAGACACAAGCAAAATGATAGTCTTTTTGCTCAGATCAAATATTTCCGCTGCCAAATCATTTGAGGAAGGTTTAAAATGAATGATAGGATTAAAATGGATAAATATTACCCTCTTCTTCAAAATTTTGAAGCTTATACAAAGGATAATAGGGTCAAAAGTTATCCAATTTTGGTTAAAGATTTGCCCAACTGTCAAGGAAGGATTCTGAGTTACCTTATCATCTTCTTGAAGACTGTTAAAGATGTCGAAGACCAGATTATGATAAGGGTTTGACTCCTTAAGATAGGATTTGATCCTACTTTCTTGTAAATTGTTTTGATTAATACTATTCTTAGTATTTCAAATCCTCTTTGATAGGATCTTAGATTATGATGTAAAGGCTATAAATCCTATGATTTCAAAGTAATAGAGGTTCAACTTTGGATACTACATTATGTTGTTATTATTGTAACAAGACCCTTTTTGAAATATATTCAGTTTCACAAGCTTCTTTCAATGTTGTTGTCAGATTTCCATCTTCTCTATGCTTTTTGTACTTATGAGTGAACTTTGTTCTCTGTTTGAGTTTATCTAAACTGTTGGTAACTGTCATCTCACCTTTTTATTTCATAAACAAAGATTCATAAGTGAACATTGCTAGTTATATTTGTCCATCATATATATTTTAATTTGTATGGTTTGATGATATAATTAGTTTTCTTCATCCACCTGATTTAGTAAATCATCTGATTAATAGCTCTTGAAAGCCTTGTCTTACTTGATATGTACTTAAGTTGTCTTGAGAAAGAAAAATTGTTTAGTGAGTTATTCATCTTGATCTAATCATTACCCATTATTGAGTGAACCATTGCAAGATTAGTTAAGTTAACAGACATCTCTGAGATACAACCTAGGAGAGTTTCCTAGAGTGATAACAGTTGTCATTATTACTAATATTTATCTAGATGTTGTGAGAGATTATTGTTGTATGAGAGAGAAGTTCTAAGTGTGAGAGCCTTCTGGTATTGTAAGATCTCCAGCTGGGTGCGAAGATCAACCCTACAGTTGGGTGCACAGGAAGGGGGAGAGATAGAGAGAAGAGAGAGATATGCTAGCTAAGAGAGCAGACAAGAACTGTATGCTTTCATCTTAATATATTATAAATCACAGTTATGTGGACATACCCCTGGAGAGAGGGTGAACCATGTATATTTGGAGTTGTGTGTGATTGGTATTCTTTCTATGTCCTTGATATACTGTGATTGCATTATTATGCTAGATCTAATAAGTAGATGTGTAGAATAGATCTAAGTCGATAAGTGATATATGCATGTTGTATTGTTCTAATATTGGATCCACTTGATATTCCCCTTGGTTGTAGAGACTTTTGTCCTACAACCCCCCCATAGTTGCTTCGGGTGAGACTGCATCTACTTCACAAGTGTAGCCGAAAGGGCCAGTAGTTAGGGCTTGTTGGTGTGCTCTTGAAGCTGAACCCTGGGTCTTCCCCTGTGCTAACAACATTTCACAGTGTTTCATGCACCTGAGTAATTCCACGTGGATTGCACATCAAGGAAGGGTGCGCACAGTCCACAATGTATTGTGCACCTGAGTAAGTGTGTGAGGATTACCTTGAAGTGTGCATCAGACTTATTTATGTGTGTGTGTGTGTGTCATGTGTGTGTGTATTTGAGAGCGGAGGGTTTGTGTGGTTATTGGGATGGTGAGTTGAGATGCAAAAATGTCAATGTGACTATCCTTGTAAAATGTAATCACACTTAAATTATTAATAAAATCACATCGTTGAGCGTAGACCAATTATAAGAAGAGAGACAGGGGGCTAAACTTCACCAAAAAAGGAAAAGGGGGATAAGAGTTTATGAGAGGGGCTAATCTAAGAGGGCTTAAGTCCAAGGGAATATTTTATTAATATTTCTGAAAAGAATAATTTATCAATATTTATTTATCCTAAGTTCTCGAGGGATGGGAACGAGTTACCAAGTGGCTAAAGCTAATTTTGAAGGTGACAATTGTCCAGTTATGACCATGAAAATATATGGTTGAACCTTAGCGTATTTTATGGGGGGATTCAGTCATTTTTTATTCATCTTTCGGACCATATGAACAAGGGGGGAGGACCATTACCTTACCTACAAAGAAAAGCTTACAAGGGGTTTTCCTTCTAGTAACCAAATATTTTTTCGTCGAAGAAGTGGGTTGTCAGGATTGTGAGCATTCTCTCCAAGTGAGATATTTTCTGTCGAAGAAGAGATTTGTTAGGATCGTGATCATTCTCTTCAAGTGAGATTTTTTCTAGTAATTGTTCCCTAGTGCACTGGGAATTAGTTACAAGGCTCTGAGACTTTATGTTTGGCCTATTGTTGAAGCCTTGTAAGGGAAGTGGGGAAGCAAAGGGACTGTTGGGCAGAGAAGGGGCACACTTCCTGGTGTGGGACAAGCATGTGGGGAATGACAGATTGTAGGCTAGTTGCAGCAATTGGATACCATAGACTAAGCAATTCTAATGATTATCATACCTTATCCTAGCATTAGGAATAATTTTTCCCTGGTGGATTTTAAGCCCCAACTCAGGGGTGACTTGTTATTGAAATTTTATGAGCAATAGAGTATATGGTTGAGATGAACGTCTGAGATCTACACGCAATTGGTGTCTCTTTATAAAAGATAAGTGTCCTTTATGTGCTTGTCTAAATTATTGTGTGCTTGATTATGTATGTTCAATATGGGTTTATGTATTGTATGATGTTGCATATAATTAATTGTTGCTATTATGTATAATGTTGTTTTGCACTTGTAAGCATGATATTTTTATTCAGTATTTGTTGTCGCACATGTAGAGTATGACATTTTTTAAGTATCCATGTTAGTTAATTTTGTAATAATGGTCATGAGTTTCTAAGGCGGGGCTATAATTTCCATGTGCATAAGAGGTTGGAATTGTTGTGCGCACAAGGAAGCAACCTTTGTTCACAAGGAGAACAAAATCTGTGTGTTGTGACGGAATGGTTGCACATGTAGTAGTAACCATGTGTTCAGAGTGGTTACACATGCAGAAATATTGGTGTGCTCTAAATGATTGTGCGCTCATTCGTATTATGTGTTAATTATGATGTTATAACTAGTGTCTGAAGAGGAATTTGGTGGGGAGAGATCCAGCTTAGGATCGTGCGTGTTACCTCATGTGTTTTCTACGTGTTACCTAATGTTTTTTTGTGCATTGCTTAGCAGTAAATTGGTGATGTTGCAAAGTGGCATCAGTGAATTTTGTTAAGTGTTGGTAACGGGGAACATTACAGATTGGTATCAAAGATTTATTTAGCAATTTTGCAGTAGTGAAAATGATACAATGTGGTAACAGGACTCGGTTAGGAGGTTGGATATGTTACAAATTGGTATCAGAGCTCTAGTTTAAACACTGTGCCTACATGGGTTGAGTATCTACTAAAGGAAAAAATTAGACTAGTAAGTGGCTGAATTTGAAATTACAGCATGGCCATGGTGCACATAAAATAAGAATGTGCAAGTGTGCGCACTAAATTTTGACATAGTGAGGTGCGACGTTGTAAATGCACAGAAAAAAATGGTGTGCGGGTTTGCACACTAAAATTTGGGGTTGTGTGGAGAAAAATTTATGGTGCATGTGTAATATTGATACGTGATGTATATGTTAAATATTGACATTGCACATTGGTACATGTTGAATAACAATGTGTGCACGAGCTTCAAAAAGAAGAAAGAAAGAGTAAAAGGGTATTTGGATGAATTCCAAATGACCATGATTTACTTTGAAAGACTCAGAATTGCACAAGGGAGAAGTCAATGGGAAAATTTTGGACAGAGGAGTCCAATTGTTCACCCAGAAATTTTGAATTAGGCTAATTAAATCATCCAATAAATCAGAAGAAAGGATTCTGACAAAAATGGTGCAAAACTTTCATGAAGTTGTAGCATGAATTCATCTAACAATTATTATTGCCTACACATTTTGTGGAATTAGTAGCAATTAGATCGAGACAGAATCAGTGTAGAGAGTCAAAAGCATGGAAAATAAATAGAGAACTTACAGTCATGATTATGAATTCGGGGGTTTGTATATCGGTATGGGTATTGATAGTGAAAAATCCAAGGAGAATCACATAAACTTGGAAGAAACCATAAAGGGGCTGCAAAAAGATGTCCAAAACTATAAAGTTGATAATGAGAGGCTTATGAAATTCAAGGAACAACAAGATGGCTTCAATATCAAGTTAATGCAAAGCTTGGAAAGAATAGGGAATAAAATGGATAAGGAGATAGATTCAAGAAAGTCAAGGAGTCACAAGTATCATGGTAAAAAAAGAGAAACAAGAAGTGTTGATAAGAATTATCACCACTCATCAAAGCGTTCATTTAGGAAATCATTCATTAGCTCAAGTCCATCTCCTATCAAAAAGCATAAGAGAAGGACTGGGGTGGATGAGCTACAGGGAGAAACAAATCAGATCAAGCATCCTACCTTTGACGGTGAGCATAAGAAGGATGAATATGTAGAGACTTGGTTGTTGGGCATGAGGAAGTATTTCCAACTGCATAATTACTCTGTGTAGGAAGAAGGGAGAATTGCTTTCTATCATCAAAAGGGAAAAGAATCAATGTGGTGGGATCAGTTCGTGCAAGTGCAACATATTGGTGAGAACAAGGCTATTTGGAGAGAGTTTAAAAGATATTTTCAAAAGAAACATTTAACCAAGCATTACTATGAAAATAAAATGAAGGAGTTATGATGCAGGAGCATCTCTCCACGTCAGCCAGCCAGCCAGCCAGCCCATGTCAGTGCACTCATTCAATGGGAAGAGGCGCAGCCTCATTTCAAAATTGAAATTGAATGTAATTAATGTTGTAGGTTGTTGAGCCATGGAGTCGTGCCTTTGCGCAGGCATTAGAGTAGATAGCCTTGAATGTTTGTAAGGCTGAGATCTAGATCCGATTCTGGACTAGACAGCCCATTCAATGTAATTGAATAGGGTAGGTGAGATTGGAGGGAAGAGCTCAATGAGCCCCCTCATGTAAAATATCGAGAGATCTTCTTTGTATTAGGAGAGAGATCAGAGAAGCAGAGAGAGTTGAGAAGGAGATGAGACTCTGTTAAAGTTCGTGCTCAGAACACCCTTGTAAAAAGAGACATTTTTATTAATACAAACCAGAGCAATTTTTCCTGCATATTGTCTGTGTTGTGTGAATGTCTTTGTGTGTTCTTTATATGTTGTAGATGTATGTTAGGTATGCATTTGCAGGGATTTTTTTTATTTCAGGGTTAGAGGTCTTTGAGGCTTCACACTAGGAGTGTGTGACAGAACACTGCAAGTTCTATAAGCCATGCATAGGGATGCATTTCTAAATTCTGCGGGTTCAGACAAAGGCATGCCAGGAGGGCACAGTAGCTGAAATCATCAACTTACAAGAAGACCTCAAGGTTGTTGAACACCTTGGAGGTAGGGTTGTGTAGGGAAGACACAGTTGCAGACAAAATTCTCTCAGGAGTTCTGTAAAGATCTACCAAGTGGGCATTGAGCAGGTGCAAGAGTGAACAGAAGAACTTTTTGTGAGTTCAGAAGAAGACAGGATCTCTGAGGAGTTATGTAAAGCTCTGCCAGGAGGGCATTGAGCATAGGCACAGAGTGTTGAGGAAGAACTCTGCTATGAGTTCAACAAAAGTCAGAATCACTGAGGATTCTAGACACTCTGCAAAGAGGGCATGGAGTAGTTGCCAGAGAGCACAGGAAGAACTCTTTGAGTCTGAGATTTGGAGAAGAGTCTCAGGAGAAGGATCTTCACAGGGTTGTTGAACACCCTGCAGACTCAGCAAGAGATTGCTTGAGTTAAGGATTGCCAGGAGGGCATCAGATTCTCCATCTGAAGGAGAAAGGGTAAAAGGACCGAGTTCCTTACGACTCTGGGTAATAGGAAATCTCAGGAGGGAGAGTGTTTTTATGCGCGCAGGCGAGGGACTCAAAATCATAGAGTTTGTTGAGGAAAGAGAGAAAAGGTTGAGGCCTTTGGCTTTTGTAAATTCTTTCGAGCCTGGGAAGAAATCACAGAAGCTCAGGAGGGGCACAGTAGCCATCGGATCAGGCTAAGGAAGAGATCTGGACCATTGGTTTTCCATGTCCAGAAGCAACAGCAGGAGAGTGCACAGAGCGAAGAAGATCGTGAGATGTCAGATCCCGCTCAGATAGTCGACAACCGTTGGATTTGTCAAGAGATGCATGAGGGTTAATCCTTCGTGAATAGGAGAGGTGAAAGTCTTGAAGGAGGAGTTGAGCTATTGGGAATTCGGGAGTCCCGTTGACAAGAGGTCGGGCTCTCATACGGATAAGTCCCGAAGGGAATAAGACTATGGTCTTATGAGAAGTGATCATATAGGCCAAGGCATAGCCCAGGGGGCTAATTGTTGATCGAAGCCTTTTTGGCATTTTGGCATTTCGAAGATCGGAATGTTGAGGAGTCAAGGACTCAAGAGATCAGGACACTGAGGGTTCTGAAACCTGAAATTCCATTTCGGGAAAAATTTCACGGTCTTGTACAGTGACCGTGAGGGTAAAAAAGAAGGACCTATGGATTGGAAATTGAGATTCTAGGAGGGAATCAAAAGATTTAATTTGGCTCGGGGAAGTGATTGAACAATCCTGTGAGTGGACTTCGTCCTAAGGGTCAGAAGGGGTCTACGTCAAGTTTTTGGTATCAGAGCTCGACTCTGTTTGTACATTGCAGACAGAGGAAGCAAAAAGAGAAGGAGAATACTCCGATACAAGTCAGTTTGATATCAGAGGTAGCTTGCAGGATCAGGCAGAGAGAATGCAAAGGAAGACAGAGTGTTGGAGACTCTGTGATGGTTGTTTGCAGATAGGCAATAATCAAGAAGACGGTCAGGAGGACTGTAGGAGAAGTTGAAGCACTCATAGTTGCAGAGTGATAGTAGCAGGTTTGTCAGGAGGGCAGACAAGAACTGCAAAATGGCTACTAAATACCATACGAGTGCTGGAAGGAAAGACCCAAAGTTGATGAGAAAATCTGAAATAGATGAAGAGCTCACTGATATAAGGGTCGAAATGGAAAATCTTGCATTTCGTATGCAGTAGAATGCTAAGTCGAGATGGGTATATGAATGGCCCATGAGAAAGACGAAAGAAAAATGGCCAGTCAAGGAGTTGATGGCTAGAAGACAGCGTAGGTTGTTAAGAGGATGGTTGAGGCATGCTGAAAACCTCAACGGACTAGAGGAAGTGGTTCAGGTATGTGAACCAGAGACTGGGAGAAACCTCGATAGTGAGGATGAATTGGGATTAGCTGAAGATCTCAAGGATTATCAAGAAGACAGTCAGGAAATTCCCAATTGCTAGGAGGGAAAAGAGTTGAGGTCATTGCAGGATCTCACAGACTGTCATGAGGACAACTGGGGAATTTCACATTGCCAGGAGGGCAATGAAATGAGGTCACTGCGGGATCTCATGGACTGCCAGAAGGGCAGCATGAAAATCCCAATTTTCCAGGTGGGCATGGGAACAGAAATGAGGCTATCTGAGAGTCTCATGGACTCAGAGGTGAGTTTGAATTAGACTGAGGAGCTGAAAGAGCAGGTGAGCTCAGAGAAGAGTTTGAATCAGCCAGAGGAATCTTCTAATGATTGGAGGAATTCAGATATTCCTACCACATAGCCCAAAGGAGGCAGAAATATGTGTTGCAGATGAAGTAGCAACATCAAGAGAAAGACAACTAGCTTTGACTGTCGTCAAAGAATAATTGGAGCAGGTGTTAGAAGCTGCCCAAACAGACGAAGATGAGAATTTTGAGGAGTGGCTCAATACTTTCAGCCAGGAAGCTGAAAAGACTACAACGTTGGAGCTTGTAGAAGCCTAAGAAGAAGAAGTAGACAACATGAGCTTTGTTGATCTGTGTGAACAAATTGAAGCCCTGGAGAGAAGGGTGATAGTGCAGAGCTTTCACATCCAACAAGTGAGGTTGGAAGCAAATGAAGGAGACTACATGGGAGATCATGATGATCCGCCCATCTGCAGAAAGAAAATGCAGCTGAGGATACTGCATGAACAGAGCCAGCCACTGGAGCAGTTGGACGAAGTGATCAAGAAGATCAGGAGGCTGATGGTAGAGTCAGTAGAGACTGCCAACAAGGAGAAGCTGGGTAGAAAAGCAGCAGTAGCAGCAACGCAGCAGAAGCAACAGCAGCAAGGAGATGGAGTAGATGAATAACTTCAGAAATTTGTTTGGGATCCAGGAGGATTTCAATAGCTGAGATGGGAAGCTCATGAATTTTGCAGATGAGGAGTATGATGCAGGAGCATCTCTCCACATCATCCAGCCAGCCAGCCCACGTCAACGCACGCATTCAATGGGAAGAGGCGCAGCCTCATTTCAAATTTGAAATTGAATGTAATTAATGTTGTAGTTTGTTGAGCCATGGAGCCATGCCTTTGCGCAAGCATTGGAGTAGATAGCCTTGAGTGTTTGTAAGGCTGAGATCTAGATCCGATTTTGGACTAGACAGCCCATTCAATGTAATTGAATAGGGTAGGTGATATTGGAGGGAAGAGCTCAAAGAGCCCCCTCATGTAAAAGATTGAGAGATATTCATTGTATTAGCAGAGAGATCAGAGAAGCAGAGAGAGTTGAGAAGGAGCTAAGACTCTGTTAAAGTTCATGCTCAGAACACCCTTGTAAAAAGAGGCATTTTTATTAATACAAACCAGAGCAGTTTTTCCTGCATATTGTATGTGTTGTGTGAATGTCTTTGTGTGTTCTTTATATGCTATATATGTATGTTAGGTATGCATTTGCATGGGTTTTTTTTATTTCAGGGTTAGAGGTCTTTGAGGCTTCACACCAGGAGGGTGTGACAGAACACTGTGGGTTCTGTAAGCTGTGCATAGGGATGCATTTCTGAATTCTGCAGGTTCAGACAAAGGCATGCCAAGAGGGAACAATAGCTGAAATCATCAACTCAGAGGAAGACCTCAAAGTTGTTGAACACCTTGGAGGCAGGGTTGTGTAGGGAAGACACAGTTGCAGATAGAATTCTCTGAGTTCTGTAAAGCTATGCCAAGTGGGCATTGAGCAGGTGCAAGAGTGCACAGAAGAACTATGCTATGAGTTCAGAAGAAGATAGGATCTCTGGGGAGTTATGTATAGCTCTGCCAGGAGGGCATTGAGCAAAGGCACAGAGTGTTGAGGAAGAACTTTATTGTGAGTTCAACAGAAGTCAGAATCACTGAGGATTCTAGACACTCTACCAGGAGGGCATGGAGTAGGTGCCAGAGAGCACAGGAAGAACTCTTTGAGTCTGGGATTTGGAGAAGAGTCCAAGGAGAAGGATCTTCACAGGGTTGTTGAACACCCTGCAGACTCAGCAAGAGATTGCTTGAGTTAAGGAGTGCCAGGAGAGCATAATATTCTCCATCTAAAGGAGAAAGGGTAAAAAGACCGAGTTCCTTACGACTCTGAGTAATAGGAAGGCTCAGGAGGGAGAGTGTTTTTATGTGCACAGGTGAGGGACTCAAAATTAGAGAGTTCACTGAGGAAAGAGAGCAAATTTTGAGGCCTTTGGCTTTTGGAAATTCTTTTGAGCCTAGGAGGAAAGCGCAGAAGCTTAGGAGGGGCACAGTAGCCGTCGGATCAAGCTGAGGAAGAGATCTGGACCGTTGGTTTTCCACATACAGAAGCAGCAGCAGAAGAGTGCACAGAGCGGAGAAGATCATGAGCCGTCAGATCTCACTCAGATATCCGACATCCATTGGATCTATCAGGAGATGCATGAGGGTTAAGCCTTCGTGAACAGTAGAGGTGAAAGTCTCGAAGGAGGAGTTGAGCTATCGATAATTTGAGAGTCCCGTTGATAAGAGGTCGGGCTCTCGTACTGATAAGTCCCGAAGGGAATAAGACTGTGGTCTTATGAGAAGTGGTCATATGGGCCAAGGCATAGCCCAGGGGGCTAATTGTTGATCGAAGCCTTTTC
>JZKD02S0957797.1:905978-929003 GCA_000966675.3 Picea glauca | reverse complement strand
GAGGGTTTCCGGTAAAAATCTCTGTGTAATCTGTGTATGAGCCATTGATTAATTTCTGTATTGCTTAAGAATCTATATGCATTGCTTTACTTCGCAGGTTTAAAACTTACAGGAATCTCTGTGAATTGTTGGCCACCATAATCATGTGTGCAATACCTTCTGCACGATAGATTTTCTTGCATAATTTTCTCCAACTATTCCCTCATGAGATTCTGCCAAAATTCTAGTCCTTTCATGCTCTCGTACACACCTTCTCAAAATGATGTCTGTACCCATTTTATATAAGTATCCTACAGTTAGTTGATAGTCTGCAACTCTGGATACCATATTTTTCTTCTTCGCAATGCTAAATTCTTTTGGCACAATCCCTATACTCAAGTATTCAATAATAGCAACAAAATATTCATCAGCTACTTGTACTAAAAATAACCACGTGTTAGAGAAGTTGTCTTCCAATTTGGTAGGTTCTTTTCCATTAGTTACCCTTGATAGGTGATTCGGTCCTGCATTCAGCTTCCCTTGTTTGACTATCACTTCAAAATCAAATTCTTAAAATAAAAACATCTATCTACAGATCCTCCCCCTTAACATTGGCTTGTTGACTAAATATTTTACGGAAGAATGATCTATGAATATCTTAAAGTGTTTACCCAACAAATTATGCATGAACTTTTGAAGTGCATACACCATGGCCAGGCCTTCTCTTTCTGTGGTTTTGTAATTCTAATTTGATTCTGACAATTTTCTTCTTGCAAAGGCTATATGATGGTCTAAATCCCCTTCTCCTGGATGCGCTACAATTTCTCCTAGTGATATGGTTGATGCATCTACATGCATATGCAATGTCTTTTGCCAATCCAGAAATACTAGGATAGGTTTTGTAACCATCTCTTCTTTTAAGGTGTCCAACCCTTGTTGACAGTCATCATTCCACTGAAATATGATATCCTTCTTTGACATTTTTTCCATTGGCACAGTAATCTACGAATCCCTTTATAAATTTCCTGTAATAGCCTGTATGTCCTAGTGTTTCTCTCAATTATTGCACTGATTTTGGTGGAGGTAAATTAACAATGACTGCAATCTTAGCAGGATCCACTAGTAAACCTTGTTTACACACTATATGGCCCAACAATATCCAAAAAGGTGTCCCCAAAAAACATTTCTTTATATTCAATGATATCTGACACTTCCTACAACGTTCTAACATTATCCTTAATACTTCGACATGATATTTTAACAGACTATATACAGTCCAGTCATCCAGATATAATGTTTCTTTAATATCTTTATATGTGGATGATCTCATTATTACAGGCAATGCATGGAAGTTAATTGAAGAAATTAAAGTTCAGTTGTCTCAAGAATTTGAAATGAAAGATCTTGGTGAATTGCATTACTGTTTAGGCATTGAGGTTTAGAGAGAGCCTAGTAAAATATTGATCACTCAAAGTAAATATACAAAATAAATTCTTAGAAAGTTCAATATGAGTGAATGAAAGCTATGTCGACTCCCTTAGAAAAGAATGCAAAGTTGTACAGTGAATATGGATCTAAAGAGGAAGATGGTACTTTATATCACCAGTTGGTGGGAAGTCTGAACTACCTCACCACTACGAGACCAGACATTGCATACTCAATTAACATCCTTAGTCAGTTCATGGCTAAGCCTTCAAAGAATCACTAGAAGGCTGCAAAGAAAGTACTCTAATACTTGAAAGAAACAATAAATTTTGGTATTATGTATACTGATGAATTTGATGTTGATCTAACAGGTTTTTCTGATTCATATTGGGCAGGAAATCCTGATGATAGAAGATCTAACTCAGGCTATGCATTTCATATAGGATTAGGGGTTGTATCGTGGAGTAGCAAGAAGCAGCCTATTGTTTCTTTGTCATATAAGGCCTTGACCAGTGCCACCTGTGAAGCCGTTTGGTTGCGGAGAATTCTTGCAGATGTCAAAGAGGAGAAAAATGGTCCAACATGCATCAACTATGACAATCAAAGTACAATCAAATTGTCACACAATCCAATATATCATGCAAGATCAAAACATATCGAGCTACAACATCACTTTGTGAGAGAGAAGATTGAATCAAATGAAATTGATTTGATATTTTGTAATACCAATGATAATGTGGCTGATATATTTACTAAACCTCTTGGTAAACTCAAGTTTGAAATTTTTAGAAGCAAGTTAGGTGTCGTAGAAAATCTATTTTTCCATTAAAGGGGGATGTTAGAATAATGAAGAAACATCTAGAATCTATTAAAAACATAATATTGTTTAGAGTTTGTTTCATTGGTAGGTAGATTGAGGTTGAAGGTGGTTTGAGATCCACTTAGATAGGAGAGTGATCTAATCTATTATTAAACTATAAATGTAATAGTTTTCTCTCATTAATTCAAGTTTAGTGAGTTGTGGTTTTCATTTAGTTTTAATTAATTTAGAGTTAAATCAAAATAGGAATAGTGATATAATTCACCAATATTGTAAAAATGGTATGTTTCACTAGTAAAAATGATATAATTCAAGTTTTTTTAAAAAGAAAGAGTTAAAAAAAACTAGTGTTACTATGCAAAATTTGTAAAAAGTGATCATAACCACCATTTTCTAAAGCCAATAAAACAACTGGAAGATTATATGGCATTGTAGTTAGTGTAATAATGTAATTATATTTAGTGAAAAAATTTACCCAGAAAATGATCAAATGATAAATAAGATATATATGTTAAACACATAATAGATAAATCAGAAAAATAAATTAAAAAATGACTATTATTTTACATTGATTTGTTCAATTACTTGATCATATCCTTTCATAATGAAGAAATTGATTATGTATAATGCAGTATTTGTTCAATTACTTGATCATATCCTTTTATAATGAAGAAATTGATTATGTCTAATGCAATAAATCTATTTTAGTGTTTTTGCATTAGTTTCAATCTTTGTTGCATTGATATCAATGTTTTTGCATTGATTTCAGTGTGTGTTGCATTGATTTCATCCATGACTAAACATATAAAAATATGGTACATTGATTTTAGTGATGATATAATGATTTAGATTCTAGATCAGTTAAGTAGTTGCATTGATTTTAACAATGCAATAACCCAAAATGATAGGGTGCATTGATTTCAATAATAATATCAGCATGAAAAAGTATAAAGGTATAGTTAAAGAAATAAGAAAATTGATTCATATCAAGTGAAATGGATTGAACAAAAGAGATAGTACTGTGAATTCCATCACATTGTTTGATTGGGTGTGATTTCTTTACACATTAAAGCTTTGATAATATTAAGATATATAAATGTTAAGATGTAGAATGTAATAAAACCAAAAGAAAAAAAAAATTCTGAAACAAAATTTTCAAAAACACAATAAATTAAAGAAAGAGACTATTAATATTGCAAAGCAAGAGAGACAAGATATCAATATTTAAAAGTTGCTTACAATATTTAAAGGTTGCTTATATTCTTAAAGTGATCTTCTTGATATTACTCTCTATATTATAAATGATATCCTGTAACATTCAAATTATAAAATTCATAACAAATATAAACATATACAAAATGAAGATTCTCAATAATTTAGTTGAAGATATAGCGTTGAAGCCAATTTCTCTTTGCAGAAAATAATGTGCTTCAGATAAGTTACATAAACAGAAAGAGCACTCAAACACATGGAGGAGCCTCAATCTCTGTCATGAGGCATATTTCGTTTCCCTTGACGGATCAACATTTTTAGTTTACTTTAACCATCTCCATTTCATTTGCGGGAACTTTTATATGCAGAGGCAGCACATCACAGTCCTCCGTTGTTGTTACTGCACCTGCATGTCCATGGCTGTGACTGCTGAATGCCTCGTTGGTTTCTCTTTTGTACGCATAAAACCGAGAGACAACCACGAAGAAAATAAGATTTAGAAAGCTGAGAACAGTCACGAACGCATAATAGTAATAAACACGAGATGCATTTAGATTGTTCAGGATCCAGCTAGTGTGGCCCTTTCTTCCACTGAACTCATTCGAAACATTGAGAAGAAAACTAGTGAGAAAACTCCCAATTCCAATAGTACTGGCGTACAATGCACCTCCTATGCTCTGCATGCTCTCAGGGGCCTGATCGTAAAAGAATTCTAACTTGCCCGCTTCCAGAAAGCCTTCTGCTATACCTCCCAGCAAAAACTGAGGAAGCAAAATGAATACGGTGAGGGGAGCTACTGCTTTCCCGTTTCCTTGAAGCCCCTGTTCTTTCACAACACTAATCCGTTTCATATCAGCTATGGAAGCCACTGCCATGGTCAAAACGTGGAGGGTCATGCCAATAGCAATCCTTTGTAGCATTGTTATGCCTCTGGGATTGCCCGTGAATCTTCTGAATATCCTTACTAGAACTCTGTCATACAGTACAATGGTTACCAGCATTAACAACACGGCGAATGATGTAAGGTTGCCTGCGGGGATTTGAAAGTGAGGACCCATATGTCTGTTCAGTGTCGTTGCTTGTTTTATGAACAGTGTGCCGGCATGGGCAGATAGAGTGGATGGCATGAACATGGCCACCCAAACTGGGAGCATTCTTATCATAAGCTTCGTTTCTTCTACTTGGGTTACAGGGCACAGCTTCCATCGACTTATTGAGCCGTCCTTTGTTGCAGCTTTGTCTAGAAATCTGCAAGAGACGGAAAAAAATGTAATATTATTGCTGTTCATGAGCTGTGAAAAAACTGTTTGTATCAAAATGGGATTCTCAGTGACAAAACATTATTGTCTGAAAAACAAAATAGCACATGTCTAAAATTATTATCTACAAAATAACACATCTAAAATTATTTTCTAATTGCCCAGTCTTTTTATACAGTCGAGAATGCTTTCGTTCCAGAATGGAAGAGAAAATTAGATGTGATTATACATTCCAGAATAGAAGATAAAATTAGATGTGATATTAGATTTCAAAAATTTTCAATTAAAAAAGTTTACCTAATTATTAAACAAGCTATTATATATATAATATATATCGTATTTACTATTATTTTAATATATTACTATTACTTTAATAAATTTACTATTACTCTAGCTTTTACTATTATTTTTACTATTTTACTCTTTGCTATTTATTATTACTATTTATTTTAATATATATATTATTATTACGAGGACACATCTATTTTAAACTTGGATCTATCAAGGGTTGAGAGAGATTAAATTTCTAGATTTGTAAACCTTTAATTTTTTCTTAGGTTTTGCACTCTAAAAAATGTTTGTACTTTGAGAAATTTGATCCCTCTAGACACTTAATAAATTCCACATTAAAATGGAGCTATGTTGGTCTAGTATTTTCCTAAATCTATCAAAGAAATAAAAATGTCCAATAAAAATATATTAAATTGAAATGATTGACCAAATAGGCAGTATATTCACAACAAAGAATTATCAAAGCCTTAGTCTAAATGTTCTACTAAATGAAGGTTCTAAGGTGATTTTTTGGTAGGACATTTGCCCAAATTCAGAATTCAGAATTTTATTTAAACAACAACAAATAGTGATCTTTTAGCATGCTGAATTCAGAATTGGATTTTAAACAACAACAAATAATGATTTCGTGAAAATTTTTGTCGTGGATTCTAGAACTAATGATAGTAAATTATGCTTTGGGACTAGGGAATGTAACTAACAACCTTGCCGAAGTCTATTCCTTATAGTGTGGCTTCGTCATTGCCAAGGGATAAGGAAGCAAACGATTGACATTGTTAGACTTGTTTCTGCTTATTAGAGCAGTTAAGGAATTAGGGGATGAGAACTGATTCTCTAGTTTGAAGTATTAAGAGGCTCACTTTACACTTCGACAAAATTTTATTCTATGATATAAAAAAGGAACTCAATGCCGGAGAAGATTACATGGATAAGTTGTCATCTACACTTAGGCAAGGTTCCTTCTTTAAAAATCAGGTTCCAAGCACCCTCCATATTCCATAACTAACTATGATGCACAACCCAACTTAGCATTAATATCACAACAACAACTGGAGGTTGTTGACATTAGTGGTAGCATCAAAGAGGTACTTCCGCATTAGCATGTGTCTAGCATGTGAAAGTCGTCGAAAGCCTTCTATCCTTGAGTTTACTTTAGTTAAAATGAATTAATTAAAGTAAAAGTGTTTTTATTAGTGAATTGATTTATTTAAGGAAAGTGTTAAAAGTAATTAGCATGTAATCTAAGCATGTAGATCTTAAGTGAGTGTGAGAAGTAATCTTAACCATCAATCACTTTGGAAATTAGAAATAGATTGCAACTCATACTTATAAAAGGAAGGTCAAGGTGAAGGAGAAAGACACTTTTGGTGAGATAAAAAAGTTGGACTTTGATGAGAGAACAAGGTCGAACCTTTGGTGAGATGTCAAGGTCAGAGACTTGTGTGAGATACACTTATGGGAGACTTTGGTGAGATATCAAAGTTGAGATTTTTTGTGAGAGACCAAGGTCGAGGATATCAAAGGACTTTTTCTAGTGTGGAGAGTGTAGAAGCAAAGACAAACTTTTTCTTACACTAGAGTGAGGAGATCTCACTGGTTGGGTGGTGTTAGGCGCAAGTCGATTTTGAGGAAAATTCCATTTTTGGAAAGTAAAACTTAATTTGGAAAAAGACAGTTGGAAGGAAAAACAACACGTGTAAGGAAAAGTCGCATGCAAAGGAGAAAATCATGCAAGACGCAGAGGCAGTAAGACCTAACCATGTTAGGGTTAGGGTTTTGGAATGTAATGACTAATAAGACTGTAAAATAGTATAAATAATCACCTAGGAGGTCTAGGTCGGGGTTCAGAGGGTTGTTGATTGTTAATTGTGGTTCGAAGTGTCAGAAGCTATTCATATTTGTAAGCTATTGAGATGTAAAGATTCGAGTAGGTTAATGTTTTGAGGGTTAGATCACAGGATGAGGATCCTAGTGTGATATAGTCCGCCTCCCAGAGGTTGTGGAACCTGTTTTATGATTGTATGATTAGAGATGTAGTGCGCACAATGCCATATTTTGTAGCAGACTTAATAAAAGATCCTAAGAAGCAAGATATTTGTGGACATAGCCCAGAAGGGAGTGAACCACGATAAAACCTGTGTTATGCATATTGTTTACGGTTGATTTACCTTATGTCAGTAGTTAGATGATGAATGGATGAATGAATGAACCAATAGATCTATTAAAATGCATGCATAAACTAACAAATGAACGTATAATAACAATATGAATGGATAAATATGTTGAATGTACATGGTAGATATATTAGAATCCTAGATCTCCACTCTTTTCTGGACTACAAGTACTTGAGCTTTGTAGTCACCCATAAGACTATCTCGGGTGAGACTGCATAGTACACCTGATGTGTTGTGTTTCCTTCTGGGTTAACAGGAGGGACGATAGTTTTAGAGGGGTTTTGTTGGAACCCTGATCAGATATGAACCTAGGTCTGACTAAGAAGTAGGAAAAGAGGAGAATTCAACCCAACAAATGGTTTCGTTTCCGGGAGAGAGGAAGAACCACTAGGAGTGATTGTAGTGGCAATGTAGTGTGTGAAGGGGATGATGTTAAAATGGGTATTGTACATGCTGAACCAATTCCTACTTGACTGTCGCAATGCGCAAGACAATGGAACCGAGTTCCATTACTCCTGGTTGATAATATTGATAGCTCTGGAAGGGTGGTAGGAGACCAAGTTCTCAACATTTCTGGATAGGGTAGGAAAGTGCTATGTGACCATGTATGAGTCTCTATGGAAAGAAAAGATAACAAGACGTAGCAGGTAAACAACACTATGTTTTCCATGTTGTTAGAAGAAATCCAATAGCACACAACAAATGTATGGTGCATACCTATGGAGGTTGTGCATGAGATAGAGGGGATAGATAAATTCAGGGCATCTCGACATCACATATGGATTCAAGCCACAATGGATCCCAAAAAGTCATGGTTAAAGATGCAATATTGTGTCACATGCGAAGAAGTGGATTGGATTATCAAGAATTGGCCTACAAAGTGGCAACTTCCAAAAGAAAAACCAACCATGAGGACATGCATGACGCAGTCCTCCAATCCAAAGGAAATGACAAAAGTAAGATCATCAACCCGAACAAGAATTCTAGGTAATAATACCAAGACAACAACAACACAAGCCCAACCAAGTGGGAGAATCGCAGTACCAAAAAGGCTGAGGATAACACCCACAACAACAAGAATAGGAAGTCGACCGCAAATGGGGAAAAATGAGATGGTACAAGATCAAGAGAAAATAGGGCAAGGAACAACAAGGGAGGTGCATCCCTCACAAATGGAAAGGAAACTCACGCAAGGAAAATATGCACAAAAAAAGAGAAAGTAAGAAACATAGGACCCATACATCACCCTGACTTGGGATGATGCAGAGCTCATCGCATACAAGGTCCAAGACAGGAGTGAAGAAGTGGTCAGAACTGCAAAGGCACAAAGGGAACATATTATGGCCAAACTCATAGAGTTTGATGAAAACATACAACATCTACGGGGCCGGGTAGAATCACAAGCCACTGCACAACAACAAGAGAAGGAACAAAGGCCACCTGCATAGAAAGAGGACGAAGAGACTGTGCATTTTGTTGTCCAGGGCAGGGAAACATTCACGATAATGCACCAAATGATTAGGCTCGATCAAGAGATAATGCATAAACCCCTAGAGGAAGTAGAACAACTTGAGATGGTGATGGTGATGGTGCACATACCAACGAAGGATTTGTATGGGGTACAAGCCAATGCCATGTAGGAAGTACAGTCTAGCACCCACGTAGATGCCACAAATCTAGAGGTGGGCAGAGGGGTCGTAGAGATGCTCCATATCACATGTGACCTGTTGAATGAGGAAAATAAAGAGGAGAAATAACGTGCATATGAGATAGAGCAGGGTTTGACAACAACATACAACTGAATCCCGTACAGTAGGAAAGTAGTAGAGAGAACTGCGAAGGAGAATATCGACCTAATTTCATAGACAATTGATTAGTACTGGTAGGAGATCGAGGAATTAAAATAAAATCTCAATCCTACGACTCCCCCGGAGGTGAAGGAGAAAAGGAAACAAGAAACTACAAGTCAAATGGATCATATGGAAAACCAATTCAACACAACAATAGGATTGTTTAACAGAGCAATGCAGCTTTGGACAATGCTAGAGGAAGACGAGTAGGTCCAACATTAGGACTAGGAAGAAGAAACAGTAAGAGAAATTATCCAAGAAATCAAGTAGAGGAAGAAGACAATGAGTATCATAGAGCATCTGAAAGGAATGCAAGATATGAAGAAGATGAAGGAATATTTAAAAGCAGCGCAGATGCAAAAGCGAGAAAGCCAGGTGCAGATGGAGCCCCTTCAAGAGCAAGAGTGCAGATGATTGCGTAGTTTGAGGAAGAGAAGAGGAACATGGCACAAACACAGATAGAGTGCACAACAATGATCTAGGAAGAGGTCACAACACTCGCAGGAAAGGTCGCACAGGTCCAGGCAAGAGGAAGGTAGCTTGCAAACAAGTTCCACAGCTTAGCAGAGGTTGTCGAGGGAGCCTGCACTGCCTAGGTGGCTCGATACGAGCCACATGTAATTGTTGGGGGCCTGTTGGGCACAGGTCGATTTTGAGGAAAAGTCCATTTTTGGAAAGTAAAGCTTAATTTGGAAAAAGACAACTAGAAGAAAAAGAAACACGTGTAAGGAAAAGTCACATGTAAAGGAGGAATTCATGCGAGGTGTGGAGGTAGTAAGACCTAATCATGTTAGGGTTCGGGTTTTGGAATGTAACGATTAATAATAATGCAAAATAGTATAAATAAGCACCTAGGAGGTCTAGGTCAGGGTTCAGAGGGTTGTTGATTGTTAATTGTGATTCAAATTGTTGGAAGCTATTTGGTTTTGTAAGTTGTTGAGTTGTAGAGAGTCGAGTAGATTATTGTTTTGAGGTTTAGATCATAGGCTGAGGATTCTGGTGTGATCTAGTCCACCTCCCAGAGGTTGTGGAACCTGTTTTATGATTGTATGATAAGAGATGTACTGCACACAATGCCATATTTTGCAGCAGACTTAATAAGAGAGCCTAATAAGAAATATATATGTCGACGTATCCCATGAAGGGGTGAACCATGGTAAAGCCTGTGTTATGCATGTTGTTTATGGTTGATTTACCTTCTATCAGTAGTTATATGATGAATGGATGAATGAATGAATAAGTAGATCTATTATAATGCATGCATAAACTAATAGATGAATGAATCATACCAATATGAATGGATAAATATGTTGAATGTACGAGGAAGATACATTAGAATACCAGATCCCCACTCTTTCTTGGACTGCAAGCACTTGAGCTTTGTAGTCACCCATAAAAATATCTTAGGTGAGACTGCATAGTACACCATGTGTGTTGTGTTTCCTCATGGGTTACTAGGAGGGCCGATAGTTTTAGAGGAGTTTTGTTGGAACCCTGATCAGATCTAAACCTGGGTTTGACTAAGAATTAGGAAGAGAGGATAATTCAACCTAACAAGTGGATATATTTCATCCAAGTGTTGATGGAAAGAGGGTTGGATCATGAAGGACTATGATTCAAGATATATGATAGGTCAATAAGGACTTCCATCTAGATTTCATACAAGTTAAGGAGAAGAGAGAGCAGAGGCAACCACGGGTGGGTTTTAACTAATAGAAGCTAGATGAAAGTGTAGCGCCATACGAAATTTTTTGTACATAGTTTTCATACATGTGTGCGAGTATCAATGGAGACAGTCGCATATGTATGTGGGATTGCAGAAGGGAAGGCACATACACCTCGGGAAACATGTTGGTATAGGGTTGTATAACAACACAAACATTTCCAAGTTTGTCTATAATGTATATAATCTTATTGGGTCATTTTCCTTGTTACAGGAGCCGTAATTTGACCTTAATAAGAGCATATTAAGTACTATTTTTGACTCTAAGGTTTTTCCAGGGGTATGTACCAAACAATATTGGTGTTTTGTGTGTGAGATTTTGGTTTTCTTGTTTATGCTTCCACTGCATGTTTAGTTGATTACTCAACTATGATTTTAGTAGATAAAGTGATTTTGTTTTGAGATAAGTGTTGACTGTTGGGTTTAAGTAGTAAAATCAATAGAGGTCACACAAGGATATATGGCATGTGGCCTCTACAACTCTTAAACTTTCTCATTCAATTTAGGGAATTGGAAATTAAACTCCCTTGGTTTTTCTTACTGACGACATATGGGACAATGCCCCTTCACTTCTGGTATTGTGGTTTGACCTATAGACTAGAGGAGAGAGGTAGAGAACCTTCTCAGGGTCTTGTAGGGGAGAGTCAATGTAGGAGATTCATCACAATTCAACATAATCTTGGGGGGGAGGGGCTTTTAAATTTTCTCTTTCTCAATGTTGGCAACTTCCTTCCACTCAACCAGACCTGGAGTAGGATAGAAACACACCTAATTCCAACACATGACCCTTATCCTTCTCTAGAATAAAATTATTGACTCCTTGGAAGTAGAATGTAATCGTCTATGCACCCTGGTTGTGTCCACATGAATGGAATCACTTTCTTTGACATCCAACAACCTGGGCTCTAAAAAATCTTAGCCAAATGGTATGATGGAGGAGGAGATGTTTATCCAAATAAGGTATCCTATGGATATTGAGGAACAAATTACTAATCACTCAAAATTGGGCAAAGAAGCTCAAGGAAACATCTATCCATAATATAGTGATTTTTGTTTTAGAATTGCTTGTCTTTTAGGTTAGTTTCTCAAGCAACTTAGTAGGTAAATTACCTGGAACTCACGTCCAGGAAAAATGTTAAAGGATAATATATTTTGTTTAGAAATTACTATTTTCAAAAAGACTTCTCTCGATTTTGATAAATGTATTTGTTTTGGCCTTCGCGCAATAACCCTTTTAATATAAAAATATCCTTTATATTATGGTTAAAAAATAATAATATGGGTTGAAATGGATATTTAGTGATCATATAAATATATAAATATGAATATTTAACAAATACAAAATTAATATTACATCAACATAAAAAATTTAAATAATATTTTGGAATAGCATTTTAATCTTCCTAAATTTATGGTTTTTTCAATACTTTGATACACAATTCAGATATGTTTCACAATTTCAGTCTTTTTGCCATGATTGACGATGTTGAATTGTTAATTTGACTACTTATCTATGATATATTGGGCATTTAGTCCCTCTCCTTCATACCATATCACTATTCACTTTCGCTACATGTTTTCCATTGCCTACTTCCCAACTTTTTGAGATTATCCTTCATTGAATCCCTTCTCTTTATTAAGGCTAAGGCTAACTTCTTAACTCACATTTTATGGGATACTATTAAGGCTAAGAAAACCTTTTGCACTCACATTCAATGGAATACTACTCATGTTCTATGGGATACTACACTTTATTCATGCCTTATAATTATCCATTTTCCCAAGCATCATCATTATGAGATATTTTTCCTTCTAATGATCTCATGAGGGTTGAAAATATATACATGCACAATTTCAAATGTGAAAATCAAGGTTTTGGCTAATTAGATGATTTATTGGGTGCATTCCATACTTTTCCTATGTATCCTTTTATCATAAATCACATGACTCTAATGACATTGACCCCTCTACTTGGACCTTTTATTCAACTACCCTCTATAATCCTTTCCAACATAGAGTTGTTTCTACCTTCTCATTATATAAGCATGACAAATGAATTCATTCAAAAGTTAAGTTCAAGCAAGGATGTTGACGATGAAGGCGTATATAATGAATTTCATCATCATAGGATAATGGTGCACCTTGCTCCAATTACTCATTTATTAGTGAAATATTTTTTCTTAGTTTCCATTTGTGTTGGTGAAAACACATTATTCATCCCATTCACATATATGGTCTTTATTATCAATCCATTTAAATATAGTATTTTCTTATGATCCTACACAATCTTGTCAAACATTATACTATGGTGATTAATATGAAATTATTTTTGAATTAGGAGGAGATCAATCTCGAAGATAGAGATCACACGGAGAGGACCATCAAACCATTAACCACATTTTTACATTACAAGTTATCATTGAAAAATATATACAAATTGATTTGTAAACCACCATGGATAGTCCATTGGAACTAGTCACCACATTAGATCTTGCAATATTATGAAATCTTATATTAAGCACTTTATTACCTTATATATGATATTTCTCATTACTATTTTAATGCTCAAATTTATGGAAATAATTGAAATTCAAAATGAAAGAACAACCAAATGAAGACACTGTCCACACAAAACAATACAGGATGTATCCTGAGAAACTAAAAATGGGAGAAAACCTAGCTAGAAGGTGAGGCTTATGCTCTAATATATTTTCTTCATTTATGAAATGAAAATAAAAACAAAGGGGCACTCATTATGGAGTTCCCTATGACACTATAGCCTAAATGGTTTCTAGAGAATCGTCTTCCTCCTTTTCTATGCTCTCAAATCTAACTCCTAGATACTTTGCTCAACTATGGAACAACTACAATACTAAAAGAATGGAATCTCCCTTCTTCCTAGTGGCCTGATATTTAACATAGCTTGATATCCATCTAGGGTTAGGGTTTTTCCATCCTCAACTAGTGTTATGTTTTTGTACCTTCTAGAATATTCTTGCAATTCAACATGTGGATATAACCACATGTACGATTAATGGCGGTTGGCATGGCATCCACTCAGTACTATGGTGGTCAACAAGGTGCTTAAATTGAAAGAGGACTAAATTACATATATGAGCTTTGATTGTGATACAAAATGGATCTAAACCAACGAATGGTTATAAAAATGAGTACTTACAAGCCAATTTATCATTTAATGAAGTTTAGGTAAACTATGATAAACAATTCAAATGTAAAAGCGAATAGGAAAAAATGAGAAGGAATAGGTTGAGGAATTGGAAATGAAAGGTCAACTTGTTGATCTTCTCATTACCCCATCTCTCCCTATTAGCACCTACAAGTTTTTGTAAAATTTCATAAAAAGTTTGGAATTTTTATTAAATGTTTTTGGTGTTTTGTATGGTTTATCATGCTTTTGGGCATGCTCAGGTTTTTATAATTTTTATTAAAAAATGTTGGGCCAGCCCAAACTCCAAGTTATGAGAAACACCTAAGCCACCGAGTGACAGTAGTTTCAAGTGCTCAAGGTTTCAAAGAAAATCGCCCAAGCGAAGATTCAAAGTTAAATTTCTAAGTGTTGCTCAATGCATGAGCATACAAATGTCAAGAACACCCAACTGCAGATTCATTGGTTTTAGGTTTACGATTTCTTATGAAGAGGCTTCTGTTGGAGGTTTTTATGAGATAAAGAAGCTTGTATATTCATGGTGGAAGTTAGCACTTTTACGATTTCCATTGCTATGATTTTAATTTTAAAATCCGTTGGAGGTAGCAATTAAAGAAATTGTGAATGCTACAAGTTTGGCTCTTTTTTATTTGAATTAGAAGTGGAGAATGAGTCCAATAAGTGGGATGTTTTTCAGATGGATTAAGGTTAAATATAGGTGAGGGTGAAGTGATGCTCTGTAATTAAATCAAAATTTCATTTTTGATAGAAAAACCCATCATTCCAAGCAGTGAAGATAAAATCTAGACAAAGGTTTTGAAGGCTAAAACTGCCTCAAAAAGCATAAGCTTCTCAAGTTTGAATGAATTTTGTTGCAGGTGTTTTAGTCTGTAATATTTTTTCATATGGAAGAACATTTTTTCTGGGGTTTTGATATGCACTGTAGAAATGTGCGCTCCAGAAAAACAATGTTTTTTGTAGTACCCTTGTTTTGGAAAATTCAATATGCGTTTATAGAATGACTTGTAAGTGACTATTTTTGAGATCATTTTCGGGTGCGATTTCCAAGTAAATGGGGCCAAACATCATAAAAATAAGACATGGTGTTTTTTGGGAACGATCCAAATTAGAAAAACGTCTTTCATATTTTCAAAGGATGTCATGGTTTGGGAGAAGGAAGTGAATCTCTAAAGCCTATGTTTCTCGAAATTATCTCATTTGCTTTCCTAAAAATATGTAGTCAAGAGAACATTTGGTAGCCACCTCATGAATTCGATTTGGGGGATTAGATGTCAACTATATCCGCCTATTCATTAGTTGGTTTTATATGCACCTATTTTTGATCTGATATTTGTAATGATAAATTTATATATTGAAAAACAAATTAGTGATTGAGATCTTCCTTGAGGGGGAAGCATGGGGGTTCGAGTTTTTTACTTGAGAGGAAGAGGAAATTTCAAAAAATTGTATAGAGAAGTTTAAATGCCAGTAACACTTTGTACTCAAGGAATCAAACATTCTGATGGTCATACTGTTTATCCATGTATTTCATCTTTTGCTTGTCTTATTTAAATGCAATGGAAATTTTTGCAAAGCATTTATTTCTCCTTGATTCATCTTTGATTTCAGTGAACAAATTACTGTTAAATTACTCGTTTTTGGGAACTTGCATTCATGTACTTGTTTCAGGTTTAAAAATTATTTTTAACTTGAAAATCTTCCTATTACAAGTAGTCATATTGTTGACTTGTATTCTATGTTATCTTTCTTCTTTTATCCTATATTCAAATTATTTATCTATTTGTTCTATCAATGTGAATTCCCTAGACTAAATGAAACATTGTTGATTATTCAAACTTGATTGAGAGATTGTGACCAGAATGATAATCCTCCAACCTATCCAACCTACTTGATCCACCTATCAACCAAACCAAATCATTGCAATAAATGAGGTGCCTTAGCTTTGCCCTGTAACAATATAGTGCAAACTTTAGGGATAACATATTTTGGCGTCGTTGTCGCGGATGGAATTGAAGTAATCTTCCTTGTGATACGACAATGTTTAGATCTAATTTTTTATAATGAACAAAGATAAGATAGATATAGATTGTAGATCATTCACATGGAGACTCCATGAATAAATAATCCATCGACGACTCCACTAGTTCAGAATGTCGAAGTCATTTGATTCTCGAGTGAGTGCTAGATTAGCTGTGAAGTTTGCTCCTTTCAATTTTGTTGATGTTCCTGGTTTTCCAAATGTTGTTCCTACTATGGATGAATGGGGAGACAACCTTCCTATATTTAGAGGGAATGAGGATGAAATTCCTGTTGAATATTTTTTACAGTTTCATGAAATTATGCTTCTGTTTGGAATTAGCCATGAAGATGCATTGATGAAAATGTTCATGTAATCGTTAGAAGGTGATGCATGAAAATGGTAACGATCTCTTCCCTCCTTGAGTATATCTTCTTTAAAATAGTTTCATGCAACTTTTCATGAGCATTATAGAAGGTATTTTCCAGCTAAATCTCTTTTTTTAAATTGATGTGAGGAATTTGAAGCATATATTCAACATGTAGAGAGTTTTGTTTCTGATTGTGAGGATGATAGGAATGTTACTATCGAAGAAATGGAGAAGGAATCAAATGAATCTTTTTCCAATTCTTCTATCCAGGAGGAAGAATTTTAGGTTGTTTGTTTTGATGATAAAATTGTTGATAACATCGAGGATGTAGATACATTTGACATTATTTCAGATGTCTCTAATGAATTTTTTTATGATCAAAATTTTGATGTTCTAAATTCCCATGAAAAAAAGGTGGTATATTTGCACTCATTATTTCAATACTATCATGAATTAAAGGTCTTTGAAGTCCAATTTTAAGATTTTTTTAAAGATCAACAACTTCATGAATTTAGTATACCTATATGTGGAAAATACGAATCTAATTTTCTGGAGGATAGTGACGTAGATATTTTGGTTAATGTACACGATGCAGTGTTGTTTCCAACAATTATTGAAGGTGAAGGTGTAACACACCCACCGCAGGGCTAGAAAATTTTCGGCTTTCTTTCCTTATTCTCGAGGGACAACGCTCCCCGAGATTCTAAGGAGCCTAGCGCAGACCCTCCTTTCCCTTATCCGTACCTATATGATCATCGATGATGACCACATGCCTTACCGGAGAGGTGATCCCGACTTTCATGATTCAAGAAATCGTGAAGCATGTATTCTCGGTTCCCTAACTTTCGAGGTGCCGAAACCCGAAGGGAACCTACAATTCGTTGAAAATAATAACGCCTCAGATTGAATCCTAACACATCACTTTTCAGGGTTTCGCATATCGGGTTTTCGCGGTATAAGAGGGAAAGGGACTCCTACCCTTCGGTTTCCTAGGTGCCGAAACACCGAAGACTCTATATCCGTCAAACGCATTTCGAGGTTTTATCCATCGGAATTTCGTGTTTAGCGAACACGAGGAAAACTAACCTTTGGAGATCCAGGGTACCGAAATGCTGAAACACCAAAACCATGTGTGCTAATCCATTTTGGGATTTCGCCTATTGGGGTTTCATGATATGTGATAACAGGAGGGTTTCACACATGGGTTTCCCAAGAGTCGAAACTCCGAAACATCAAAACCTGTCCATGCTCTATCATTTTGGGATTTCGTAAGTCAGGATTTCAGGCTACGCGAAGACAAGAGGTCTCGCATCTGGGTTTCCCGGGTGCCGAAACTCCGAAACATCCAAACTCTAGACACGCTATGCCATTTCGGGGTTTCTCAAGTCAGGATTTCAGGACTGGAAACTACAAGAGACTTGCCTCTAGATATCCCGGGTGCCGAAACACTGAAACAATAAATTCTAGTCACGCTATACCTTTTCGGGGTTTTGCGACTGACAAGTACAAGGGATCTTACCTTTAGGTATCCCGGGTGTCGAAACACTGAAACACCATAACTCATCCATGCTATTTTCATTTTGGGGCCTCATCCATCGAGATTTCGCGATATGCAAGAACAGGAGGTCTCGCACCTGGGTTTCCCAGGAGCCGAAACTCCAAAACTCTGAACTCTAAATACACTATACTATTTTAGGATTTCGCAAGTCGGGATTTTGAGACTTGCGAGTGCAAGGGAACTCGCCCTTAGGTACTCCGGGTGCCGAAATACCGAAACGCCGAATCCATATGCGCTAAGCCATTTCGAGATTTCACAAGTTGTGATTTCGGGACTTGCGAGTGCAAGGGAAATCGCTCTTAGGTACCCCGGGTGCCGAAATACCGAAATGTCGAAGTCTAAGAGGACCATTCTCTCTCGTGCATGGTTTTTAAGACTTACACCATAAAATCCTCCAGCAGATCCTTGGATAAACTTTTAAAAGGGTCTCCCTGTGGAGAGATCTAGCCAGGGAATTACTTGAGACAAATAAGGGAATAAATTTCCCGAGAACAGACTTGAAAACTGAATCTTGTTCAATATATATATATATATATATATATATATATATATATATATATATATATATATATATATATATATATATATATATATTTACGTAAGCCATAGGTGGTCTTTCCAATATAAGCATACAACCACCATTTCTAATCAAAACACCATACAAACAATCTTATACTAAAACCATTCATAACTGCACAAACCAAGAGCATACATGTCAACATATTAATTTTCAAGATACGAGATATAACACTTATCAGAAAAACACCAGGTTTAATGCAACTTCTGAGAGGGTGTTCATTTCCACCCAACCATAGGTTCAACGATTCCGAAGGGATTTACCACTAGCCACCCCCGAGCTTAGACAACGATGTTGTGAGACTAAGTCTTTGTTCGTTAGAAGTCGAGAACAAAGGTTACTCTCCTTCTTCTCTGCTTATCAATCACTCTGTATATTTTTCCAGAGTCCTTCTGATTTCTCCTCTCTTGCGATCCCTGTCGCGATTTCCCCCCCTTCCACACCTCTTTCCTTCCTTTTCTTTTTTCGGCGAGGTTGCGTGTGGCATGAACTTCCCCGCGGTGGTCAGTTATGAGGCTTCCACGGATGGTTGGTTCACCCCCATCCCTCATTAACTCATGAGGAGCCTCTTCACCTACCAACCTGGCAAGTAATTCCTTTCAGGGCCAGCGAGCCGCTCTTGATCTTCGGGCCAGTGAAGACCAAATATGGTATTGGTTTCGGTGGAAGTTAACTCCACCATTCCAGGTGCCTTCCACCACCTTTCATCAGCCATCGTGGTCTCTTTTCAGCACATCCCCTTCCCAACAGTCCTGCAACATATATTCATAACATTATTTACATTCGTCGACCTTTTATACTAAGGTCCATTCAAAATCACACATTCACATCTTTGAGTCTGCCATAGTTCTTGGCCAGTATAGTTATTTTTACAGACTGGGGGAAACAGGGTGTCACAATTCCCTCCCCCTTAAAGGAACATCGTCCTCGATGTTCTATCTATCAATATGACATGTATGTACAGAGGTAAAGAAAATCGGATATGCCTGTTTCATGGCATCCTCCATTTCCCATGTACCCTCATCTGGGCCAAAATGTCTCCACTACACCTTGACCTATGCAATGGTTCGGTTCCGGAGTGGGGTTTCCTTTCTATCCAGTATGCATTAAGGTTCTGGTAGGAATTCTCTCTCCGGTTCCACCTGCATCACAGACTGGTCAATTATATGATTAGAATCATGTACATATTTCTTCAATAATGAAACATGGTAAACATTATGTGTTTTTACTGTGGGAGGAAGTGCTAGCCTATAGGCTACAAGTCCCACTCTATCTAGAACCTCAAAGGGTCCACAATACCGAGGTGCCAACTTGGAACAAGCTCCCATTTTCAGGGAACTCTTCCTAGGCCTAATTTTGAGATATACATGGTCTCCCGTCTTGAACTCTATTGGAGTTCTATTTTGGTCGGCATAACTTTTCTGTCAATTTTGAGCGACCTTTAGGTTTTGTTTTATCTGAGTCACTTGCTGTTCCATTTCTTTCAACATGTCGGGTCCAAAAGAAATTATTTTTACGGGATTACTCCAACTGACAGGAGTGTTTCATAGCCTACCATAGAGGTGTTTGAAGGGACTCATCTTTAAGGATTCTTGGTAGCCATTGTTGTAGGCGAATTCCACCGGTGGTAGGTAGTATTCCCACTTCTTGGGTTGATGCATTACATGCATTCTTAGCATGTCTTGTAGCACTTGGTTCACTCTTTCCGTCTGTCCATCGGTTTGAGGGTGATAGGTGGTGCTAAACAACAACTTAGTCTCTAAACACTCCATCAGTGATTTCCAAAAGTTGGAAGTAAATTTCATGTCTTTGTCAGACACGATCTTTTTCGGCATACCATGCAGTCTGAATATCTCCTTCATGAATACCTGGGCGATGTCTATTGCCTTGCAAGTCGACTTGACGGGGATGAAATGAGAAGACTTGCTCAATTTATCCACCACTACCATGATGGCATCATTCTGTTTGGTTGAGGTTGGTAATCCGGTGATGAAATCCATGGAGATGGTTTCCCATTTCCATTTCGGGATTGGTAGAGGTTGTAATAATCCTGCTGGGTGTCGGTGTTCTACTTTAACCTATTGGAATTCTATGCATTTGGCTAAGTACTCGGCTATGTCTTTCTTCAACCCAGGCCAGTAGAATTGTTTCCTAGTGGTCATGATCATTTTATGGTATCCTGGATGACTAGAATAGGGTCTTTTATGTAGTTCATCTAGTATGACCCTCTTCAAGTCATCACAATATGGAATATACAATTTGCTTCGGTAAGTGAGAAGACCTCCTTCCATCATCTGGTAGCCTCCATACTTTGTCCCTATGGGTTCTTGCTGCAGGTACGAGGTCACGGTCTGGAAGAATGTGTCTGTCTCTTGTGCATTTCTGACTCTTTCCTTGACATCTGTCTCGCAGGCACTCACCATGGCCAGGTGAATTGTTTTCATGCTTTTGCTAAGGGAATCGACCACCCTATTTTCCTTTCCCTTAATATGTTCGATTTTAAAATCAAACTCGCTGAGGAGGACCATCCACCTAGCTTGTCTGGCATTGAGCTTTGGCTGGTCAAATAGATATCGCAATCCACAATGGTTTGTCATAAGTACAAATTTTCTTCTCGAGAGGTAATGCCTCCACATTTTTAAGGCGTGCACTATGGCGGCCAACTCCAAATCATGGGTCACATAGTTGACTTTGTGTTCATTCAATTTTCGGGATTCATAAGAGATCACACTTCCTCCTCGCATAAGGACTCCTCCAAGCCCTTCCTTATGGGCATCTGTGCATACGAGGAAATTAGCTTCGGGATCGACGATCTTCAGCACGGGTGCGTGGGTCAGTAGATGTTTCAGGGTTTGAAATCTTTCTTCACATTTTTGTGTCCATGTAAATTTTGTCCCCTTTTTTTGGAGGGCAGTGATTGGACATCCAATCTTGGAGAATCCTTTTATAAATATCCTATAGTATCCTTCCAATCCCATAAAGGATCAGATATCCGAAACGTCCTTTGGGGTAGGCCATTCCATGATAGACCTGATTTTGTCAGAGTCTACTGCTACTCCTTCTTCAGATAAGACATGGCCTAAGTAATGTATTTACTTCTGGAAGAATTCACATTTGTTGAATTTGACATAGATATAATGTTCTCTTAGCACTTGTAGGACAAGTCTAAGATGCTCTTCATTCTCTTCTCCATTCTTGGAGTAAATTAATATGTCATCAATAAAAACCAACACAAATTTGTCTAGGAATTTGCTGAGTACATTGTTCATCAAGCACATGAAAGTGGCAGGGGAATTGGGTAACCCAAATGGCACTACCACAAAATCATAGTGACCATACCTCATCAAAAAGGTAGTTTTATGGATGTCCTCCCTCTTGATTCGGACTTGATGGTATCCTGACCTCAAGTAAATCTTTGAGAAAATAGATGCACCCCTCAATTAATCGAACAGGTCATCGATCCTGGGCAAGGGGTACTTGTTCTTTATGGTTACCTTATTGAGTTGTCTATAATCTATACACAGTCTAAGGGTACTGTCCTTCTTTTTCACAAATAGTACTGGTGCTCCCCATGGAGACACGCTAGGCCGGATATAGCCCTTATCCATCATTTCTCTCAATTGCAATTTGAGTTCAACTAGTTTAGGTGTGCTCATATGGTAGGGTTTCCTAGACACCGACACCGCTCTTGGTACAAGTTCTATCGAGAAGTCAATGTCCCTTCTCGGAGGTAGACCCGATACCTCTTCCGGAAAGACATCTCTATATTCTCTCAGGGTAGGGTGGTCTTCGAGGCTTGGTTTGTCGCCTTCAATTGTTTTCAACACCTGTATTGCATATAGGGGACATCCTTTTCAGCAATACCTTCTCATTTGTAGAGCTAATATTTGTCTCACCGAGACAGGTTTTCGGATCCCTTGAAGGGTTATCCTTTTTCCTTATTTACTTACACATTCTAAGGTTTTATGGTAACAGTCCAATCTGGCTTTATGGGCGGCAAGCTAGTCCATACCAATCAACAGATCATACGATCCCAGGGGTAATATGTTAAGGGTTGCTTGGGTGGGGAATTTACCCAACATTAAATGGCAGGCTGGTATGACCTCTCCTACCCTTCTTTTGGTGCTAGTGGCTAACTGTACCAACCATGGCTTGGTAGGTTTATGTGGCTGTAGTTTACACTTATCAACAGTCTTAGGGGCTATATAACTCAAGTTTGAACCAGGGTCAATTAGAATAGACACTAGATGGTTGGAAATCATACCTTCTATTTCCACCACTGAAGCTTGGTGGTCGGCTTGGTTATTATCCAAGGCTGCATAAATTTGTGGCACACTTATGGTCACATCATTGATGGTGGTAGCTTCCTGGATACTGTAAATTATCCGACTATTCTGTTGTCGGTGTGGACAATCTCTCAGTATATGTTCTTCTCCACAACCCCAACATTTCAAAGGTTCTCTCTTTAGGTTATCAACCTTCACTGGTACAGATCCAGAAGTTTTATTTCCGCCCAAGGAGGGAAAGTTCTGCTGGTGTACACTCTGGGCTGGGAAGCTCATCCTTGAGTTCTTCTTATAGTT
>JZKD02S0957797.1:867425-894753 GCA_000966675.3 Picea glauca | reverse complement strand
TATATATATATATATATATATATATATATATATATATATATATATATTTACGTAATCCATAGGTGGTCTTTCCAATATAAGCATACAACCACTATTTCTGATCGAAACACCATATAGACAGTCTTATACTGAAACCATTCATAACTGCACCAACCAAGAGCATACATGTCAAAATATTAATTTTCAAGATACGAGATATAACACTTATCAGAAAAACGCCAGGTTTGATGCAACTACTGAGAGGGTGCTCGTTTCCACCCAACCGTAGGCTTAGTGATTCTGAAGGGATTTACCACTAGCCACCCTCGAGCTTAGACCACGATGCTGCGAGACTGAGTCTTTGTTTGTTAGAAGTTGAGAACGAAGGTTACTCTCCTTCTTCTCTGCTTATCAATCACTCTGTATATTTTTCTAGAGTCCTTTTGATTTCTCCCTTCTTGCGATCTCTGTCGCAACTGCCCCCACTTCCACACCTCTTTCCTTCCTTTTCTTTTTCGGCGAGGTTACGTGTGGCACGAACTTCCCCACGATGGTCAGGTCTGAGGCTTCCACGGATGGGCGGTTCACCCCCATCCCTCATTAACTCATGAGGAACCTCTTCACCTACCAACCTGGTGAGTAATTCCTTTCAGGGCCGGCGAGCCGCTCTTGATCTTCAGGCTAGTGAAGACCAAATATGGTATTGGTTTCGGTGGAAGTTAACGCCACCATTCTAGGTGCCTTCCACCACCTTTCATTAGCCATCGTGGTCTCTTTTCAGCACATCCCCCTCCCACCAGTCCTGCAACATATATTCATAACATTATTTACATTCGTTGACCTTTTATACTAAGGTCCATTCAAAATCACACATTCACATCTTTGAGTTTGCCATGGTTCTTGGCAAGTATAGTTATTTTTACAGACTGGGGGAAACAGGGTGTTACAGAAGGATTCTATATTACCAAGAACCAAAAGTACCTTAGGGGAAAAAGTGTATCTTCACAAAGATCACGCAATATCAATTAGCTATGAAGAGATAGTCCAACATAAAAAATATTTTATTAAGCATGATTTTTCTCTTCTTGAAATTAAGGGATGTATATCGTTGCCCCTTGATAATACTTGTACTTTGGAATCTATTAAAGAATTTTATTCTCAAGAAAAATGTCAGGAGGTTCTTGATGATTTTGCTACCCCATATTGTTACAATGTTAAATAATTGTTTTCAATAGAACAAGAGGATTATAGTATTATTTAGGAAACAAATTTAAAAAAGAATCCCATTTTAATTTGTATGGATTAATTTCATAAAGGAGTTATTAATGTTGCCGCATTCGACATGCAGTGAAATTGCAGTAATAAGTATAATTTTCGCATGGAATTCTTATTTCTATCTTTTTATGCTTTCTCACGTAGCATCATACAAGATAATCATTTTATCACTCAAATTCTTACTTGGATGCATTGAAAGTTTTATTATACATGATCAAGTTAGATTCAACTGATTATTGTAGGAGGTGTGCTTGAATAAACTCATTGTCTGAGAATTTGGTTTTCAGTTTGGTTTGGTGAGAAGTAGAATTTATGAATAAAGACTCCATAGCCGGATGGATAAAAGGAACTGTACATGATACTGTATTTTTGGGTTCCAATTTGCAGTTCCAGTTTATAGTGTGTGATGAGCATGGTTCCATGTTTTAGGAATTAGAAAGGATACGTCCCTAGATCTGTAGTTCTTGATGCTTCAAAGGTGAAAGAATCATCCCTAGAAGGAACCAATGTTAGCACCTAAAAGTTTTTATAAATTTTCTTAAAAACAATTTGGAATTTTTATTAAAAACTTTGGTGTTTTATGTGGTTTATAAGGCTTTCGGGCATGTAGAGGTTATTATAATTTTTATTAAAAAATGTTGGGCTATCCCAATCTCCAAGTTATGAGAAACACCTAAGCCACCAAGTGAAAACAATTTCAAGTGCTCGAGGTGTCAAAGAAAATCGCCCAAGCAAACATTCAAAGATCGATTGCTAAGTGTTACACAACGCATAAGCATCCATATGTCAAGAACGCCCAGCTACAAATTCACTGGTTTCAGGGTGACCATTCCTTACGAAGAGGATTCTCTTGGAGGTTATGATGAGATCAAGCATATTTTATATTCATGGTGGAAGTTGTGTCCTTTTACGATTTCCATTGCTATGATTTTCATTTTAAAAACTATTGGAGGTAGTAATGAAAGCAATTTTGAATGCCACAAGTTTGGCTCTCTTTTATTTGAATTAGAAGTGGAGAATGAGTCCATTAACTGGGATGTTTGTTATCTAGATTAAGGTTAAACATTGGTGATGGTGAATTGATGCTCTGTAATGAAATCAAAAGTTCATTTTTGAAAGAAAAACCCATCGTTCCTAGCAATGAAGATAAACACAAGACAACATATTTGAAGGATAAAACTGCCTCAAGAAGCATAAGCTTCTCAGGTTTGAATGAATGTTTTTATAGGTGTTATAGTATGTAGTGTTTTGTCATATGGAAGCACATTTTTTCTGGCGTTTTGATATGCGCTACAGAAATGCACACTACAAAAAAACAATGTTTTTTGTAGCGTCCTTGTTTTGAAAAATTCAATATGCTCTATAGAATGACCTGTACGTGACTATTTTTGAGATTGTTTTTGGGCATGATTTACGAGTAAATGGGGCCAAGTCTCAAAAAACTAAGACATGGGTTTTTTCGAGAATGTTCCAAACTAGAAGAACCATTTTCAATTTTTCAAAAGATTTCATGGTTTGGGAGCAACAAGGGAATCTATGAAGCCTATGTTATCATAAATTCACTCATTTGGTTTCCTAAAAAAATACTTAGTCAACAAAACCTTTGGCAACCACCTCATGAATTTGATTTGGGGGATTAGAGGTAAGAAATATCCACCTATTCATTATTTTTTTGTAGATCCACCTATTTTGAATCTGAAATTTGTAATGATAAATTTATATATTGTAAAACAAATTTAGTTATTGAGATTTTCCTTGAGAGAAAAGCCTCAGGGTTCGAGTTTTTTATTTGAGAGGAAGAGGAAAGTCTGAAAATTTGTAAAGAGGATCTTGAATGCCAACAACATTTTGTACTCAAGGAATAAAATATTATGATGGTCAAACTATTTATCTATGCATTTCATCTTTTGCTTGTCTTATTTGAATGCAATGAATTTTTTTGCAAAGCATTGATTTCTCCTTGATTCAACTTTGATTTCAGTGAACAAATTACTATTAAATTACCTGTTTTTGGGAATTTGCATTCAAGTACTTGTTTCAGGTTTTAAATATTATTTTTAACTTGAAAATCTTCCTATTACAAGTAGAGATATTGTTGACTCGTGTTCTATGTTTTATTGGCTCTTTTATCCTATATTCAAATTGTTTATCTATCTGTTCTATCAGTCTGAATCCCCTAGACTAAATGAAATACTGATGATTATTCAAACTTGATTGAGAAATTGTGACCAAACTGATAATTCTCCAACCTATCCAACCTACTTGATCCACCTATCAACCAAACCAAATTATTGCAATAATTGAGGTGCCCTAGCTTTTCCTATTGGCAGTCTAGTGCAAACTTTAGGGATAACATCTTTTGACGCCATTTGTAATGGATGGAATTGAAGAAATATTCTCCGAGATACGATAATATTCAGATCTGATTTTTTATGGTGAACAAATACCAGACAGATGCAGATTGCATATCATTCACATGGAGACTCCATGACTGAAGAATCTATCGATGACTCCATTGGTTCAAAATGTCGAAGTCATTTGATTCTCAGATCAATGATATATTAGCTGTGAAGTTTTCTCCTTTTAATGTTGTTGATGTTCCTAGTTTTCCAAATGTTGTTCCTACTGTGGATGAATGGGGAGAATGCCTTCCTAGATTTAGAGAAACGAGGATGAAATTCCTTTTGAAAATTTGTTACAATTTCATGAACATACACATCAGCTTGGAATTAGTCATGAAGATGCATTGATGAAAATGTTCATGCACGTGTTAGAAGGTGATGCATGACAATGGTACTAATCTCTTCCCTCCTTGAGTATATCTTCTTTAAAATAGTATCAAGAAGCTTTTCACGAGCATTATAGAAGGATTTTTCCAGCTGAATCTCTTTTTTTAAATTGATGTGAGTAATTTGAAGCATATATTCAACATGAAGAATTTTTTGTTTCTGATTGTGAGGATGATAGGAATGTTACTATCAAAGAAATGGAGAAGGAATCACATGAATCCTTTTCCAATTCTTCTATCCAGGAGGAAGACTTTCAAGATTTTGTTTTTTATGATAAAATTGTTGATAACATTGAGGCTGTAGATACATTTGACATTATTTTAGATGTCTCTAATGAATTTTTTTTATGATCAAAATTTTGATGTTCTAAATTTCCATGAAAATGAGGCAGTACATTTGCACTCGTTCTGAAAATGAGGCAGTACATTTGCACTCGTTCTTTCAAGACTATCATGAAGTAAAGGTATTTGAAGTTCAAGTTTCATAAATTTTTAAAGATCAATAGCTTCATGAATTCAGTATACCTATATGTGGCAAATACAAATCTGATCTTCTGGAGGAAAATGAAGTAGATATTTTGGTTGATGTACAAAATGAAGTGTTGTTGCCAACAGTTATTGAAGGTGAAGGATTCTATATTAATGACCAAGAAACGTAAGTACCTCAAGGGAAACAATGTATCTTCACAAAGAGCACATGGTATCAATTCAGATATGAAGAGATAGTCCAACAGAAAAAAATATTTTACTAAGCATGATGTTTCTCTTCTTGAAATTAAGGGATGTAAATTGTTTCTCCTTGATAATCCTCATACTTTGGAATATATTAAAGAATTTTATTCTCAAGAAAAATTTCAGCAGGTTAATGGTGATTTTTCTTCTTCGGATTGTTATGATATTAAAGAAGTGTTTTCAACAAAACAAGAGGATTATAGTATTATTTAGGCAACATATTTCAAACAGAAACAATTTTGTTTTTTTGTAGCAGTTGAATATTTTTCACGAGTTTCATGATTCCATTGCAACTTGTATGGATTCGTTTCTTCAAGGAGTTCTTAATGTTGCAGAATTCAACATGCAGTCAAATTACAGTAGTAATTATAAGCTTTCCATGGAATTATTATTGCTTTATTTTTGTGCTTTCTCACGTAGCAGCATACAAGATAATCATTTTATCAATCGAATTCTTACTTAGTTGCATTGGAAGTTTTATTATACATGATCAAGTTGGATTCAACTGATTATGGTAGGAGGTGTTCTTGAATAAACTCATTAATAGAGCATTTGGGTTTCAGTTTGGTTTGGTGTGCAGTGACTATATGAATAAAGACTCCATAGCCCAATGGAGAAAAGGAATTGTACAGGATAGTGCATTTTTGGGTTACAGTTTGCAGTTTCGGTTTACAGTGTGTGATGAGAAGGGTTACATGTTTTAGGAATCAGAATGGATAAGGCACTGGATCTTTAGTTCTTTATGCTTCACAGGGAAAATCATCATCCGCATAAGGAGCCAATGTTAGCACCTACAAGTTTTTATAATTTTTCAAAAAAGAAGTTGGAATTTTTATTAAAAGGTTTGGTGTTTTATATGGTTTATCATGATTTCGGACATGCTCAGGTTATTATAATTTTTATTACAAAATGTTGGGCCAGCCCAATCTCCAAGTTACGAGAAAAAACTAAGCCACCGAGTGACAACAGTTTCAAGTGCTCGAGGTGTCAAATAAAATAGCCCAAGAAAACATTCAAAGATCGATTGTTAAGTGACGTTGCTCAATGCATGAGCATCCATATGTCAAGAGCGCCCAACTGCAAATTCATTGGTTTTAGGGTTACCATTCTTTACAAAGAGGCTTCTCTTGGAGGTTGTGACGCGATCAAGGGTATTTTATATTCATGGTGTAAGTTGGTCCTTTTACGATTTCCATATGATTTTCATTTTAAAATATGTTGGAGGTTGTAATGAAAGAAATTTTGAATGCTACAAGTTTGGCTCTTTTTTATTTGAATTATTAGTGGAGAATGAGTCCATTAAGTGGGATTTGTTTTAGCTAGATTAAGGTTAAAAATTGGTGATGGTGAGTGATACTCTGTAATAAAATCAAAAGTTCATTTTTGACAGAAAAACCCATTGTTCCCAGCAATGAAGATGAAAGCAAGACAAAGGGTTTGAAGGCTAAAAATGGCTCAAAAATCATAAGCTTCTTAGGTTTGAATGAATTTTGTTACAGGTGTTCCAGTCTGTAATGTTTTTTCATATGGAAGAACATTTTTTCTCTGGTTTTCATATGCACTACAGAAATGTGCACTACAGAAAAACAATGGTTTTTGTAGCACTCGTGTTTTGGAAAATTCAATATACGCTACAAAATGACCTGTAGGTGATCGTTTTTGAGATCATTTTCGTGCGCGATTTCCGAGTAAATGGGGCTAACTCTTAAGAAACTAAGACATGGGTTTTTTCGGGAGCGTGTCAAATTAGAAAAACCCTCTTTCAATTTTTAAAACGATATCATGGTTTTGGAGAACAAGTGAATCTCTGAAACCTATTTTTCTAGAAATTCTCCCATTTGTTTCCTAAAACTACTCAGTCAACAGAACCTCTGGAGACCACCTCATGAATTTGATTTGGGGGATTAGATGTCACCAATATCCACCTATTCATTAGTTGTTTTTAGATCTAAAACTACTCAGTCAACAGAACCTCTGGAGACCACCTCATGAATTTGATTTGGGGGATTAGATGTCACCAATATCCACCTATTCATTAGTTGTTTTTAGATCGACCTATTTTGAATCTAAAATTTGTAATGATAAATTTATATATTGTAAAACAAATTCAATGATTGAGATCTTCCTTGAGGGGAAGCCTTGGAGTTTGAGTTTTTGATTTGAGAGGAAGAGGAAAGTCTGAAAAATTGTAAAGAGGAGCTTAAATTCCAACAACATTTTGTACTAAAGGAATCAAACATTATGATGTTTAAATTGTGATAAATTTATATATTGTAAAACAAATTCAATGATTGAGATCTTCCTTGAGGGGAAGCCTTGGAGTTTGAGTTTTTGATTTGAGAGGAAGAGGAAAGTCTGAAAATTTGTAAAGAGGAGCTTAAATTCCAACAACATTTTGTACTAAAGGAATCAAACATTATGATGGTCAAATTGTGATAAATTTATATATTGTAAAACAAATTCAATGATTGAGATCTTCCTTGAGGGGAAGCCTTGGAGTTTGAGTTTTTGATTTGAGAGGAAGAGGAAAGTCTGAAAATTTGTAAAGAGGAGCTTAAATTCCAACAACATTTTGTACTAAAGGAATCAAACATTATGATGGTCAAATTGTTTATATATTTATTTCATCTTTTGCTTGTCTTATTTGAATGCAATGGAAAGTTTTGCAAAGCATTGATTTCTCTTTGATTCAACTTTGATTTCAATGAACAAATTACTTTTAAATTACGTGTTTTGGTGAATTTGCATTCAAGTATTTGTTTCAAGTTTTAAATATTATTTTTAACTTGAAAATCTTCCTATTACAAGTAGACATATTGTTGATTTGTATTCTATGTTTTCTTGATTATTTTCTCCTATATTCAAATTGTTTATCTATCTATTTTTATCAATGTGAATTCCCTAGACTAAATGAAATATTGCTAATTATTCAAACTTGATTGAGAAATTGTGACCGGACTAATAATCCTCCAACCTAATTGATCCACCTATCAACCAAAAGAAATCATTTCAATAACTAAGACTCCTTATCTTTTCCCTATAATAGTCTAGTGCAAACTTTAGGGATAACACTCCCTATTTCCTCTTGTAGTATCACTGTCAAAACGATTTTTTCTCCAACTTGGTGAGGATGCACAAAGAGAGTGAACAACATTGTAACCATATGTTGTTGAAATGAAAGTTGTTCAACCACTTGAGGTTTCTAGAAGGAAAAAAATGTATGAATTTAAAATAAAAAATAAAACATGAGAGGATGGGATGAGGAATGTGATGCAAAAGGTCATCCTATTAGTATTCCAATACCCCATCTCTCCTTATCTCCTCTTGTATTTTCACTCTCAAATGTATGTTTTTGGACAAAGAGGTGAGGATGCACAAATGGAATGAACACCATTGTAACTATAGGTTGCCGAGATTAAATTTTTAAAACTATTTGAGGTTTTTTTTCCCATTTGGGTTTATGGGGAAAAAGATGTGTCTTTTTATTTGGACTTCTCTATAATTGCGGGGTAATATCTGTGTGTGAAATGATGATGTTATTTTTTTTAATGTGATGATCTAAATGTGTTAATGATTGTGTAGATATTTTCATTCTTTTCTTTCTTGGTTAGAGAAAATGTATTCAAGGATCTTGGCTTGATTTCCAATATTGGAAATTAGAGGTCCTAATCCTTATTGTAGTAAGCCGTATCTATAGTAAGATAAAGGTTCTTAGCTTGTTATTGTTCTATTCGATATGTAATGATGTTGTGATATTGACTTATCCATGCTTGAATTCCATGATTGCAACTAATTGATTGGTTATAATATCTAATGTACTCAACTTGTCCAAATTGACATGAATGGATGAGAACAAAGAGTTGTTACCTCACTTGCAATTCCTCAACTAGTTTCCATTCTCATAATTTATCTTTCTCTTATCAAATTTTTAGGAAACTAGTTGGGTGATTTTCTCTTTCCACAGAGTTGTATGATCTCTCTTTGAGTTAGTTCATACATTCTTAAGCCAATTTCTCATTTATTGGGTCAATTTCACATTTCATAGGTCGATTATTTGGCGAGAAGTGGGAGGATATGAATGCGATAAAAACTACATGGTGGGGGACATGTGGGAGGATAGGATGGAAATAACAACTAGTGGGACAAATGGTTGGAAATAACAACAATGCAAATGTATAGATGCCTTTTTGAAATAGGTTGACAGGTTTTAACTTGTTTACATATTTTAAGAAAAAGCTATTCCTACATACATACCTTTGGTATAAATATTTATATCTAACAAAATCACTCAATTTAACAACACAGAGTGAATATATACATAATCACTTTCAACTAATAAATATTACAAGTCTCTATATATTACCACCATCAAATTTATGTTTTCAAGGATTAAGACGAGTTAACTCTCTACGTTCCACATTAATTTAAAATTGTCAAATACATGCTATAATATAAAACATGTCATGTTGGACGTCAAATTCCAGGTATGCATTGGTCTTGTATCGATATTTTTTTTTTTAATCCACATAAAAAATATAGTGATAAATGAACTACGGCGTAAGCATTACTCAACAACTTTTAAATTGGAATTAAAAATAAAAAGTTGAAAAAATTCTTATGTTTTTAAATAATCGACCTCAAATGGTAGGAGAGTTGAGCTGCATAGTTATTTCCATCCATGAAATAATTCCATTCCTTTCATTAGAAGAATGAGTACTAATAGTTCAACCTTAATTGGTATTAATCCACTTAATATAATGTTTAATATAATGTATGGGGTGAGTTTAGTTTCATAGTTTATGAAGGATCTAAATGAGGTACATTTCTATTCAATGGAGAGAACATTGAGGTGTGTCAATGGTACACATGGTATTCATATTTTGTATAGATAAATGGATGGCTCTAATTTTGTTGGATACACAGATAGTGATTGGGAATGGTCCATTGATTATCATAAAAGTACTTAATTGTATGGTTTCAATTTGGGATTAGGTGTTATTTCATGGTCTTCAAAGAACAAATCAACAATTTTTTATCCAAATCAGATTCTTTCCAAAAACAATTTTGTAAAATTTGTAATAAGAATTTTATTATTTTTGGAAAAGTTGATAAAATGTTCAAAATTCGCTTGGAAGTTGAAGCAAATCATTTGTGATGGTTTGAATTCCAAGGAATCCCATTAAAAATGAAGGTTGTGACGAAGAAGAGAACTAAATGTAATATAGAGAGGAGGAAATGAAGAAGAACAATATCATAGACGAGAGCTCAAAGAAGCATCCCACTTGATGATCGGAGGAAAAAAAGACATTCAATCTATCCCACCATGAGTAAAGAATGTTGATGAGCTCACACTTTTGTAATAAATTATTATTAGTAAAATCCCCATCAAATCTAATTTTCCCATTTGGGGTTTCCATGAGAAAAAATTCCATGTCTATTGTACATTTGAATTATGTTCTCCATTTGTCTACTTTTTATGTTCTTATTAAATGGTTGTGTAAATGAGGAATACTACTTAGTTTATTTAATATGGAGTCATTTTTTTATGTACACCAATACGACAACATTATTAACCAATGCTTGAACACTAGTGTATTGTGACAATAAATGTTATAGGTAGTATATCATTTAAATATTGAATGTTAGTACTTTGTGTAATTATAAGATACAACCAACATAACCTTTTGATATGTGTAAACTCGACATACAAACCTGTGCTTCTTCACACCCTCAATTCAAAGTGTAGTGATAACACTTACCACTATTTATGTACAAGCATATTACATTACATATTTAATATTTTATGTTTGTTGGGAGTTTATGCATCTTGTTTATTACTTGAGGATGTGATGAGTGGACAAATGTGTTGGGATTAGGGTGCTATATTTGGATATCTAATATACGAAGTTAGTATTTAATTGGTCCTAGTGACAAACAAAGTAGTTATGTATTGGAAACCAAATCTAAGTAGGCCACACAAACCCTCAACTAAAATTTTTGAAGATTGCAAAGATACTATAGTTCGCTAGTAAGCATCCATGCTGACGAAATGGAAATTCCATAGGACTACCATTTATGGATCATATGGTAAAAAAAAAGTTGATTAGAGAAACTAAATTAGATCCCATGGGGAAATCCTGGAAGAGGGAGAAGTTGGAAGGGTTGAAAGAATTCAACAAGAAGGTACAATATGAAAGTCATATTGGAGGCATAAAATGGATGAGATGGAAAACTATTTTTCCAAACACTAGGACTCCTTCAATGCCGTGAAGGTATAATTAGACAATATTATATTATATCTCTTACAACTGAAGACAAATTCACTTAGTTATATAATTTTCAAGAAGAGTGGTTCACCAAAGTGACTTCTTAGTTATACTAGGATTTGGCAGTGAAGGCTTTGCTTGAAGAATCTACAAGAAATTTTCCATGAGACCAAGAAATCCATTTCCATTATTGTTTTCGAATAAGTATCCATGATGGATTGTTAATGGTAAGATCAACTTCTCAGACCCCTCCTCAAGGGACTTTTAGTGACTCTAGAAAGCACACTAGAGGCATTTATTCCAAGATCATAATGCAAACAAGATATGATGGCCAAGGGATTTTGATCCCAATTATATATGAACAAATAAACACGCATAAATTCCTAGGATTCAGTGGAAAAGAATCTATCAAAAATTCATCTCAAACCAAGTTCATTAATGAAAGAGGAACTGAAAAGAATAATTTCCCATGTAGGAAAAGGAAGCTAGAAAAGGAGTGTGCAACAAGCCACTGAAATCTTCTTGTAGAAGCTTGGAAGAGGGAAAAAAGAGATTATTCCACCATCCATATTTTCTCCAACTCTTGGGGGACCCAAAAACCATGTTTTCAAGCATCATCACAAATTGAAATGGTATGGAATAGTATCCTTGGTTTATTTCTCTTGCAATAAAAGGGATCATAAGGCTAGCAATTATTGGCACTCTAGAAGGAAAAGTATCACATGCAGTAAATATTTCTAGCATTGTATATTGATTGGGGCATTGGGAGGAAAAGTTTTGGAAGTTTTACCTACAATTCCATCGCAAGAACCTCACAACCAAGAAGAAATATTCATCAGACAAGGTCAAGGGGAAAGCAGAGCTTCTTTCACTTGCAACCCAAGGAGAAATGGTTGTCCACTGACCTATTACAGTTGTGAATTTCGTCTCTAACCATGAGATGGAAAATATTCTTATGCCAAAGGAAATCCCTATTCAACTCTTATCTTCCATCATGTAGCAAAGGTACCCTTTCTTAGAGATATGCTGAAGATTTCTTAATGGAAGTAGTGGTAGGCACACAAATCTAGACAAAAAGTATATTGAAGGGATTTGAATATTTTGGGGGCCAAAATATTACAAATGGGGAGGTGTGATCTGAATTGAATCCTCACCCAAAAAAAACTCTTTGTAAACTTTGTAATAAACAATTTTGTTTTTGGCATAGTTGAGAAAATGTTCAAAATTCCCTTAGAAGTTGAAATGGACCCTTATGATCATTGAACTTTCAAGGAATCCCATGAAAAATGAAGGTTGTGATGAAGAAGAGAATTGAATTTTATAGAGGGAGGAGAAAATTGAAGAAGAACAATAGCATAACATATATGAGAGCTCAAATATGCTTCATGATTGGAGGAGAAGAAGACATTGAGTCTATCCCACAATGAGTGAAGATTTTTGTTGAGCCATGCCATCTAAAAATTTCATGCCAGTGAGTAACAATACACTGAATATGTGTATATCACACCCTCTTGTAATGAATTCCTCTTAATAAAATCCCCATGAAATCCAATTTCCCTATTTTGGGTTTTAATGGAAAAAAAGTCGTGTTTATTGCACTTTTGAATTATGATCTCATTTTTGTTTAATTGTCATGTTATTTTTCAATGGTTGTGTGAATAAGGAATATTACTTCTTTATTTCGTACAATTTTATTTCTATTTTATACACCAATTCTAAAACTCTATACAACCATAATAACCTTTGGTTGTATATAATATCTATGTACAACCAAGGTATTCACACCCTCGATTGAAAGTGTACTGATAACACTTATAACTATTTATGTATGAGCATATTATGTTACATTTCTAATATTTAATGGCTATCGAGAGTGTGTGCATGTTGTGTATTGTGTGAGGATGTCATGAGTGGATGATCTAGGAGGATCCCAGTGGCCACCCACCTTTTCGAATTGGCTCAAAACATTGTTTTGGCAACTTACTATTTTTAGCGGTTTTTCGGGTCCCAAACTTTTGGGGCCATTTTGAGGGCCTAAATGATGGTTTTTCATGATCAGGAACCTCAATGACAATCTAAGGCTCTAATTGGTCCCCCTAAATGAATATCCACTTCAATACCTTTCCAACAAGATATCGTGCACCCTAAACAAAGATAGAATGAAAAAGTTACGACCCTAAGAAGTTAATGTACTAACTTACCCCAACATGGCCCACATGTTTTGTGGCACTTCATCTCCTAGGGTTAGGTTTTTGGATGTCTAGGGTTTTGAAATTCATTTTATTATAAAAAATGCCTTCATAGCCTCATTGTACTCATATTCTTACGAATGATCATAGCCATCACATCTCTTCTCCGAGATAAGCTGCCACCATTCTAGCAAGCTTGTTCTCACTTTTCATTTTACAGTTTTCAGCATATTTCTTATTTAATAGAAGTCAATTTTTATTGTATCTATGTTATTGTTCATTGTGTCTCCACGTTAATATTATAAATATGTGGTTTGATTTCATTATTCTCATAAATCCATATCAGTGGTATTAGAGCAGTCTTCTCCTTGTCATTTTTTTTAATGCATGTCCTCGACACGGTCAGTGTGTAGAGAGTTGGGTCTTGAGCTTGTTTCTTTTGAGGAAAACTTCTCTCGCAAGCCCAAGAAACCATCCATGGCGGGTGAAAATAAAGGTGAAGGGACATGATATCCTTTCAAAATGTTGCTCGAGGAAGCCCTTGAGTGACAAAGGAACGAGATGATGGACAACTTTGCACAAATCCTTCTATGGCTTCCGACAAGTGACGCATCCACCTCAAGCGGAGGCGTCACCCCCTTCAAGGTAGAAATCAATTTTGATATTCTTATATTTGAAGGTCAAATAGATGCAGATGTCGTAGATAAAAGGTTAAACCTTATAGAAGGGTATTTTTCTGTCCACAAATTTTCCAATAGAGAAACAATTACATTTTCACTCCTCAAGGCCATCCCCCATGTCAAAGATTGGTGGGAGACTTTCTGTGAGAAAAAGGAAATAGAGGGATCCACATTATTTGTAGTTTCACCCACTTGGGGTTCCTTCAAGGATGTTATTAAGGAACAATACTACCATGTTGGAAGTTATGAAGACTTGTATACAAGATAGACCACACCGTGGTAGGAAAGAGACCAAACAGTGCTAGATTTCACGAATGTTTTACATACCTTGCACACCAAGATAGGTATCAAAGATTCTAAGTGAAATATGGTGCTCAAGTACTGCAACAATATACATTGATACATCCAGATAGAAATGGAGTTTTGCTAGACAGTTGGCTTAGGTTGATGGAGAGTTGGTTTGGATTGTTGGTTGTCATTGATGTCAATCCTTGTAGAGTGATATTGTATATTGATGTCAACCATTAGTTATTGATGCCAACCCTTGGATAATTCCAGTAGTGAATTTTGGTAGCACAAAGGTATTTGTAAGGGAGCCAAGTTTGTTTGGGGAATAATGGTATGAAGTTCAGTATATTTGTAAGTAATACTATTCTAGATGGATAGTAAATTTCATGCCATTTTTGGTGATATGTGGAACGCCACATAGTTCCTCACGGTTGAAGAGATATGGCTTAGTCAGTTGTTCTAGAAGATCCTAGAAGAAGTATACTAGCCAAATTGATGGTAACTAGGAGTAAATCATGGGTATAGTTTTTGCATTAAGAAAATAATTAAAAACAAATTAGTTGAAACAAGTAGTTGTGAGTAAAGAGAAATTATTTAAATAATAAAGTAGTCAAGTGGTTGGAAAGAAAATTATTTAAATAATAAACTGGTTGCAACAAGAAGTGGTGAGTTTATTATTTATGGATAAGGCAAAGTGGTTGCAAAAGAAATTAATTAAATAATAAAGTTAGTTGCAACTAGAAGTGGATAGATTACTATATGTGGATAAAGTGGTTGTAAGTGGACAAGTGGTTAGAAGTGGGTTAGCCATAAAAAGAAGGAAGTTGGGTTAAGTTTGTTATAAGGTCACCCCCTGAGGATTCTACATAAAAGTATAAATAAGAGAGAAAGGCTCTCCTACTAGCACCTATTGAATATCATTGAATATCTATTTTGTAAAAGGTTTATTGTAGGTACACATTGATACATCAAGTTACGCAATATTGACGAAGTGAAAGAGGATTGAAGACGAAAGTTTTAGAGTTGCAGAAATACTGAAAAACCCTAGTTTCTCATATGTACACAGACTAATAGTATAACAATATGCATACATATGTGGGATAAAATTATAATAGGGATCACACATATGCAGGATAACAATATAATAGGGCATGTACATGAGGGTAAAATCCATAAAAACTTGAGAATATGAAGATGCCAGGTCTCTAGAGTCTGAAACAAATATCCCAGGAAGGTCTACAATGATCAGGTACATCAAATCTATCTACTAGTTCAAAAGGTATTTCTTATTTCTATGAATAGTTGGATTTTGTTGTCTACATGAGATATGGTTATGAGGGTTTGAGGATTTACCCTAGAGAGATTATTGGTTGCATGGGACGTATTGTATAAGTAAGATCTATAGAAACATAGTGCTCACATAATCAATATTTATCATTGATACATCTTCGAGTGTTGAGACATAACTAGTATTCCTTTGTACATGGTTGAGATGTGTTAGTGAAGTTGATGGTTAGTTTGAGGAAGATTTGTTGTAGTACATGGTTGTTACATGTACGAGTGTTATTGGTGTATCTTATGGTACATTGTGAGAGGATTTTGTTAGTGATATTGATATATGGTTGGTACACACTTGAGGCTACATAAAAGTGAGGTTTTGGAACATGTTTTGATGTAAGGGTTTATGGTATTTGGATTGTGTATTTTGTTATGTATTGATAGAGGGCCTTTTGTTGGTTACATTGGTATATCTCTTTAGTATTATGGTTGAGATACATGTTGGGATATATAGTTTATGAGTTGGCACATACATGAGGTGTATGGTATGGTGTTGTTAGTACATCCTGATGAGTCATATTTTGACTTTTTGATGCATGATTGACACATGTATGGTGTATTGTTAGAGGTACTTTCTAGTAGTATTGGTGACACATGATTGGTACATGTTTAGAGGTACTTTCTAGTAGTATTGTTTGACACATGGTATATGGATGATGTGGCATAGATATATTGATATATTAGTAAAATTACATCTTGGTATTGATGATGGTTATGGGGTATTGTGATGTGCACAATTGATGCATTTGTAATGGTACAGGTTTTGTGAGTGATTTATGTACATGGTTGATAGTACAAGTTGAATGGTACATTGGTATAGGTTGATAGGTACATATGTAGGCTGTAGTATATATAGGGCATGTGCATATGCTCTCCACATAGTAGATAGGTAGTGTACCGATTAGGTTTTCTTGGTACATGATGAGAAAAGGCACAGGTTGGTTACATGACATTGGCACATGCTGGTTATAAGTTGTTGGATCAGATTGGTATAGGTTTACAATGGTATATCTCATAGTGACAATGTGACAATGGTTTCATCATATTACTTATATTTCAGGGTGGTAGGACGGGGCAAGGATAGGTGGTTGTAGCCACCTTCTGGTTGTATCCAAAGAACATAAGGGGTTGTATCCTCCTTCTGGTTGTATCCAAAGAATATGGGAGTTGGAGCTTCCCTCAGTTTGTATTCTAAAAATATAGGGGGTCAGAGCCTCCTTCCAATTGAAGTTTGAGAATTGACAGTTGGTGCTTCCTTAAATGTAACTATTAAATACATATAAGAAAAGCATTCCTTGGTTTTGTCCCGCATTGGGTTTCCATGTAAAATACTCATGTACTGTGCATTGAGTGGATGTGTCTATTATTGTTTATTATGCACTGATGGATGTTAATGTTAAATGATGAACTAATGTATTACTGATGAACTAATGAACATTGTTAAATAAGTTAAAGGAATATACATTGTGGTTAAAAGTATTAATAAGTGGTATAAATTTATTATTACTGATTCACCCCCCTCTCAGTAATCCAACAATTGGTATCAGAGAAGGTTCCTTTAGAAAATAGTTTAACCACTGGAAGGAGATCATGGATTATTCTGAGAATGATGTACCACTTTTTAATGGTCAGAATGGTTTAAAGTATGAGATATAGATCAGAAGTACAAAATTATTTTTGGAAGAACATGGATATGGTATTTGGAAATTAATTGTTATAGGATATGATAGTTCAAAGAAAGAAGAAACTGCAATCAAGAAGGAATTGAAACAAAATAACAAAATTGCAATGGAATTGTATTTGGAAGGACTATATGATTGTGTTAAGGACAAAGTGGGTAAATGCTCATCAACTAAAGAGATTTGGGATAAGTTACATGATATATATTCTTCACCCATCATAGATTCAAAGAATGTCAAAGAAGATGCAGGTATAGAACATGAAGAAATATCTTCATCATGTCAAATTGATTTAGAAGAAGAAGAGTACATAATCAACAGAAGTATGTTTTGTTTCTTTAATTGTGAAAAAAACATACATCTTGAAATGGAATTCCATGAAGGAATTGAGACAAAAACACTAATTAAAATAGAATACAATTACAAAGAAGAACTGATCAATACTTTAGATGAACTAAGGAAATAAACAGACAAAAACAAGTCACTCGAGAAAAAATTGATGAAAGAAAAGGAAAGTGTTCACATTTTTGAGGAATCCCAACATGTCATTGAGAAATAAAAAAATTAGCTAGAAGAAGCCACAAAGATTGAAGAAAATATTGAAGATCAAAAGAAGTATTTGGAAGCTAACATAGAAACACAGAAGGAAGAAGTAGAAATGAGAGAGAAGATATTGACAGGTCATCTTAACGAAAGAACAACCGATCTAAACCATCTTGAGGAAAAGTTTGTTTAAGCAAAAGAAAGGACTTTAAGAAAAAATAATCACATTAAAAATCCATCTTGAAGAAGCGAAGAGAATAAAATAAGTCATGAAGTCTCAGGTGATGAATAAAGAAGAAGGGGTTGAAAAGCTTTAATAATAAGTTGTCACACTAAGAGTCAAAGTCATCTAGCTCAACAAGAATGTTAAAGAGACAGAAGCATCCACATCATAAATTGAAGTACCAAAAAGAAATAATGAAGAGAAACCAAAGAATTATGCATAAGCCATCAAAGGTTCAATGAAGAAAGAAGAATGAAAACCCCTAAAGAAGAACATTCTAGAAGTGCAAAAGACTCAAGAAGAAGACTACATAAGAAGACCCTCTATGTTCAAGCTAAAAATAATCTCCAATCATGATCATGATTATTTAAGGAATGAATTCAAAAGGATTACACCACAAAGAAGATCATTCACTCCGAGGTATGCAAATTTATTTTATGGTCATTGTTTTTATTTTACTAACTTTGGACATAAGGTTGCAGATTATAGGGATTATGAAAGAAATGTTCAAGCAAGAAATGCTTATGTGGCCCCACAAAATATTCAATGATACAAATGCCACAACTATGGTCATATAGCTTGGAATTCTAGAAGTGTAATAGTGCCATCTATGAAGAAATAAACATATATTATATACACCAAGATTTGGAAAAGAAAAGAACAATAAGAAGAGAAGGTAAGAAAGAACCAGGTCCCAGGGATCGCAATATTTGAAATAGCATGAAATAAAGAAAAATATACAAAGAAAAAGGAAGATGTTAGATACATAAAGGTTTGGAAAAGAAATGAAATAAAATAAGGACAAAATCTAATAAATAACATGTTCAAGATATTGTACTTTCAAGAATTGTACTGCAATATGAATTCACAGACATAAATAAAGAATTCAGAGTTCAGAGAGATGTTGAGTCTACCGATGAAGAGGAAGATGAATCAACATCCTAGAAGACACTTTTCTGAGCCATCCGGATTGGAGACTCTCAATAAATATGAATATTGAACAGGGACAGCCAGTGTAGTAGCTACTACAGATCATAGAAACATCTTTCGAGCAGTGTGAAGTGTTTAAAGAGATAGATCTGAGAACCATCCTTTGAATAGTTCACAAATTTTGAGTAGAGAGACTCAGAGAAGTCAGTTAGCAGAAGTTCAATATGACACATTGATCAGTTAAAACAAATTACATAGTAAGAAGTCCATGATTTAATTTAGACAAAGATATCTTAAGCACATGTTGTTCTAGATATGTAGAGTTTGTATTACATATAGAGAAGACCAGTGGACACATTTGAAATTTGATGATCAATTGCAGCAGTGCAAACTTCATGATAATACAACAACATATGGGTCGACATTATGGACAGTTGAGTAGCAGAGTTTTGGACATTATGAAAAAATATGGATTCGTATGATGCTTAGTAGTGGATTAACAATTGGAATAAGTTGAAATAAATTGATCACATAAAGGAAATAAGTGAAAGACACAACATAACATGGAAAGAGAAACGTCAGTAGAAGAAATATCATCATAACCATATTGTTGAACAGTATGGGTCACATGGACACAAATGAAATCGTAAGAACACTTAGCAAGTTTGGAAAAATATATGACAGTGGATTAGAGAATGGATTCAGAGACTGGTTCATAGATTGGTTCAGAGACTAGTTCATAAATAAAGGAACATTATCATAATGGATGATAATGACACAATAATATTTGAATGCTTATTCGTGAATTCTTTTCATATATGTCAGTTGATTACACAAGGAATCACTAATGGACAATAATTCCAAAAGGAAACATGTACAGGAAGAACTATTCTTTTCTACACAACATATTGTAGAGAAGTTAAAGGGAAATATTCTTCAGATGCATGGAGATAGAGTTAGATGTTTTGAGAGAGCATAGAGGAATGATTCTAGGGGTTGCAATGGCCACAAAGGGATCTTGAGCGATATGAATTTAGTATTGCATTAGACTGATAACCTTCTTCAAAAAGGAAGATATTATTCAGATGAAGGGAGAGAGAGAATAATCATAGGATAAGAAGAAAATATAAATATCAAAGGCATCTAGATAGGGGGAGAAGCCCTAGGGAGAGTTTAGTAAGGGGGAGAAACCCCAAAGGGAGATACCCTTTTCCATTGATATCAAAGGGGTAGATATAGAACCATTGATGAGGAGTATGAGCATGAATGGTATCATTACTAAGTGTTTCCATCAATGTTGGTGTTTCCATCAATGCCAAAGGGGGAGATTGTGAGACAATTGGATTAGGTTGATGCACAATTGGTTTGGATTTTTAGTTTTCATTGATTTCAACCCTTGGAGAGTTATATAGTATGTTGATGTCAACCCTTGGAGAATTCCAGTAGATAATTCGGGTAGAACAAAGGTATGGGTAAGGGACCCAATTTTGTTTGAGGAATAATGGTATGAAGTTCAGTATATTTGCACGTAAGACTATTCTAGATGGATAGTACATGTCATTCCATTTCCATTTATATGTGGAACGCCACATATTTCCTCAAGGTTGAGTAGATATGTCTTAGAGAAGTTGAAGAACCCTCATGAGTTATCTAGAAGCCCCTAGAAGGTCAAAGAAGTCAATTGTTCTAGAAGCTCCTAGAAAAAGTGTACTATTGAAATTGATGGTAACTAGGAGTTAATCACGGGTATAGTTGTTTCATTAAGAAAATAGTGAAAAACAAATTATTTTCAACAAGTAGTTGTGAGTAAAGAGAAATTATTTAAATAATAAAGTAGTCAAGTGGTTGCAAAGACAAATTATTTAAATAATAAAGTGGTTTCAACAAGAAGTGGTGAGTTTATTATTTATGGATGAAACTTCAGGGAAGTTTATATGGATGAAGAATGTAAACTCCTTACTTGATCAAGAATTCCCCGAAGTTTCATCTTTCTTCAGCTCCTAAGTTCCTATTAAACAATATAAATTTCCCAGCTTATGCTTCACATTCTTACTCATGGAAAAGTAGTTATGGTGACAAAGTGGAGTCATGACTAAGGGCTGGATGTGAATCTAATATGATTATAGGATAGTGGCGAAGAGTTTCCTAAATGACTTTGACTTAATAGGCCTCCCTGGCTATATTACCTTTAAAACAAAAGTGATATAAGCATAGTTTAGATATCATTTGAAGAGAGGAACACATAAAGGAATACATCCCAAGATGATTAACTCATTTCTGATCCAATTTTTTAGAGATGAAGCTCTTCTTTATTAGGTAAGGTGAATTACACATATTGAGGGTCCCACTTCTCATGCAAACCTATTTATTTTAAAGATAGAACTCTAAAGTGGATACTTGAAGGTTCTTAAGAACATCACCCGAGAGATATAAAGGTCATCTCATAGCCTTGATTTGATAATGCTTCCGAATGAGACCCAAGGGTTTTTTTTCAGTTTTAGGTGTGCCACTTTATGTTTTTCAACTCCCTTTACCTGGCATAGCCCCACTGGCAACAGGCCTGCTGGCAGCAGGGCCATGCTTGTATGGTACTAAGGTAAACCCACTGGGGTACTGAACATGCCTGCTGGCAGTGGGGCTATGTCGAGTAAAGGGAGTTGAAAAACATAAAGTGGCACACCTAAAACTGAACAAAAACCCTTGGGTCTCATTTGGAAGCATTATCAAATCAAGGCTACAAGATGACATTTATATCTCTCGGATGATGTTCTTAAGAACCTTCAAGTATCCACTTTAGAGTTCTATATTTAAAATAAATAGGTTTGCATGAGAAGTGGGACCCTCAATATGTGTAATTCACCTTACCTAAGCAAGAAGAGCTTCATCTCTAAAAACTTGGATAAAAAACGAGTTAATCATCTTGCGATGTATTCCTTTATGTGTTCCTCTCTTCAAATGATATCTAAACTATGCTTATATCACTTTTGTTTTAAAGGTAATCTAGCCATGGAGGCCTATTAAGTCAAATTCATTTAGAAAACTCTTGGCCACTATCCTATAATCATATCAGAGTCGCATCCAACCCTTTCTCCTAACTTTGATCGAAAACAGATTGGATAAGACTTAACGTCAAATCACTAACATATCTAATCTATTACTCATGACTCCAATTTGACACCATAACTACTTTTCCATGAGTAAGAATGTGAAGCATAATCCAGGAAGTTTATATTGTTTAATAGGAACTTAGGAGCTGAAGAAGGATGAAACTTTAGGGAATGCTTGATCAAGTAAGGAGTACCATCAACTGTGAAATTTTGAAGATCATTGTTGCATGAGGACATGCAATGAATTAAGCATGGGGGAATGTTGAGTCTTAGTTTTGACACTTCTAATGCCCTATATTACCCTCTATCTGAGCCTATTCTACCTATGCTATGTGTATCTAATTGATCGTTTCCTCCATAAACACACTTGATGACCTTGTTCAAGTGCATAAGAGGTAACTTATGATTAAGGCATGTTTTGTTTAATTTTCTTGAGTTAATTCGATTAAAATGGTTGATTTGGTATGATACTAATCACTTTGACTCTTAAGAAACATGATCCAGTACCCATTCTATTTTGTTACCAAGACTCCACCTATTCCGGTACCAGCATGTGCTAATCCGGTACTAGACATAATTCATAATTTTTTAATGTTTCTAGAAGAAAATCGTGCTCATGGGTTTTGTCCAGAGCGATGTTTTCATGTGGAAATGTGAGTCATAATTCACCCAAATCACACGTGTGGACCTCCATCTCAGGAGGAATGATTCTTCCAAAATTAGCAAAAAAACTCAAGCTGTCGACTTGCGCCTCGATTTTCGTACATATGGTATCAGATCTAGAAATTATAATACATGGGTTTTGTCCAGAATATGGAAAATTGAGTAACAAGAGGGTAGTTTTTCCAAATTATATTTGTTTTGGGAGATATGGGTGGGGGACTAACTCGAATCTGCCCAAATTGTTAAAAAACACATATTTTTGGGATTTATCCTAAAATTGTAAAAATTGTTTTCTTAGTTTGGGGATTCGGTTTCATCCATTCCTCCATGGATTTTATGTATAAATAAGACCTCATAGGTATGAGTAGGGAGGAATTATTATGATGTAATATTGGTTCTTTAAGAAAGAGGAATTAGTATGCTGCAAATTGGATTTCTGAACCAACTCTTTTTGTAAATTTATTTGCTGAAGATCAATGGAATTTTGAATTCTAGAATCCTGTGTGTCTCTTAGCATTTAGAATCTTCTGATATAAAAGCTTCCATGTTGGCATTGTCAAGGGCCCACCGATCCAACTTGGTAAGCTCATTGTAAATTATTAGCATAGATTTCTATTTCATGTACTTGTTGTTTTGATTTCATTTTTGATTTCGCTGTTAGAATTGCTTGCAAAGTGTGGCAGTACAGGAACAGTTTGAGAGTCCATCCCTCACATTACATGAGCTAGTAAATGGATCATTTCATTAAAACCTCTATTTCCTATGTAGAAATAAAATAACTTTTCATAATTGTCGGGTTGCATTGAATTTCCTTTTCTGATTTGAAAAGTGTGCAGAACTAGACAACTTGGAAGTTGATGTTGAAGTGAGTGATTACAGGAGTAAGATCAGAATACATATTTCACCTTCATGATATATTAAATGGACAATCTTGTTTCCTATAAGAGAGCCTTTGGAGTGCATGTTAGCTAGAGTCTTTTCTTTCAATTTTATTCTTTAATTTTTGCATAGTGTGTAAAACATAGATTAAGGATTACAAAACAGAGTGTTAATTGTTGTTAGTTTAGTTTCTCTAGGAGATAGAATCAAAGTTCATAATTTCCTTTCATGATCCATCAATGGACAGGTCCATCACCTGAGCAAGAGCTTAAATCATATGCTTGTCTATGAGTTTTGCTTTCTAAATTTTGAATTGTGTAAAGAGTGTTATCTTTGAAGTGTGAAAACAAATTATTTTGTTATTGATGGTTTTCTTATATAAGCTATACTAAACAGCCATAGGAACCTATCTATTATCGACACATATAGTGCATCAACTCTTTTGATTACGAATCCCAGTTGATAATTTATGTTTGGTAATATAATATGAAAATAATTGCACCAACAATTAGTAAAAGCACATATTGGTCTTGGTGATGGTTATGAGGTATTGTGATGTGCATAGTTGATGCACTTGTAATGGTACAGGTTGTGTGATTGATTGATGTACATGGTTGATAGTACATGTTTATTTGTACAGTGGTACAGGTTTATAGGTACATACGCGGCCTGCAATATATATAGGGCACGCACATACACACACTGCAAACAAGACATGACGTGTACCTGTTGTGTTTTGTTGGTACAAGTTGAGCACAAGTACATGTTGGTTAGAGGAGAGTGTAATAGGTTGGTTACAAGTTGTTGGATCAGATTGGTATAGGTTTACAATGGTATATCTCATAGTGATAGTGTAACAATGGTTTAATCATGTTACTTATATTTTAGGGAAGAAGGACGAGGAAAGGATAGGTGGTTGTATCCACCTTCTGGTTGTAGCTGATGCACATAGGGGGTTGTATCCTCCTTCTAGTTATAGCCATAGAATTGGGGAGTTGGAGCTTCCCTCGGGTTGTATCCTGAAAATATAGGGTGTTGGAGCCTCCTTCCTCTTTAAGATGGAGAATTGCAAGTTGGTGCTTCCTTGAATGTAATTATTAAAGACATATAAGAAAAATATTTCATGGTTTTCTCCCACATTGGGTTTCCACATGAAATACTGGTGTACTTTGCATTGTGTAGATATGTCTATTATTGTTTATTATGCACTGATGGATGTTAATGTTGTATGATGCAATAACATATTACTGATGAGTTGTTGAACATTGTTAAATAAATTAAAGGAATATACATTGCGGTTAAAAGGATTAATAAGTGGTATAAATTACTCATTACTGATTCACCCCCCCTCTCAGTAATCCAACAAGTTTTTGGACATCTCATCCTTGGGCGTGACATATCAATATGTCATCAAAATTGACGTGAAGCTTAAACAAAAGACACGACAATTTGGGTCGGGGAACCCCTCACACTAGAAGAAGAGAAATGGAACCCCCAACCTGTAGAACAATGGATAGAGAAAAGATGAGAAACCTCATGAAAACCGGTCCATGCCCCAATAAAACAAGGACAGTGGGAAGACGAAGAAATATATCATGAAGTGGTGTGACTTTCATAAGATCCCTTGACATAACATTGTTAATTGCCTCTCAAAGTAGTCATTGGTGGTTAAGGTAAAATCCTATGAATCAGATGAAGGTTCCGATGCTTAGTTAGAACTAGAAAATGGGAGACAAATCATAGACGCAAAACCTAGTTCCACCATTTCTACCACCAAGATCCAACCTCGTGAACTTGATGAGTTATAGTAAGGCGAGTGCCTATTTTATTCAAATATGTGGGTGAAATGAACTCCAATACACTTCATCACTGATAGTGGTAGCCAGAAGAACCTCATCTCAGCGGAGGTCGTCAAGTGGCTATCCCTGTTGATAATGCCACACCCACAACCCTACAACATCAGATGACTCCATCAGGGAAGCGATATTCACATCATCCAACAGTGTCGCATGTCATACAACATCAATCCATTCAAAGATGAGGTATTTTGTGATGTTTCTCCCCTTGAAGTTTGTGATGTTCTTTTGGGCCAACCATATTTATGGAAATGTCATGTTGTATATGAGTCTATGCCTCATAGTGTTATTATTAATTTGAACAAGAAATTGTACATGATATCTGAGTTAGTTCCACCTAGTGTTATTCCTTGACCTATTCCAAGAAATGTATGATCTAGATGGATGTCGATGGCCTCCCACCTATTGCAACTGGATCATTTTGGTAGTTTTCCAGTTTGATAGTTGTTTCCCTAGTTTTTGGGTCCCTGACTTGCAGGGCCATTTTGAGGCTTTAAACAGAGTTTTTTAGGGCTCTCCATGGTTAGAATGACCCCAGGACATTTCCAATGGGATATTGTGCACCTAAAATGGATATCGTATGAAAAATGTATGACCCCAAGAAGTTGATGTACTAACTTACCCAAATGGGGCCCCCATGACTTTTGGTGCTTCATCTCCTAGGGTTAGGTTTTTTGGATGTCTAGGGTTTTTGAAATTCTTGTTTGTTGTAAAAAGGCCTTCAGAGCCTCATGGTAATCATCTTCTGGTGAATGAGTGTAATCGTCACATATCTTCTTAGAGATAAGCTTCCACCATTACAACAAGCTTGTTTCCGCTACATTTTATAGTTTCAACTTATTTCCTTATTGAATATAAACCAGATTTACTCTGTATCTTTTATTGTGTGTTAAGCGTATTTTAATAATAATCTGTATTCATGTCGTTCTACAAATATATTCCATATCAGTGGTATTAGAGAGGTCTTCTCCTCGTCTTTCTTAATTCATATCCCCAACAAGGATAGGGTACAAAGAATTGGGTCTTGAGCTTGTTTCTCTTGAGGAAAAAATCTCTAGCACACCGAAACGACCTCTCATGGCAGAAGAAAACAAAGACAACGAGACATGATATCACTTCAAAAATTTGCTCTAGGAATCCCTCACACAACACAGGAACGAGATGATGGATAATTTTGCGTAAATCCTTCGGTGACTACCAACAGGCGATGCATCCTCATCAAATGGAGGAGACGCCCCCTTGAAGGTACAAATCAACTTCAATATTCCTATATTTGAAGGTCATATAGACGCATATGCAGTAGAAAAATGGTTGAATCTGCTAGAAGGGTATTTATCTGTCCATAACTTCTCGAATAAAGAAAAGATTACTTTTGCGCTCCTCAAAGTCGTCCCCCATGTCAAAGATTGGTGGGAAACTTTCTGTGAGAAAAAGGAAATAGAGGAACCCTTATTATTTACAGTTGCAGTCACCTGGGAGTCCTTCAGGGATGCTATTAAGGATCAATACTACCATGTTGGAAGTTATCATGACCTCTACACAAAATGGACAACGCTGTAGCAAGAAGAGACCAAGCAGTGCCCGTGTTCACAAATATATTCCATACCTTGTGAATCAAGATGGGTGTCAAATATTATGAGCAACATCTAGTGCTCAAGTATCAAGGCGGTTTGCATAGATACATCCAGGCCAAAATGAAGTTTCTAGACATCTCATCCTTGGGCGTGGCCTACCGATATGCCGTCAAATTGGGCAGAAGCTCAAACAAAAGATGTGACAATTTGGGGTTGGGAATCTATTAAGCCCTAATATTGGCTCATTACCACTTAATTGGGGCATATTAGATTAGTAATGTTATTTTATTTATGTCGGCTTTAGACCATTAGTTGTAATTTAGATTAGTAATGTTATTT
>JZKD02S0957797.1:815223-854077 GCA_000966675.3 Picea glauca | reverse complement strand
TACTTCTTGGAACAAAGACTATCTTCAGAAGAACAACAAAAATGGGTAACCAAGATATTGGGTTATGATTTTGAAATCATCTATAAAAAAGGGAAGCAAAATGTTATGGTAGATGAACTCTCAAGAAAGGATGAAGATGTTGAGGCCTTTATCTGTGCTATCTCGATCATCCACCCAATTGGATAATAGAAGCAAGGGATCAATGGAAGAATGCTGAAAACGTGTGGACTCTCATTCAAAGGTTGTAGAAGGATTCCAGTGAATCAGATACATTTACATGGAAAAATGATTCACTATGGTAAAAAGATCACTTATATTTATGTAATAACTCCCAACTCAAACAAAAGGTACCATTGGAATTACACACCTCTCCAATAGGAGGGAACTTGGGATTTTTGAAAACCTACCATAGGTTCAAGAAGAAATTATTTTGTGATGGACTTAAAACTGATGTTCAATGGTTTGTGGCAGAATGTTTGGTTTGCCAAAAAAATAAGGTGGAAACAATTAATACCCCAGGTCTTTTACAACCTTTATCCATCCCAAGTCAACACTGGGAGGAGGTTTCCATGGATTTCATCATAGGGTTACCGAAGTTTGAAGGAAAGAGTGTCATCATGGTGCTTGTTGATAGTCTAACCAAGTACGCACAATTTTGTGCACTCTCTCATCCCTTCAAATCTAGTACAGTTTCCACTGCATTCGTGGAGACAGTTCAAAAGCTACATGGCAGCCCAAAGATTATTGTAAGTGACAGAGATCCCATCTTCACTGGACATTTTTGGACATAATTATTTTCTTGTTTGGGTACTCAATTGGCTCACAGCTCATCCTATCATCCTCAATCTGATAGAAAAACCAACATAGTTAACAAATGTCTGGAAGGATACCTTCGTTGCTTTGTCTCTAATAAACAAACACAATGGTTCAAATGGTTACCCTTGGAAGAATGGTGGTATAACACTTCTTTTCATACTGCAACAAAAATGAAACCATTTATGGCACTCTATGGATACCACCCTCCTTCCATCACTTCTTCTCTAAAAGAAAAATCTAAGGTTCAAGAAGTGGAAGACCACATCGAGCATCAACAACAAGTTCTCCAAATATTAAAGGACAACCTAACCATGACAAAAAATCACATGAAACAACAAGCAGATCAACATCGTAGTGAAAGAAGTTTTGAAGTAGGGGATTGGGTGTTTTTAAGACTACAACCATATAAATAGATGCTCCTCAAGAAAGCTAAGAAGGATAATAAATTATCACCAAAGTACTATGGCCCTTATAAGGTGTTGCAAACGATTGGTACTCTGACATAGAAATTGGAGTTGCCTGCATATTCACGAGTACACCCAGTTTTCCATGTTTCATGCTTATAGAAGGTTATAGGTGACAAAATCCCAGTTCAAACTATATTTCCAAAACTTGACGAGGAAGGAAAAATGATATTGGAGCTTGAATCCATCACTAACACAAGAATTCACCAGCTGAGGAATAAACACATTTCAGATTATCTCATTAAATGGAGGAAACTACCTGCTGGAGATTCCACTTGGGAAGATGAGTCGTTTATACAGAAGCATCCAGAGTTACTCAAGTGTTGCGGACACCACTTGTCTCAAGAGGAGGGGCATGCTAATCCCTAAATAGTGTCTCATTACCCCTTAATTGGGGCATATTACATTAGTAATGTTATTTTATTTATGTCGGCTTTAGTCCATTAGTTGTAATTATACCTCCTAGTCTCCTATATATACCAAGGAGACATTTTCATTTGGAATCATATTGTATTTGAACATTTATGTGGGAATAAGGAGGTTTCCCCCTCAAAGAGGCTTATTATATGAATTTCTCTCTTTTTCAAGGCGTTGAGTACTTATTCTAAGGTTTTTCTATGCTATATTGATATTTGGTTCCTAACACAGACTTTGCCACCACCTACCAAATGTTGGGCGTAAACGTAGTTGTCGCTAATTTCCATCTTCATGATGAGATTTTGTGTTTTTTGGGCCATATCTGCGTTCCATCAAGCGAGTGAGTGAAGCTGATATGGAAAGCCCACTACAGTTGGGTGGAAGGAGACTTCGGTGCTGAAAAGACAATGGCAATGCTGCAGAAACATTTCTACTGGTCGAAACTTCGAAAGGAGGTCAGCAAGTATATCAGGTCCTGCACTGCTTGCACAATTTCCAAACTGTCCACTAAGAAACATGGCCTCTACATGCCTCTACCTAATCCTTAGATTCCATTGGAATCCATCTCAATAGAATTCATTGCGTGCCTCCCGTTCACCAAGCGGGGAAATGACTGTGTTTTTTTTGTTGTGGATCGCTTTTCTAAGATGGCGATTTTGGCCTCCTACAAGAAGATGATCAAAGTAGAGGTCAATACTAAGATATTCTTTGATGAGTCTAGGTACATTTTGGAATCCCAAAAATCATTGTCTCAGATCGGGACAGTCGATTTCTCAACACATTCTGTTCAAGGCTCTGGTCACTACTGGACACCAAGCTCACCAAATTGAGGTCGTAAATCGAATGATCATGCATATCCTATGCATGTATAATTCCAAGAACCCCCGCATATGGGATGAGAGTCTCCCCTATGTTGAACATAGCTACAACCAAGCCCTTCATATCTCAACTAGCCACATCCCCTTTCAGGTGGGGTTGGGATTCCAACCATTGGGTCCCATAGATGTTGCACTACTCCTCGCAGTCACCTCGGTTGACTCATCTCCTACTCCAACTAAAGTTGACAAAGGCACCTGGTTCATTGAGTGGATCCATCACATCCACCAAGAGGTTCAGGATATCCTACAGAAGTCCATTGATAAGTACAAGCAACACTATGATCAACACTGGGTGCCACATAAGTTTTAGGTGGGCGACAAATTTTGGTTGCACTTGCAAAAAGAGTGACTTACAGGACCCCCTCGAAATATTCTCCCATTCCGTTATGGGTCATACACCATCACCAAGGCTGTGGGTAATATTTATTTCGAGCTCAACATTCCTCCTTTCCTTGGCTTGCACCCAATGTTCAACGTGGATATCCTTCGATCGTATTTATCACCGTTATTTTACACCTCATAGATAGAAGAATAATTGAAACCAATAGAGATAAACCTCGACTGCATACAACAGGAATCCAATGATCATATTATGAAAAAAAATATCAAGGGCACTCGCCAGCAAAGGATCCAACTTTATTGAGTTGTCAGAGCAGGGTAGCTCCATCACCAAGAAAAGTGGCTCACCCAAGGCCAAATTCAACAGAAATTTCCTCATATGATGGGGTAACTCAATGCAATGGATACCATTTCTTCCTAAGGGGATAGGATTGACAGATATGGATTTTGGTGGCCTCCCACCTATTCCAACTCGCTCATTTTGGCAATTTTCCAGTTTGGCAGTTTTTTCCCTAGTTTTCGAGTCCCTATCTTGCAGAGCCATTTGGAGGCCCTAAAAATTGTTTTTTAGGGATATCCAAAAAAAAAATTGTATTCCTGGGATATACCTTTCCAACGGGATATCGTGCGCCTAGAACGAATATCGTATGCAAAAGTTACAACCCCAGGAAGTTGATGTACTAACCTACCCTAACGGGGCCCACATGACTTTTGGTGCTTCATCTCCTAGGGTTAGGTTTTTTGGATATATAGGGTTTTTTAAATTCTTGTTTACTATAGAAATTCCTTCATAGCCTCATTGTAATCATCTTCTAGCGAATGATCCCAACCATCAAATCTCTTCTTAGAGATAAGCCATCGCCATTCTAACAATCGTTTTTCCATTGCATTTTGCAGTTTCAACTTATTTCCTTATTGAATAGAAACCAATTTTACTGTACATCTGTTATTATGTGTTAAGAGTATTTTGATAATAATCTGTAATCATTTCATTCTGCAAATATGGAGTGTTCGGTCGTGGAGGCCACAGATGTGCCAATTTAAGGGCTTGCCAATTTTTGTCATAGGTTCCCGTTGGGATTCTCCCGTATTGCATGGGCCCTCAACCGAATAACTAGGGGTGGTGGTAGGGAAAAATTTATGTGGGGCCTTTCCCAACATAAAGATTTCATTGATATGAAGAAGTGCTTGTTCTCAACCCCAATGCTTTCATTATGTGACCTGCAACAACCGTTTGAGATCGAGACAAATGCTTCAGACTATGTTGTGGGCATAGTCCTCACTCAGCATGGCCACCACGTGGCATATCATAGTGAGACACTATCAAATGTTGTACGTAAGTAACCTACATATGAAAAGGAAATGTACTCCATTGTTCAAATCTATTGCCATTGGAGGCATTACATTATCGGGAAGGAGACAATCATCCACATTGATCATAAGTCATTGTAGTTAATGCAAACACAAGGAAAATTGCAGAAAGACCGCCATTAGAAGTGGTCCACATATTTGCAGCAGTTCCAGCTCAACATTAAGTATAAAACAGGAAGTACCAACCGATTCATTGATTGCCTCAGCGGACCTCCAGTCATGACACTCAACACCGTGATAGACTCTTTCATCCACGAGACCTATGGATGGCCCCACCTCTATGAGATAGATTCTTACTTTTCCAACACCTACCAGATGTTGGGCGCAAATATAACAGTCACTAATTTCCATTTTCAGGATGGCTTGATGTTCCATATGTGCCATGTCTTTGTTTCATCAAGTGAGTGAGCGAAGCTAATTTTGGAAGCCCACTACAGTTGGGTGGAAGGACACTTCAACATGGAAAATAAAGTGGTAGTGTTGCAACAATGCTTATACTAGCCGAAACTTTGACAGGATGTGTAATATACAAGATATAAAATGTATGAAGAACATAAATAAAATGCTAGTAATGGCAGAATAACAACAATATAACCAGAACATTCACCACAATAACATTGAAATGGTATGAGAATAATAACAAAAATAACACTTTGAATCTGAAATCAATGTTCACGAGCCTCTTCGAGGGGGAAACCTCTAGATGAGAAGAGCTCCATTACAATAATATCCAAGTTAGGGTTCTCATACCATCAACTCTTATTTATACTAAAAAGAAGCATCTAGAGGAAGATCCTTCTAGAAGCATAAGCTTCTATTAGGTCTTCTTACATACACCTTATTTTATTTTATTGAAAGCCCTTATTAATATTGACCTTTATTACATTCGAATATATTGTTCTACCTATGTGCGGGTTAGGACCCTAACATGTCCTCCCCCTTAAAAATAACCTTGTCCTCAAGGCTTGAGATGAAGAAATTGTTGCAGAATGGTAGTTGGTTCCCAAGTGGCGTTGGCTGGAGTTGTATCTTTCCACTGGAATAGCACTTCCTTGATGGCTCTCTGACGTAGGCGATGCTCACGTTGGTCCAAATCTACTTCTGGCTGTAGCCAAATGGATCCTTCTTCAGCTAACTCTGGAAGGTTGGTTTGAATTTGGCACTTAGCTCCAATCACCTTCTTTAAGAAACAAACATGAAAAATACGATGTAGCTTCGAATGGCTAGGCAAAGCTAACTAATAGGCTACTTGTTCGAGATGCTTGAGAATGGTATAAGGACCATAAAATTTGGGCGCTAGCTTCTGACAATTCTCGGACTTGAGGGAAGTTTTCTTGTAAGGTTGCATCCAAAGAAACACTAGATCCCCTTCTGCAAATTGACGTTCAGAGCGACCTTGATTTGCTTGTTTCTTCATGCGATTCTATGCCATGACCAAATTCTCTTTGAGGGTACAGAGAATAGCCTCTCAAGATGTAAGTGTTAGGTCAACCGCATGGACCTTGGAGGCAACCGGTAAGTATGAGAGAACTGAAGGTGGCTTCTGTCCATATACCGCTTCAAAAGGAGTCATGTGTGTAGTTGTATGGTATGAAGTGTTGTACCACCATTCAGCTAGGGGTAGCCATTGAGCCCACTGATTTTTCTTTTTCAAGGAAAAACACCTCAAATATGTTTCCAAACACTTGTTGACAACTTCTGTTTGGCCATCAGTCTGGGGATGATAAGTTGTGCTGAGATGCAATTCGGTGCCTTGTATCTTGAACATTTATTGCCCAAAATTTCTTGTGAAAGTTGGGTTGCGATCATAAACAATAGAGTGCAGCATGCCATGAAGCATGAAGACCTGATCCATGAAAATTTGAGCCACTATGGATGCTATAAATAAGTGTTGAAGGGTGCAGAAATGAGCATACTTGGAAAGGCGATCAAAAACCACCATTATGATAGATTTATTGACTGATTTGGGTAAGCCGGTAATAAAATCCATAGAGATATCCTTCCAAATAGCAAGTGGAATCGGGAGTGATTGTAGTGTGCCTGGAGATTTGACTATTTATCCCTTATTACGTTGACACACATCACATTCAACTACAAAATTATGAATGTCCTATTTCATACCATCCTAGAAAAGGAACGTTTGACCCTGTCATAGGTTTTGGTGAACCCAAAGTGCCTTGCTATGGGTGTAGCATGAAGCTCAGAAAGTACCATGGATTTAAGCTTTGATTGTTTACTTAAATACAAACGGCCTTTGTATCGACATTCATCATGGAGCCAAGAGTACCTTGGGGAAGCTGGAGCATTGGACTGCAATTGTTGGATCAACTGTGAACTTTTGGGATCTTGTAGCCATTCCTGGCGAACGGCTTGGAGCCAATCTGGTACAATGAATGAAAGAGAAAAAAGGGATCCTTCATCTTCATATTTCCAGGAAAGTGCATCAACAACCACATTATCTTTGCCTTTCTTGTAAATGATCTCATAATCATATCCAAAGAGTTTAGTCACCCATTTTTTTTGTTCTGAGGAGGAAATGCGTTGTTCCAGAAAATACTTAAGGCTTTGATGGTCTATCTTAATTTGGAAACATTGCCCCAATAGATAAGGGTGCCACAGATCAATGGAATGCAGAATAGCCAACATTTCCTTTTCATAGATGGATTTGCCCAGATTTATTTCAGATAGTTTCTTGCTGGTAAAGGCCAAAGGTTGACCCTGTTGCATAAGGAAAACACCAATTCCTTTCCCTGAGGCATCACATTCCAACACAAAGGTCTTTGTGAAATCGAGAAGGGCGAGGACTGGAGTGGTGCACATGGCCATCTTCAAGGTTTGAAAAGCTTGAGCAGTGGCTGGAGTGGTGCACATGGCCATCTTCAAGGTTTGAAAAGCTTGAGCAACGACTGGAGTCTAAGTGAAAGAGTTCTTTTTGAGGAGAGCAGTGAGAGGTGTTGCAATCTTCCCATAATTATGAACAAACTTGCGATAATACCCTATTAAGCCCATAAATCCACGCAAGATATTAAGAGTATTTGAGTGAGTCCAATCTTGCATAGCTTCAATCATTTTAGGATCCAACCTGATGCCATCTTTTCCAACCAAATGACCCAAGTATTCTACTTCTGAGGCGCCAAAATCACATTTAGACTGTTTCAAGAAAAGTTGGTGCTGAGAGAGTAGATGGAGAACTCGATGCACATGAGAAAGATGGTCTATCTAGGTTTTTCTATAGATGAGGATATTATCAAAGAAAACTAAGAAAAAATGGCAGAGAAAAGGACGGAAGACATGATTCATGAGGCTTTGGAAGGTGGAGGGGGAATTACACAAGCCAAAGGGAATGACCAAAAACTCATAGTGGCCCTGATGATTTCTAAAGGAAATCTTGGGAATGTCTACCTCTTTCATACGTATCTGGTGGTAGCTTGAACGAAGATCAAGTTTAGTGAAGAATTGGGCGCCACTCAATTCATCCAGGAGGTCATCAATGACAGGAATGGGGAATTTGTCTTTTATGATAAGTTTGTTGAGGGCACGGAAGTCAGGACACATTCACCAAGAACATTTTTTCTTTAGGACCATGACCATAGGAGACGAGTAGGGGCTCGTACTAGGGCAGATAACGCCTGCATTAAGGAGTTCCTGGACCATTTTCTCAATTTCATTTTTTTGGGAAAAGGGGTGACGATACAGATGGATATTGGGAGGAAGGCTTCCGGGTACCAGGGGAATGGAATGATCATGAACACCACGGGAAGGAGGGAGTCCTTGGGAAGTGGAAAAGACCAATTGATTTTTAGAAAGGCTGGCTTGGAGGTATTGCGTGACCGAGGGTATCTTTGTTGCTTGCATGGCATGGAGTTGGGCGATAACACCAGAATGACCTTTTTTGAGAAGCTTTTCCATGCGATGGGAACTAATGATCTCAGGTGAAACAACGGTGATGCCTTGGAACTTATATTGGTGGCCCTCCTGGTCAAATTGCATAGTTAAGTCTTTAAAATCCATGAGAATGGGACCCAAAGTACTTGGCCTGTCTGCACCTAATACAATGTCACAACCTCCCATGTTGATAGAAAACATATGAGATTTCAGGTGGTAGTCACCAATTTGGAGACGCACATTTTCACAATGCCCTCCACATTTCATGGAACCACCATTGGCGATCATGATTTGGAAATTATTGACGGCATGGATGTAGCAATGAGTTTCTTGGGAAATGCGGTGATGAACAAAATTATGGGTGCTACCACTATCAACCAGAATGATGACCATCCGATGCTTGATGTAACCGATTAGCTTGAGGGTTTGGGGAGCGGAGAAGCCAGTGAGAGCATTGAGGGAAATGACTGGTTCTACTTTGGGAGGGTTTGAGGGAGGGGTTATGTCAGTGGATTTAGGTGACTTAGGCACAAAGGGAGTTTCTACATCCTCTTCTGAAATATCCTCGGAGATGGCCATAAAAATATTTTGTTCTTTACACTTGTGGCTTGAGAAATATTTGTCATCATAGTTATAACAAAGGCCTTTCAGTTAGCGTTCAACCATTTCATCCCTGGTCAATTTTTGGATCTTTAGTGGAGCAGAGGGAGAAGTGGGATTTATTGGTTTAGGGTGAGGGATAAAGGAGGGTTTTCGATTTTGAGAAGATACAACTTGTTGTGCTTCTTTAACTCTTTTAGTAGCCTCCACCCAACTCTAAGGCTGAGCCATGAGTACATGGGCCCGAATCTCATCCTTGAGGCTACTGATAAAACACTCTCAGAAAAAGGCATCAGACATGCCCTCTGTTCTGAAAGCCAGGCGCTCAAAGGTAGCTATAAAGTATTCCATTGCTCCTAATTGTTTCAACTTTGTCAAATGGCCTAAATGGTCAGTGTTAGTGTCAAAGTGTTCATAAATCCTTGCCACAAAGTGTGTCCAAGCAATATACCCTTGACGAGAAGTTTTCCTCCATTGCCACCATTGGCAACGTTCTTGATCTAGATGGAGAACACCATACCAGAGTTTGGATAGATGATTTGTAATGTCGTATAAAGAGAAATAATGTTCCATTTGGGCTACCCAACTAGTGGGGTCTGAGCCATCAAATATGGTCACATCCACCCGTGAATGGTGTAGGTCACATTGAAAGTGACAGTTTTAAAAGTTATGGGAATGAGAGGAATGGTCACCTTCTGTATGTGGAGGTGAGGAAGAGGAAGGGTTATCTGTAGGGATATGCAGTTTGATGTAGAGTGTCGAAAAGACCGATTCAAGATGGGTGGTGAGGTCTTGTTTGATTTCCTCCATTGAGGACTGCATGGTTGTATTGATGGTGACAACATTGGCACTGTGTTGTTTCACTTCTTGTTGGGTCTCGATGAGACCAGATTGCAAGGTGTTGAAGCGAGCTTCCAAGTCTTGGCAACGTGTATGGGCCATGAGGATGGGGGAACTGAAAAGGGGTGGGCGGGGTCAAAACATTTTGCTAAAAAAATGATATGGATGAATGTGATAAGGGTGAAGAGATTAATCCAATGGAATAGGTCTCAAATAATGGTGAAAAATACACCTTTTTGTTTTTTTCACCTACAGAGTTATACTCTGGTCTGAAGAATATTGCAGAGAGGAAATGCCCAAATGCTTAACCAGAAAGAAAGGTGTATTTACTTGGAAACCCAAACACAGTTGCATGACAATAGATCTTGTCTATTTTAATTTGTTTTATGTTTCTGTCCCCAAGGGTTAGGTATTCAAGGGTTCTACAGACAAGGGTTTTCCCTATGCTATAGCTCTTTGATATACATGCGGGGTCCAACAATAGTACTCGTCCCAATATCTCAGGGCACTAACTAAGGAGGATAGACTGTACCCTTAGCCGTACTACCCGACTACACAGGTACTAGAGACTATCTTCCCAAGTGTTGTTCTCGGTGACACTATAGCAGTCAGGCGACCGATTGGTTTATCTAAAAAGGTCTTTAGGTAATCTAGGTCGATCCGTACACAGGTGTTGTTTGATGCACTACCACTTGAAGGGGTACCAACAAGGGTTACAAGGGTGGCCAACAAATGTGTGCTTAAGTACCACTTGTATTTCCTGCATGTATGAATCTCTCAACCATGAGTTTATGTGTGAAACGACAGATCTCTATGGCTTAAAGATGTCGGAATACGTCTCTACCCTGAAAAAAATTTAACCCACACTTTCTGCCAAGGAAAATGCTCTGATACCACTTGTAATATACTGGATATAAAATGTATACAGAACATAAATAAAATGATATTAATAGCAGAATACCAAAAATATAACCAAAACATTCACCACAATAACACTAAAATGATATGAGAGTAATAACAGAAATAACACTTTGAATCTGAAAGAAATGTTCACGGGCCTCTTCGAGGGGGCAACCTCCAGTTGAGCAGAGCTCTATTACAATAATATCCAAGTTAGGGTTCTCATACCCTCGACTCCTATTTATACTAAAAAGAAGCATCTAGAGGAAGATCCTTCTAGAAGCAAAAGCTTCTATTAGGTCTTCTTACATCAGCCTTATTCTATTTTATTGAAAGGCATTATTAATATTGACCTTTATTACATCCAAATATATTGTTCTAGCTATGTGCGGGTCAGGGATGATTTTAGGGATGGAAATTTATTTTAAAATGTAGAAACCTTGCCAAATCTTACTAATCCTTCATATACCAACTATAAATGTTTGGCAATATTTTTGTAAAAATATTCAAATTTCTAAGGATTTTATATAATTTGTATAAAATTTTGGCGATTTTTGAGGTAAAATAATTTTATCCTATAGAATTTGGGCAAATCATTTTTAGAATAACGAATATTTTATTGGGAAAAACCATGGAAAATTATCCCATGAGAGAAATTTAGCCCCTAAAATCATCCATGGTGTGGGTTAGGACCCTAACAGGATGTCAACAAGTATATTTGGTCCTGCACTGCCTGCGCTATTTCCAAACCGAACACTACGAAACAATTCATATACACTCCTCTACCTACTCCTGACATGCCCTGGGAATCAATCTCAGTGGACTACATGTAGGGCCTTCCTTCCACCAAGTGGGGAATGAATGTGTTTTTTTGGTTGTTGATCGCTTTTCCAAGATGGAGATTATGGCCACCTCCAAGAATAACATCAAAACATATGTCGCTTCCAAGCTCTTCTTTGAACAAGTGTGGGTACACTTTTGGATCCCACAAACAATTATGTTAGATCAAGACAGTCAATTCCTCAGCACATTCGGGTCGAGCCTGTGGTCACTGTTGGACACCAAACTCAACAAGCCCACTGCCTTCCACCCCTAGAAGGATGGCCAAACCGAGTTCATCAACCAGATGATCATGCACATCCTACACATGTACAATTCCAAGTACCCCCACACCTGGGATGAGAGTCTTCCCTATGTTCAACACAACTACAACAAAGCCATACATAGCTCAAATGGACACAACCCCTTTCAGGTGGGGTTGGCGTTTCAACCATTGGGTCTTATGGATGTTGCACTACCCCTTGCAACCACCAGGTAAGACTCTCCCCATGCTCCAACTGAATCCGACAAAGCCACCCGATTCATTGAACAAATCCAACACATCTGCCAATAGGTTCAGGATATTTTACAGAAGTTCAATGCCAAGTACAAGTAGCGCCATGATGAACATTGGGTGCCACACTAGTTTCAGGTGGGAGACAAAGTTTGGTTGCACTTGTAGAAAGAACGCCTTACAAGGCTTCATCAAAATATTCATCCACTCTGTTATGGACCTTAAAACATCACCAAGGATTTGGGTGGCAATGATTTTGAGCTCAACCTTCCACCCTTCCTTGGCTTGCACCCAGTGTTCAATGTGGACCTCCTTCGGCCTTATTTTCCACCATTATTCGACACCTAAGAGATAGAAGAACAATTGACACCAAAAATGATCAACCTTGGATGCATGGGACATGCATCCACTGATCATATCGTGGACACATGGTTCAAGGGAAATCGACAATAGAGGATCGATATTTATCAATTTGTCAAAGCAGGGAAGCTCCTGCGCTACGACAAGTGTCTCACCCGAGGCCAAATTCAACAACAATTTCCTCATATGATGGGGGCCCTCAACGAAATGGAGACCATTTCTTCCTAAGGGAGGAGGATTGATCCAGGAGGATCTTGGTGGCCATCCACCTTTTCCAACTGTCTCAAAACAATGTTTTCCCAACTTACTATTTTTAGCAATTTTTTGGGTCCCAAACTTCTAGGGCCATTTTGAGGGCCTCAATGATGGTTTTTCACAATCAGGTACCTCAATGAAATTCAAAGGCTCTGAATGAGCCCCCTAAATGAATCTCCTCATCAATACCTTTCCAACGAGCTATTGAGTGCCCTTAAGGGAGATTGTATGAACACGTTACAACCCCAAGAAGTTAATGTACTAACTTACCCCAATGAGACTCACATGAATTTTGGTGCTTCATCTCCTAGGGTTAGGATTTTGGATGTCTATGGTTTTGGAATTAATTTTTATTGTAAAAATGGCTTCAGAGCCTCATTGTAGTCATCTTCTTGCGAATGAGCATAGCCATCGCATCTCTTCTCAGAGATAAATTGCCACCATTCTAGCAAGCTTGTTCTCAGCCAACATTTTACAGTTTTCAACATATTTCTTATTTAATATAAATCAAGTCTTACTGTAGCGTTGTTATTTTTCACTGTGTCTCTGTGTTAATATTATAAATCTATGGTTTCATTTCCCTCTGCTCATCAATCCGGATCAGTGAAAAAAGTGTTGGGAGTAGAGTGTTAGATTTGCATAGATAATACATAGATTGTGTATTTCATTGGTCCTAGTAGAAAATAGAGTAGCCATGTATCGGGAACCAAATCTGAATAGGGCACAAGGATCCTAAACTCAACTTGTTGAAGACTGCAAATATATTACAATTCAGTAGTAAGCATCAGTGTTGATGAAACAGATAGGCCATAGGACTACAATTTACATATCATATTCTATCAGAGTGAGTCCTTTAGAGAACTTGAAGTAGCTATCATGGGAAAATATTTGAAGAGGAAGAAGTTGAAAGAGTTGACATACTTCAACAAGAAGATATAATAGAAAAATAAATATTTAAGGAAAAAAGAAGATAAGATGGAAAAATAACTTACCAAACACTTGGAATCCTTCACCTCCATGAGGGAAGAATTAGACAAGATTAGATTATAGCTCTTGCAATTGAAGGACAATTTCTCTTTGTTGGATAAATGGGAAGAGGAGAGGTTCACTAAAGTGACTGCTCAACTATATCGATATTTTTCAATGATGGAAGAGGCCTTGAAGAAGCTACAAATGGTTATCCAAGAGACCAATGAAGACCCTTCTATTGCAATTGTTGAAGAAAGCACCATGATAGACTCAAGCATGGTAAACTCGCCTTCTAAGACCCTTCCTGGAGAGACCTTCAATGACTTTGAAAAGTACCCTAGAGTTGGTTCCAAACTCATGATGAAAATAGGTTATGATCACCAAGGGCTAGGCAAGGATGGCCAAGGGATTCTAATATCCATTATAGCTCAATAGAGACCAAAGCATGAAGACCTAATATTTAGTGGACAAGAATTTGACACAAGTTCAACTCAAACCACCACCATCAAGTCAATAGAAACCAAAAGATAAGACATTCCCATGGTAGAAAAGATAGTTGGAAAAGAAGTGTGAAACAAGCCACTCAAATATTATTGTAGAGGACAGGAAGAGAGAAGAAAAGACACGATTCTACCATCCGAATATACTCCAACCCTTGGGCGACCAATAAACCAAGTTGGCAAGCATCATAAAAAATTAAAAAAGGCATGGCATAGTATCTTTGGTTTTTTTCCTTTTCAAGAAATGGGGTCATAAGGATAGCAATTGTTGTGACTCTAGAAGATCAAGCATCCAATGCATGAACTATTCCTAGTATTGTAGATTTACTAGACATGAAGAGGACAAATAATTGAGGATTCAACCAAAGCTCCATCCCAAAAACTAAATAGTCGATAAAAAGGCTTAGAGGGTCAAGATCAGGGGAACGAGGAGTTTCTTGCACTTGCAGCCCAAGGAGAAATGATTGTCCACTAATGTATTTGAACAATGAATTTCATCTCTAACCATGAGATGGATAGAAAGATTGTGCCCAAGGAATACCTTATTCATATCTTATATTTCATATTGTAATGAAAGAACCCTTTCTGCGGATTTTTCAAAGATTGCTTGATGGAGATAGAGGATCTAGGCACAAAAATCTAGAGAAAAAGAAGATCGAACAGACTTGAATATTTTGGGGACCAAAAGTGTGCAAATGGGGAGGTGTGATCGAAATTGGATCCTAACAAAAATAAAACAATCTTTGTAAACTTTGTAATAAGCATTTAATTCTTTTTGGAAAAGTTGAGAAAATGTTCAAAATTTCATTAGAAGTTGAAACGAACCATTGTGATGGTTGACCTCTCAAGGCGGCCCACTAAAAATGAAGGGCATGATGAAGAAGAGCATTGAATGGAACAAAGAGAGAAGGAAATGAAGAAGGGTAGTAGTAGAGATGGGAGATCAAAGAAGTTGTTTGCTTGATGATCGGATGAGACAAGACATTGAGCATGTCCCATGATGAGTGAAGATTATTGTTGATGCATTGTCATTTTCAAATTTCCTATCGGTAAGTTACAATACACTAAATCTATGAATAGTTCATCCTTTTGTAATCAATTGATCTTAATAAAATCACCATCTAATGTGGTTTTCCCATTTGGTGTTTCCACGAAAAAATACTCTGTGTCTATTGCACATATGAATTATATTCTTTGTTTTCTTTACTTCTTGTGTTCTTGTTCTTGTTGAATTAAGGTCTTACATATCTAGTGTTCATCTTGCACAGGTTTTCTCCAAGACATTATCAAAGAAAAGTTTTGAAAGACTGAAATAGATATTGGGAATCATTTCCTTGAACATGAAGAGAAAAACCTAAGGTAATGATTGATCATGAATGAATTTAATGCATATATTTAAAAAAATCTAGGAAAAAATAGGTAATATTTTGCTAATAAAAAACCCATACACATCATATACGTATATATTAACAATAAAGGATAGAGATAGTGTAAGAGTTATCTCATCTAATAAATACATACTTTCTCTATATATGTAGGAAGATTAGTTAAATATATTGTAAGAGATATTGTAATAAATACATACTACATATAGTTAAATATATTGTAAGAATTATGTTATTGTATAATAGTAGCATTAGAATTTATATATTGATGTAATCTAAAACTTTTGAATATTAAAAAAAAAATTATATTTGTTACAAATTCGTTTCTCTAAATATATATAGAGAAAGTTTTATTATTTATTATTAATTTTTAATATTTTATATCATTTTTAATATTCTATATATTTACATAAATTTTTTAAATATATATAGAGAAAGTTTTATTATTTATTACTATTTTTTAATATTTTATATCATTTTTAATATTTTATATATTTACATAAATTCATGGTAGAAATCTCTATTGATCTTTTTATACAATTCACTTTTTATAGGTTTTTTTAGAACTCTGGATGATTTCTTTATTACGCAGAAAGGTGTACACCTATTGACAATGGGCACAATTAATGATCTTTTAACCTTATTTAACCTTAAACCCTAATCTGATGGCTATGCATTGAAGATGCTGACATATTCTTAGTTGTCCTCCAAAATCAATGGGTCAGATTTATTGTTCATAACTTTCTTGCATTTATCAATCCGTTAACATGTTTACTTTTTAACATTTACCTAATCACATTAAAAAATTATTGTAAGAATATATAATTGCCACGTTTAAATGATTAAGTAGGATTAAACCTAATGCATCCAAACATTTCATATTACTACATTACTACAGACAAATTACCAAAAACGTTTTTTATATTGAATTTATATTGGAAGCACGCCTTCTCTCAGCCGATACCTTTGGCGTTCTCACGAGTTAGCCGCTGTGCTAGTTATACAACAAACAACCCAAAAACACACCTTCTACCTTTTATTATCAATTATTTTTAGTCTTTTACTCCATAATCAATAGAAATCATCCATTACGATGGAATTCTTTTTGGAAAGTAATAATTAAAAAAAAAATACTGAAGCAAGGAATTATTTCCAACTCCCTAATTCACTATTCATGTCTACGTATCTTTGTTAATCATATTGATTTGTCTCCAAATAGTAATTCAAACTGAAGAAATAACTGTGCAACTCACCTTAACTCTGGAGTATTAGCAATGGGGAATCTGCCTTTAGCAACATACTCTTTAGGGTCCACTTCATAAAGTTGGGTGCGATCCGAAGGTACGTTAACTCGCCATTTTCGAGCCGCTGCAGCAATTACCTGCGCCATGCGATTGAATGGATTCCCCTTCTGAACTTTGTGTCTGTAATGTGGAGTGCCTATTAAGAAAATTACTACAGATATGATCAATCCCACGGTAGGAATCGTATACCCCACAGCGAATCCCACACGGTCCTGGATGTATATCAGAAAACTAACCGCCAACAGCACTCCAGTAAACACACTAAATATCCACCAATTGAAGAAGGAGGCCTTCTGAAGCTTCTCCTTGGGATCAAATTCATCGAACTGATCTGCACCGATGGTAGAGATGTTGGGCTTTGTACCGCCATGACCGACAGAAATAACGTACAACGCAAGGTAGAAAATCCCAATCTGAAATTCTGAAGCTTTCTGACATACGTTCGAGTCCGATATACACTGTGGTGGTCTCAGAGATGGCAATGAAACAGCTAATGTCAAAAGTATCATTCCCTACATCAGATACACCAGGGATAATATATTAGGAGAATTAATCTAAATTTGAACCTGTAAGTTATAATCTACTGGTTAACAACATAATTATTCTGACCAGTATAATCTACTGGTTAACAACATAAAGATAGATGCTGACCAGTATATAAATACAAGAAAATACTGTAAATGTCCAATAACGTCCCCAGTAAGTGTCTGCGATATACGCGCCAATGATAGGGGTGATCCAAACTGTACCAGTCCAATTAGAGACATTGGTTGCGGAATTCACTGTGCCCTCATGCAGCTTAGTTGTCAGGTAAATTACCAAATTGGAGGCAACTCCATAGAAAGCCATCCTTTCGAAGATCTCATAGCCTGTAATAGTTAAACAACAACATCCATCAATTAATTTAAGAAATCAAGCACAGAAAGCTCATGACATGTTTAAAATAAAATTTTATTCAACAACAAAATCATATGTCTGTGGATTCATGAGAAAGAAAAACATATGAGGGAAATCATTGCAAAGAATTGCATCTTACAAACGATGAAGGAACAAGCTTTCCATCTTCCAGTTTTGCACTTGAGAACGGGCCTGCCTTTGAGGTCGACGGAGCCATCCATTGCGAATCCCTGAGACTCCATGTTACAGCTCTCTAGGAATTCATTTTGATCTTCAGCCATTGTTGAATGCTTCAACGGCTGATCAACCTTTCATCTTCCGATGAATTGTTGTTGCCCAAAACTTTGAAGTGATCACTTAAACTGTTGTTGGATCAATCATTGGCCATGGAATTATCAAATATTGCGGCAGCGATTGGGACATTGTAATTCAAAGTCTTGAGAAGAAGAATATGACACTTCCGCTGGCGTAGGGTTTTGTTTAGTTTTTTTTAATTTAAAACACGATCCACACAGCCATGGCAACGTCATAGCCACGAACCACTAACAAACCATCGCAAGTCAATGAGCAATTTTATTGGACCGTAGTTTCGCAAGACAACGATGTTATTGGATTGTAGTTTGCTTAGCGTCGCAAGTTAATGACAACGATTTTATTCGATTGTATTTTGGATACCTTCGCAAGTCAATGACAACGATTTTATTGGATCGTAGTTTGCATACCTTCGCAAGACAGCGACTATTTTGGATTGTAGTTTGCATTAAGTTATGCTAAAATTTATTGGATCGTAGTTTGCATACCTTCGCAAGACAGCGACTATTTTGGATTGTAGTTTGCATTAAGTTATGCTAAAATGAATCGTATCACGGAAATTCTATATCTAGTTTCTTGTAATATATAATTAACTACACTTATTGATAATGGGTATATTTAATAGGTTTTTAGTGCTTAATCAATTTTGTATGGACAAGATTAAATATTAATAGAATATTCTTAAATAACTTGTTCTTATCAGTGATAAAAATATGGCAATGTGACATGTTCCATAAGTTCATTATAAGATATAGTGTGGCATGTTAAGTGAATTCATCATAGGGTATAGTGTGACATGTTCCATGATTTCATTTTATATATAACTTGCTCTTAGCCATGAACAAATGTTATAATGTTACACTAATAATTTTAAATAAGAAAATATTTTGCATAGGAGTTTATTTATTAATAAGCATATTAAAAATATTTAAAATTCTTAAATTTAATAAGAAATAGTTGATAACGTGACTAACCGAAATAATTATTTGTAATCAGATTTCAAAGTTTTGATCTACAATGTTTTCACAAGTTTATTTGACGGAATAATTATAAATTATAAAACTGTAAATTAAAAAAAAAATGTTTTATTCTATTTTATGTGAAATTAAAAACAAACAAATTCATACTTTTAGACTTCCCTACCTATTTATCCCCACTTTAAACGAAACCTCAAAATTTCATGCACAACCCTCCTTTATTCATGTGTTCTCCCCTCAAAATCTCATTTCCATAACTCTTGTTCATGTGTTTTCACCCCATAGCATCCAACAACTAAAACTAACATATCTACTAAAAGTTTTAAAATAGATCATGTAATCTAGAATCAAAGACCTAACCATCCAAAATTTATTGGCCAATAGGCATATGAAGCCCTTTCTTGGATAGTGCATCAACCCATGTATTTAATTATCAATATGTAAAAGTAATTGAATGAAAGAAGGACATATTCTCTTTGTTAGTAATTGAATCAAAGAATGAAGGACATATTCTCTTTGAGTTATTCAAACAAATGAGGTAAAAGGTTTTTCTAAATCTAGAGTTGTCAATTCATCCAAGAAATGACCTATTCCAAATCACCAAACACATATCATTGAGCCAAACCTTTGTCTAAATCTATATTCATGAGAAGTTTCAAAGCCATAAATTCTGAAAGTTATTAATGCCCCTTCCAATATTATCTTTGAACTAGAAATAATTAGTATCTGAAAGATCAAGACCCCCCCCCCCCCCCTCACAAGCTTCTTTCTTCTTGAGGATCCTAACAAGCCCCATAAAAAACCCAGGATTTTGTTTTGTCAATTAGGACTTCACGCACATGTATGTGTTTCATACTTTTCTAAGGAGATTGGCAATGTTGAAAGGCCTATACTATGCTCACCTAGTTAACCCACTTAGGTGACACACAATTTCAACAAAATATTTAAGTCATTTCCCATAACGATCATTCATTTAACTAATTGTTCAAGTGCTAATTCAATAATATTAATTAAATTTCCATGACCATTAGAATCCATGTATTAGAATGTCTACCAAGAAGATCTTTAAAGGCAACTTATTTGGGATGTTGGAAGCATTTATTGATATTTCATGCAATTTCGTAGTTGGTTATAGTTTATATGTTTAAATTACTCTAGAGGCATTATCATAATTCCTTCTAGCATAGTAATCAAACATAATGTCATTATTTTGAGGTTGGTCAATGTCATAGTGATGTCACCACCATAGAACAAGGTTTCATAACATATATAGAAACTAATATCAAATAATATTTTATTATCTTTGAGATATTATTCTCATCGAGAGGTATCTCGAGTATGGGTTAGATAACCCTTCTTCTAGCATAGTATTCTCATGGAGGGGGAGAATGGAGAAGGGTTGGTTAAACCTTCCTCAAATATGGTATTTGAATCATTATTTATCTATTGGAAGGTTAATCCAACCCTTCCTCAATAATTTTTTCCAATTAAATAGGATCCCAAGGATGGGTCGGCCAACCCTTTCTTAATGAAAATACTCTCATCATGGGGAATCTAGTGGAAGGTTCGACCAACCCTTATTTAGGCATAGTATCCTCATGGGTGGGGGCACACATAAGCATCTTCTAGCCCTTACCCATTGATGGTATTCTTGAGACAAGGTAGCTAGTGGAAGGGTCATCCTACACTTCTTCAACCCTAGTATTCTCATGGAGGAGGATCATGGAAAAGGGTCAACTGATGCATCCTAGGGGATGTAATTCATATCATGGGGTATCCAGTGAAACAATTGGTTGACCTTTCCTTAAGAAATTTTTTCCCATAATGGGGAAGGCTGAATTAACCCTTCATCTAATATAGAATTCTCATGGCGGGGGACCATGCAGAATGTTGAATCAAATCTTCCTCAAAAATGGTATTTGCATTATAGTTTATTTCTTGGAAGGGTTGACTGAACCTTCCTCAAGTATATTTTTCATTTAAGGGGATCCTAGGGAAGGATTGACCAACCATTTCTCCAACAAATAATTTGCATGGAAGAGAATAATGAAGAAGGATCATTTGTCCCTTTCTCAATGATCATATTCTCATCATGGGTATCAAGTGGAGGGGTCAACCAATCATTCTCTAAGGATAGTATTCTCATGGAGTGGGATCATGGAGAAGGGTCATTCGATCCTTCCTGGATTATGATATTTATGTTCAGGGGTATCCTATAGTATGATATTCATGTCGAGGAGTATCCTATAGAAGGGTCAGCTAACCATTCCTCAATGATGATATCCTTGTCACGGGGTATCCAACTCATAGGTCTCCCAAACTTATTCAATAATAGTTTTATAATGAATGAGAGAATGAATAAAGGTTAGCCAAACCTTCCTTAATGATGATTGTTGGCACATGGGTAGACCCAGGGTTCAATGCTAACAACACATCAACAAGCCCTAACTAATGGCCCTTTCAGAAACACCTGTGAAGAAGATGCAGTCTCACCGAAAGTAGCAATAGGGGGTTGCAGGACACAAGTGTCTACAACAAGAGGAAATACAAAGTGGATCCAAGGAAACAACACACAACAACCTAGTTACTCTTCATCTTATTTAAGCCCACTGCGCAAGATATATCTCAAATCTAATACAATGATGCAAAGGAAGAATAACAAGAAGCAAAAGAACACAACATCAATCACACTAAAAACAAGATATACGTGGTTCACCCTCTCCCTAGGGATACGTCCATAGAAATGTGTTTCTTGATATTATAGGAAAAAATACAGTTCTATCTGCGCTCTTAGCTTGTAGTTCTCTCTCTTTTTCTCTGCCCTCCCTGCGCACCCAGCTGGAGGGTTGATCTTCACACCCAACTGAAGATATTACAATACCAGAGTGCTCTCACACAAAACACTTCTCTCCCTTACAACAATATTCACTCTATCAACCAACAAAAACAACAATAATAGCCACAACACCACCGATCCATACATAAAGAACCCCTCTTCTCTCATCTAGGTTCATATTATTCTCATGGAGGGGAAGCATGTAGAAGTCGATCAAACCTTCATAAGGAGTGATATTCATGTCACAATCCATCCAATGGAAGGGTAAGATGACCTTTACTCAATATAAGATTTTTCATAAAGGGGATCAAACAAAAGTGTCAGTCAACCCTTCCTCTAGCATAATATTCATATGGATAAGGAGCATGGAGAAGGGTCAGTTGACACTTTCTAAAAGATTATATTTATGTCGAGGGGTATCCAATGGATGGGTGGGTATGCCCTTTCTCAATGATGTTTTTTTCATTACATGTTATCCAGTGGAAGGGTCGGTGCAACCTTATTCAAAAATATATTCTTGTGTCGGGGAATCATGGAGAAGGGTTGATTAAACCTTCATAAAGGATGGTTTTAATATTGAGGTGTATCTGTAGCAAGGATTGATTGACCCTTTGTAATATCCCTAGGCCGAACCCAATTGTAAATGTAAATAAAAATTCACATAAGATGGTGAGTTGTTTTGACATCATTCTTGTATGCACCTTCCATGGTATAGCACACACATGTACTGCAAAGTAAAATGATGAAGTGTGCACATTCTTGGATACCATGCACAACAACTTAAGTGCGCGTGATTATGAGGCCAAGGAGCCTTTATGTATATGATGTATTTTATAGGCTAGTGAGCCAGTTATTATAAGCTAGGATGCTTATGTTTTGATTAGGCCAAAGAGCCTAGATGTTAAAGGCCAGTTAGCCTATTTTTGTATACATCTCATAATTAATATAAAATACATCGTTGTGCACAGACCGACCACGATAAAAGAGTATGGGGGACTAAACTCCACTAGTTAGGGAAAGGGTGGGGGCTAAAAGTTAAGGAAAAGGGACTAAGTTATGGAGCTTAATCCAAAAATGAATATTATATTAATATTTATTAAAATATAAAGTATGGATAATTATTTTATCCTAAGTTCCAAAGATGGGGACAAGTGGGCCAAAGTAGCTCTCAATATGACAAGTGTTAAGTTGGGGACATGCATACATATTGTTTGGACTTAGTTCATTTTCCATCATTCTGACCATCATTCCTTTCGTCATGCAATCATCCAGTCAATCATTGATGAGAATTCACACACCCATTGAGATATCCTTCATACCTTCATGTCACTATACCTGAACCTATATCCAGACCCATACATGTTTATGTACTTGGTTAGCTTGGGAGATGGACTAAAGAAGCGGGTTGTTAGGGCCGTGGGATATTGAAAAGGCGGGTTGTCAGGTCCGTGAGAAATTTCTCTCTGGATGAGAGAATTTTTGGGAATCTATTTTCTGAAGATGCTAAACTACAACTACAAGGCTTTGAGACTTCCTATTTGACCTGTTTCTAAATCCTGTAAAGGAAGTGAGGCAACATAAAGACTGTTGAGAAGAGAAGGGGCACACTTCCTGGGGTGGGATAGGCATGTAGGGAATGAGGGATTGTAGGTTGTTAGTTGAGTTGGCACCTGTGACATAGTATTTCTTATTGTCTATGAGCCATTAGCCTGGTTAGGAATCCCTTTAATCGGGTGGAGTTTAGTCCTAGCTCGGGGGTGACCCACTGCTGAGAGTGATGAGCAGTGTGGTCTAAGGTTGGGAGGTTCGTGGAAGGTTTGCATGCAGTTGGTGATATTCTTACCAAGATAAGTGCCAATTTTGCGATAAATTTACATGCTGCATTATTATTTACGTGTTCAGTTTTATGGGTTTATCCTATGCTTGGTTATAACTGTCTGTATGTTTATGGATATTTCTTGTATATGTTGCATGTCTATGTTACTATTATTTCAGTATGAATTCTTATTTTTACATAATGTATTTGTTTATTTATGTTTTATATATGAAGTTGCACAAAGTTTCTGTGTGTATGTGTTTTAATTGCATGCAGTTCAAAATTTTTATGTGGCATATCTCAATTGGATGTTGGGTATGTTACAGTATGCTCCATAGAGAGAATGAAAGTGTGTTCTCTCATGTATCGTGGCTCGAACTGGGTGGTTGGGGACGTTACATCCTTCCTCTAGCGATGTTTTATTTTATAAGAGGATCTCATGGAATATTCGACTAACTCTTCCCCTACATGATATTCTCATCGATGAAGAATAGAATATATATTGAAGGAAATTGGTGTTGCGAACTTCATTCTAGGAATGGAGGTCAAGAGAGATCAAGCAATTAGAAAAAATTGGTTAAATAAGAGGAAGTATATTGAAACAATTTTGAATCATTTCAACATGTAAGATTGCAAATTGGATAAGGTACAAATTCTTGTGGGGTCAAAACTGATTGTTGAACAGTGTCCAAATACATAGGAAGAAATAGAGGACATGGCATGTGTTATGTATGCTAGCGTTTTTGATAGAATGATCTATGTGATGGTGTACACTTGAACAAAAATTGCTCATAATGTGGGAGTATAGAGAAGGTACATGTCGACACTGTGAAAAGGGTAATCGATTGTTATCAAGAGAGTGTTCAAGTACTTACATGGCACAACAAAGTATGTCATCTGTTTCCAAGGGAAACCCTAAAACTGTTAGAAAGGGAATGTACGTGGATTTGTCTAATTTGGGTGGATATCGGTGGCCACTCACCTATTCAGCTGGCTCAAAGACCAATTTCCATTTTGGTAGGTTTTTCCTAGTTTTTTGGGTCCTAAACTTCTGGGGCCATTTTGAGGCCCTAAACAACGTTTTTTGGACCCACCACAGTCACATTGTAGGATTTAGTGAGAATGACTGCAACATGTGTATTCCTTGAATAGTTCTTTACAACAATCTATCATGCCCCTAAAAGGAAGATCATATGAAAAAGTTATGACCCCAGGAAGTTGATGTACCAACTTACCCCATCGGGGCTCGCATGACTTTTGGTGCTTCATCTCCCAGGGTTAGCTTTTTTTATGTTTATGGATTTTTCATTCATTCTTTATGTTAAAAAGGCCTTTGGAGCCTCATTGTAACCAGATTCTTGTGAATGAGCATAGCCGACACATCTATTATCAGAGATAAGATACCACCATTTTAGCTAGCTTGTGTGCTTTTGCATTTTACAGTCTTTTGTATCTTAGAAAATCATTAATAGAATATGAGATTTATTGTACTACGATGTTCCTTTCCATATCTCTGTGTAATTATTTGTTAGATATTTTTTATATCTATGCCTTCATATCGTTCTGTTGACGGGCGAAATTGAACATTCGTCAACTGGAGGAGTGGATCCAGTCCGGGGTTGTCTAAATAACCCAAGTCATTTGGGATGATCCACCCCGACGGGTTTAGCGGCTCCGTTGGCCGATCGAAGTCCTAGAAAAACGAAAGAAAAGATAAACTAAGAAAAACTAATCTAAGTGGGAAAAGCAGCTACAACAAAACTATATACAAATCTATAACAACTACATACAATTTACTAACCGATATCATAAAACAATAATTCTACTTAATTAAATGTTAAACTATCAACACAATTAAATCTTAATCACAAATATACAATATTTACAGATTACATATTTTAAATGAAAACCTGCAAAAATCCTTTGTAAACTGTATTATGACAGCAAAACTATTGTTTTTTGATTTTTATAATTTTATGAGAAAGAAATAAAACTAAAACTATCTAAGCTGAGAAATTACAATAATAATCCTAACTATAAATCTGAACTATATATATCTATCTAAATTGCTTAAATAACACTAATAAACTAACCTGTAATAATGCTTTCCAATTTGTTCCATGCAAGTATTCGATTCAGCTGTTCGATGGGAGGAAACCCCCACCAGATTTTCCACAAGCTTCTTGTAAACAGGAAGCAACAATGCTCTTTTGAATATCAATGACAGAACAAACAGAACATAAAACGACATCAATCTTATAATTTACAAACCATCACAATTAGATAAACTCGTATGCAAAGATTTGTACAAAATGATTCATTTAACGAAGAAGGTAAACCTTTATTCATTAAATCAAAATAGAGTAATTGTTGTATTAAAACTGAGATACATAAGACATGGACATAATTTAAATCACAACGCATTAACCTGTAATAAGTCTTGATATCTAAAGTAGTCAATGACTTAATCACAAATTAAAATGCACACAACCTGGACGAAAGTATGATAAATTGAAATCTAAAGTTGTTACAAAAGATCCACTCCCATTCGAGTTTGTATCATCATAAATCCATAGTCTTGTTCTCCCAATAGTCGATGGATTCATTACAAAAATTAATGAATATATAAAGCCCACAGGGTAAAACATCCCTGTGGGAATTATCAAAAACAATTTACAAAAAATATGTGAATAATCTCCCAAGTCTCTATTTCTTAATTAAGCTAACAACCTAAAACAAAACCGCATCATAAAAAGCACGTTCTAAACTACCACAACATGTCCAATTTTCCATTGAAATTCATATGCACCTATAGGTGGACAAGAATAGACACGTTTAGATAATGTTTGAATGGTAAAATTAACAAAAATCTAAATTTTAAGACTAGCTACAGAATCTCACGATTCTGTAGCTGGTCTTATTTGCAAACAGAACCATTTTAAATCGATCCAAAACTAACAGAAATATATTTGAAATATTAAACAAATATTTAATTACTAATTGAAAACAAAACAAATCGTTCATGCCAGAAGTAACCAAATCTTTATGCCAATTTGAAACAGACAGAAATTGTATTTAATTAACCGAACGATAACAGGGGTATATGCAATCTGTCAAACATTTTTTATTACCAATTCGGAGCAGACAGAGTCATTTTGATAATTCGAAACCAACGAAATCATTTTTGAATCAATCTCAAATGAAACAGACTATAACCGATCAAGAAAATCTTTCATATTCATTCAATACAAACACAATATTTTATGTCGACTTAGAACTTAACAAAATCGTTTTTAAATCCAAAACTAACAGAGTTGTTTTTTCGAATCAATAGATTACATTGTATTTGTCAAACCAATCTTTGATATTAATGCATCACATACAGAAAAGACTATGCTAATTCAAACATACAGAATCGTTTCAAAATCAAACTAAACAGAATTGAATCGAGCCAGTTCAAAGCCGACACAATCCAAGAACAAAAAAATCGTATCAATTCAGAACATAGCTATACTCGATTTTAGGAAACAAATCTTCAAAACCAAATAGTTTATACTAATCTAGAACGAAATCTTTTATACTAATTTAAATAAAAACGAAATCATTCCCAGAAATTTGACGTAAACAAAACCATTTCTAAATCTATTAAAACAAACAGGACTAATCGAAAGAAAATCCAATCGGTCATACTAATTCAAACCAACTCATAAAAAAAAATTGATGTCGAAATACATACCTGGGAAGTAGGAAAATGATTCGATCATGATAAATTTGAATTGACAAAGTCCGTAGCTGCCTCGACATTTCTGAAGACAATTGAACCCGTAGTTTTTTGTTTCTTCTTGTTGGATTGTAGCCTATCGTTCTCCTTTGATAGCACAGTAACTCGTTCCTCTAACGATTTAATCTAGATTTCAATAGGGGAACATCCGTGTAGTAAAGTTCAAGCCAAGAATTGCATTGAGTACACAGTGATTGATCGGGCTTTGGCATTACAGGTGAGGGTTCTTTCAAGTTACCAGGGGTGTCACTGTGAAGCTTAATTCCCGGGAATTTAGGATCGTTCTTGAGGCACATAGGTAAGTTGGAAACATAGTCATAGGGTTCCATAGAGCAGAGGCCATGAGAGTAAGGGTATTCCTCGTCTAGGAAATGTTAAATCTCAGAGTCTGAATCCTTACTCAAGACGATAGGCTTTTGGTCAGTGGTCTGTTTGGGCGTTCCGAGCACATCTCAATATCCATCGTGCATTTTTATTTCCCCTACTATTGACACCAGTATCACCTTTGCCTTTGTTCCTCATAGGCCTCTTGATGGCCTTAGTATTGTCTTTAGCACACGGGTCGTCCATGGTATTAGGTAGGTCCATGTCGGGGCAATTCGAGGGTTTGACAAGGGGTAAAAGGGTAGGAGGTGGCATGGCTGGCTCAACCAGTGTTTCAGTGACCACTGATTTATCCATTAGAACACACTCGGGGGTGCAAAGCCATTCCTTGATAGGAAGGATTGCCAATAGTCACCACTAAGGCTCAAATGATGAATGATAATGACTTTGATCAAGCAATGATGGAAAAGGCTGCTATCAACCTTCTCATGCTTAAATCGTTTGGACATTTTGTAAATACTGCGTAGGAGATAGCGGGGCATGTTCAGAGGGTAGTTTATAAAATTCATCAATAACCGAAGATGATACAGAAATACCAAACCATAACGACCTTCGCAAGCAACAAACTGCTTAACAATTGCCAATAGATCATGCCACCTTGGTTTGAGGGCAGTGACAGGCATACCTCTATCACAACTAACAATATTCCTTGATGTGAATAGGAGCGGCCACGACACCTCGTCTACTTTGGATTTCTTAAACCACCTTTTCCCTGTAGCTGGTAATCCTATAGTTGAGCTGAGGAATTCCTCATTTAGCTCGAGTTGTACGTCTCCGACCTTAGCCCTGCATCTATCGAAGGTGAGGGCAAACTGTTGGGCTACCGAAAGGTTGAAACCCTCAAATATTTGGATAAACACCAACCAGCCACTATTTTCCAAATCCTCACGAGCATTGTGAAATAACAGGAGTGTTTGGTTGCCATTAGGCTCTATGCGCACCACAGGTGCCATAGACAAGGGCACACAGTGGGCAGGGTAAACGGACAGGGGTTTGGGTAGGGTAAACAGACAAGGGTTTGCAGGGTATACGCAGGATCAAATGCTTAGAGACTTCCCCAAAACCAACAGAGGTAACCCGGGATAGAAGGCATGCATTAATGCCTAAGTGTACGAGGGTGGTGGAACGAAATCAACCCATGCAAAACAGTCATATCCAAGTGTACAATCGACGACGCATATGGTGATTCAAATCACCATTGGTATATGTTAAAAAAAATGCCATTCAGACAATTAATGAAATCTATGGTAAGTCGACCCAAATATTTGCACAAGCATAGTGTTTGCATGGTTTTAAAATCAAAACAATGTTTTGAATAAGGATTTGACCATAGAACTTATGCATTGTATGAAACTATTGAATTAAGGGTCTAATCACTAAGTTAATGCATTATTATGAACCCATCGAATTCAATCAAAAGAAATAGAACATAAAACAACCATTGAATCAAAGACTCGATCATAATCATTCGAATACCATCACAGTCTCATAAAAATGAAATCATATTAACAACAAAAAAAAGTCAAATGAGTAAAGGTTTTGGTGTCTTGCTAACTGTGCGACCATAATTAAATTGGAAATGCAATGAACACATAGACAAGAGTGACCATAATAATCCAGTGACGATTTTAATGCCATTGACATGATTTCGAAATAAAAATTTTCACGCTTGTAGTTGTGAAAATGAGAACAAAAGGCAAGTACGCAAATGCGCAAGATAATCATGTTGTTTTATCCAAAAGATTGCGATGAGAATCAAGGGTTCCAAAACACTTGTGTGGGAAGATTATAAAGATAGGATAAAAATGTAAAATGGCTGCCAACAATGGCGACACACTGGTAGAAGCAGTTATCTCTGCCAAAAGAACAAATTCAGATTATGATAACAAGAATAATTCAAACTCAAATACAACCAGAAAATTGTTTAAACATCATTATTAATCAAATATTCCAGCAGTGCTTAAAGGATGAAAACTGATAACAGTCTTAAGACAAGCGAGCCATAATATTAAAGATAAAATCTCCAATACTGTTGACAGGGCCACTGCTGCCAGCAGGCGTTCATAGCCTCAACAGGTTTGCCATTTAACCCACTCTGATATATGTATCCTACCAAGAAGTTCCAGATCAGAATAAAGGACATTTTAAGGTTAAGAGGTTTCATATTTGCAAATTTTCATATACCCGACATTGCTTCGCTGCCAGCGGGCCTGTTCAGTACCCCGACAAAGTTGTCTTGCCATCATGCATGCATTTACCTGCTTCCAGCAAACCTGTTCAGCATCCCGACAGGTTTACAAGCACTTCCCACAACTCTTTTAATGATTTATTTTGTTTTTTAAAGATATATAATTGAGTGGGGTGACGCTAAAAATTATGATATTTTAACATATTTTTTACAGACCTCAACAGAATTTTTTAGGACTGTCCTTCATTAAGATCCAGAGATGGTTTATTTAAAGAACCAACCTTCTAAAGCAGGGAGACATCTTCTGAGTCATTCCCTTAAGGAACAGGGACAGTGTAAGAAGATAATAGATGATCATGACAAGCTTTACTCACAGATCAAAATCAATTAATTTCTTTCAAACAAGAGTTTTTTCTCAACACAGATGTAAATTTTAGAAGTATATAATTGATGTTTACACAATTTTTTAGCAGTCATTTCCGTGAAAGAATTTTCTGTTTTCTTTGTCTGAACAGTTCAAAAATTAGGTATGTGTATTTCCAAAAACAAAAACTGATAAGTGCAAGGGAAAAAATCAAAACCAAAACAGTAAAAGAAAAGAAAACAAAAGAAAAATATGTACACAGTATACACAGGGTTGTCATCAAGCGAAATATCTTTTCAGAGCTTGGCCATTCACCGGATAGGTGTCTGGCTGCCCCTCTAAATTCTGTAATCGGAAAGAGCTGGGACCCAATTTCTCAGCAATTAAAAACGGTCCAAGCCATAAGTTTTGAAATTTTGTGTGCTCTTCCTTTCCCTCATGCAGTTTGTCCCATTTCAAGACAAGGTCACCTACTTCGAATTTCCTATCAGAGGCATAGTTGGAATCAAACCAGCTTTTGACTACTATTTAATTCTAATCTAACTTACGTTTAGCTTGGGCTCTTACCTCTTCTAGTTTCATTAAAGCATTAATTCAGTTTTCCAAAGGGGGACAATCTTCTTCCTGTATTTTCTGTGATAGTTGTAGTGAGGGAAGAAGAATATGTGGTGGAATAATTGCTTCTCTGCCATAAATGAGAAAGAAGGGAGAGTTACCTACAACAGTTTTTGGTGTTACCCTATCAACCCAAATTGCGTTTAATAGTGCATTATGCCAGTTTTTGTGATTCTCAGATACCGTTCTCTTGATGATTTTAATCAGATTCTTATTTGTTGATTCTGCCAATCCATTGCCCTAGGGGTAATAGCTGGCAGAGTACTTCAATTTAATTCATTTTTCTAAAGTGAACTCGCTCATCTCAAGAGACGAAAAATAAGAAGCGTTATCGAATATTAAACAGTCAGGGATACCAAAACGAGTAATAATATTTGAATTTAAAAAGGCAATTACCTGACTAGTATTCACAGTTCTTAATGTGACAGCTTCAGACCACCTGGTGAAATAATCTGTGGCTTTTATGATAAACTTATGTTGCTATGAGGATGGAGGATTGATTGGACCTATAATATCAAGGCCCCACTGCTAAAAAGGGGAGTCTACTGAAACAGGCTGCAAAGGAAAGGTTGGTTTTTGTATGCGCCCTGATGCTTTTTGACAAATAATACACGTACGACACAAGGCATGGGTGTCTCTAAAAAGTGTGGACCAGTAAGAACCAGCTCTCAAAACTTTATGGGCAGTGGTGTCACCACCAAAATGCCCACTAGCTTCTCTTGCATGCAACTCTAGTAAGACTTTTTCTGCTTCGTCTTTCTCAAGACAGTGCATTAGTTCTCCATCAAAACTTTGACAAAACAGAATACCATTAATCAAATGAAAGGAGGCAGATTTTAATCTTAATGCTCTTCTTTTAGTGGGATCCAGGTGACGGGGGGATAACCCATGTTCAAGACAGGATTTTATATCATCATACCACGGATTGACAGAGTTTTGTGCACAACAGATTGCATTTTGATTGTGTTGTCCTAGGTTTGAAATATCATTTTCTTTTTGTTGTCCTGTTGTTGAATCAACAACTAACTTGCATAACCCTTGGCCTCTCACTATCTGAGCTAGGGTAATTTCTATGTCATACTCCTGTAAGGAGGTAACCCAGTTCTCCCTCTTTTCGCCTAATTATTTTTGCACTAACAGATTCCTGACGGCTGGGTAAGGGATGATAACTTTGGTCATGGATTTCAAAAGATAAGATCAGAAGTGTTTGACTGCTTTAAAAACATCGTAGGCTTGTTGATCTACCGCTGGGTAATTAATTTCCGCACCTTTGAAAGAAGAGCTCATAAAGGCAATGGGAACTTCATTGTTTTCGACTTTCTTTTGAGTTAGGACAACAACATAGGAGCGGTCGGAAGCAAATGTGTAGAGTGTGAAGTCTTGCGAAAAGTCGGGGCTCATGAGAGAAGGAGCATCTATTATGGCCTTTTTTATCGAATTAAAAGCTCGATTTTCTAAGGGTCCGCAATGATATTGTGCGTCTTTCTTAATTAAATTTTGTAAAGGTCTGACCATTTCGGAGAAACTGGGGACGAATCTCCTGACAAAGTTTATCTGGCCTAAGAAATATTGCATAGACTTTTTGGATGAGGGAGGGGGAAGCTTCGATATGACTTGAGTCCTTTCAGGGTCGATAATCATCCATTTTCTTGACACAATGAATCCTAAGAGTTTACCTTGTTCTACTGCGAAGATAGATTTTTTAGGATTCAAGGAAATGTCGTATTTATGACATCATTGTAGAACAACTCTTAAATGAGCTAGATGATCAGTTTTGTTTTTGGAAAATACAGTAACATCATCTAAGTAAACTACGACGGATTGATTGATTAAGCCTCGAAAAGTGATGTCCATCGCTCTCTGGAAAGTGGCACCGGCGTTAATCAGTCCAAAGGGCATTTTTCGATAAGCATAGGTGCCCCATGGAGTGCGGAAGGTAGTTTTAAGTTGGTCTGGAGGAGACATCAGGACTTGGTTGTACCCTGAAAAACCATCCAATAAGGATAGTCTCTCAGAACCAGATACCTGTTGAAGGATCTGTTCCATAGGTGGGATAGGGTAGTTGTCTTTATCAGACGCCCTATTAAGGTTTCGAAAATCGACGTATAGTCGAATTTCCACACTTTTCTTCCGGACATGGACAAGGTTTGAAACCCATTGTGTGTGCCTAACTGGGAAAATTATCTTAGCATTCAGGAGTTTATTTAATTCTTTTTTGACGGTCGGTTCAAGCTTAGGGTGCATTTTTCTTAATTTTTGTTGAAAGGGCAAGGTTTGGGGTTTCATGGGAATGACGTGTTGTATGATGTTGGGGTTAAAAGTTTTAAGGCCATCATACGTCCATGCAAAAACATCTTTAAATTCCTTAAACAATTTAATAAATGCGACTTTTTCTTTTTTAGAACACCCCACCAGTAAATTAATGCACTGTGGATTGTCATTAGTTCCCAAATTTAATTTTTCATATGATAACGAGGAACTATTGGTTTTATAGTTGACCATTTTTTTGAATTTATCTTGAAGATCGTAAAATTTCTCTAATCTAACTCCAGACTTAGGGATCGAATTTACCAATTCAGATGAAGATTCAAAAGTTCTCGGATCTGGTATTACAGTGAAATCGCGCAAATTGTCGTCATGAGTGCATTCGTCGATCACCGTGCCTTGAAAAGTTTCTTCCATATGTAGGAAGCTAATAATCTGCTGATCGTCGTTGAATACTCTCCAATTCGTGATGTTGTCGGGAACAGATGGCTTGAACAACAGTTCAATGGAGAATGCATTCGGGGACAAGCCTTCTGTAGGAAAGAGTTTAGAAGCTACGTTAGCTAATAGATCAACTTCAGAATTATTCAATCTAGGGATAGAATTTATATTGAAAGCAGAAAACTTATTCATTAAATTCCATACGTCGGATTGGTAGCTTTTAAGATGCAGAGACAGACAGTGCATAGAATCTCTTACCTTTCTAACCACGATTTTGGAATCGCCAAAGACAACCAAATTTTGAATGTTCATATCTAAAGATTTTCTGAGGCCCTGCGTTAAAGCCTCATATTCTGCTTTGTTATTAGTACATTCAAATTCTAACCTACATGCAATCAAGGCTTTGTTACCTGCCGGATCAATAATAACGCAGCCTGCACCTGCTCCTTCCTTGGACTTCGACCCGTCAAAGTAAAGAGACCAAATTTGATTTTTATCGGGTGCATGAGACCATTGTGTAGAAGTTGTCGGCTGCACATATGCTACAATCTCGGACTGTTGTTCTGGGTTGGTGATAGTTGAATTCTCGGCCATGAAATTGCTGAAAAAAGTATCCATCTCTTGTATTTTGGGTGAATCAGCAGAGGGTGTAAATGGTTCGTTGGGATCATTCAAATTTGTGACCATGAACTTAAGGTAGCATTCACGATTTACCTTGATCTTGTTGGGCTTTCTGTTCTCGGGCAGCTATAGACCAATCTGTCGTGAAATAGCCATGTAGCTGCTCTAACCAGTCCCTGCTTAAAAATAGACCATACACTTCTAGAATATCCACAACAATAATATCAATTACTTGATGAACTTTGGGGTTAGACGATAATCTTATAAGGACATTTCTTAATTCTCCTATAACTTTAACACTAGTTCGATCAAGTTGGATGATTTTTAAACTGGATGGTTCAACTTCATCATTAATATTCTGACATACAGACCATGGCATCACATTGGATGACGCTCCTGAGTCTACCATACAATTGTTCATGTTTCTATTAAAGATTTCGAAAGTTAACAAAAATGGAGGTACATTTCTGCGAGTACTAAGTGTGGAAGCTTGTGGCTTTTTACTCGCAGTTTCTAAAGCTAATTTATCTACATTTGTTACATTATTTACAGGAAGGCTTCCTTTATCATGAGGATCAAGATTACTCTTAGCGGAAGTCTTCTGAGGAGCTTTGTTCTGAACAACCTTTTTATTGCTTGAATTACCATTTTTGCTATTCTCTATGATGTTCTGTAACATTTTTTGTAGCAGAAACGAAAATTTTAATAACTCATAAACAGAAATGTTAGCCCTTAAATTTTTAAGATCTTCAACTAAATCATAATCTAAGTTGGGGTTTACATGACTCTGTTTAGTCTCAGCTGGTTTAGATTGCTTCGGGGGCAAAGTCGTAGTGTTTTCGGAACAAGGTTTGTTTGCTGTCTTACTCCTAGTATTGTAGGGATGCACTGTCTCAAAGTTAGATTGAAAGATTTTGTTCGAGAAATGTCCAAAAATGTTCGGAGAATATTCTTCTTCTTCAACTGTGTCTTGTTCAACAACCTCCTCAGGAATCTCAGGAGGCATCAAGTTATTCTGGGCTTCTAGAATTGTTTGAAGGGAGAATTGCACACTTTCTAGATTTAGGCCCTTGGTATTTGGATTAGGTTGGCTGGTGGGAAAAGGCTTCCTGAACGGGGGTTTGTAGGGCCCTTTGCTTGAATAATATTCTTCGACCATCCTTTTCAAATCTATAACTTGATTTGATAGTTTTTGAACTACCTTAGTTAGGTTTTCTAAATCCGATCTTTTAGGTTGTGTTTTATTTTGAGCAGGTCTAGGGAGGATTTATATCTTCTTTTTGGAAGATGAACTAGTCTCTGTTTCGTTGGTAGTAGTGTATTTTAAACTAAGTATGTCTTTTTCAATTTGGCTGGCCTCTTGGAAGGCCTCTAACAATGTAGCTTTCTTAGATCGTTTTACCCAAATGGCTATACTTTGATGCAGGGCTTTAGTATAGTATGCTATGATAAGATTCTCAATAGGCATTGAGTCGGTAGGGATTCGGTTCTTAAGTGTTAAGAATCTTTGATTAAAGTCTTTAATTTTCTCTTTTGGGTTCATTCTTAAGCTAGAAATCTCCATAACTAGGACTTCTGGGGACTTATCGTCTCCGAACTTCTCAAGAAAGCAAGATTCGAACTTCTCCCAAGACACGATGGTATGAGGTTGTTGGGAAAAGTACCAGGTAGAGGCATTGCTCTCGAAAGTATAGGGGAACAACCTACATACGATGTTTTTGTTTTCGACATTATGAAGTCTTATGCCTAAAATAAAAATTTTAATGTGATCTTCGGCGATCTGTTTAGAGTCAGGGTCAAACTTGGGAAGCCACTTCTCCGAATGTTTGGGTAAGGGATGTTGAGCCCCAGGTATGGCTACTGCATCCTGGTCGATCCAAGGTCTAGCAGGATTGTTCTGGTTGGCCATTGGTGTAGGCAGTGTGGAAGGATGAGAAGGGGAACTGCCTTCATCGGAAGAGTCTTCTCCAGAAGAAAAGGAGATGATGGAGGTGGTGAGGGTGGTATTCTAGATCCTCCTGCAGTAGGAGTGAGGATTGGATCTGTAGGGTTTAAAGTGTGGTTAGTGCCTCCAATCTGTTCTCTGATATTAGAGAAGTCTAAAGTTTGGTCCAAAGAGAGATTTGTGAACAATCTCTTGTACATCACCACGTATAGGATTTGGGGTTGCTGGTTCAACTGTGATTCGTAGATCGTCATTTGATGTGGTTGTTGTTTGAGGGGGGATGTTGTCATTTGAATGGATTCTTTTCACTATAGGTGAGAGATTGGGTGGTGGAGGAGTCTTACGACCACCTCGTGCCATTAATAAATTTCAGGCCCTCATTCTAGCGCCATTTGTTGACGGGGGAAAATGAACACTCGTCAACTGGAGGAGTGGATCCGGTCTGGGGTTGTCTAAATAACCCAAGCCGTTTGGGATGATCCATCCTGATGGGTTTAGCGGCTCTGTTGGCCGATCTAAGTCCTATAAAAATGATAGAAAAGCTAAACTAAGAAAAACTAATCTAAGTGGGAAAAGCAGCTACAACAAAACTATATACAAATCTAAAACAAATACATACAATTTACTAACTGATATCATAAAACAATAATTCTACTTAATTAAATGTTCATCTATCAACACAATTAAATCTTAATCACAAATATACAATATTTACTGATTACAAATTTTAAATGAAAACCTACAAAAATCCTTTGTAAACTGTCCTATGACAACAAAACTATTGTTTTTTTATTTTTATAATTTTATGAGAAAGAAATAAAACTAAAACTATCTAAGATGAGCAATTACAATAATAATCCTAACTATAAATCTGAACTATATATATCTATCTAAACTACTTAAATAACACTAATAAACTAACCTGTAATAACGCTTTCCAATTTGTGTATGTAGATGACAGAGCGAGAGCGTTAGGTTTTTGGCGTGATCGTTAGGGTTTATCGCAAAGAGTCCTATGGCTGCGCCTGGGGGCGGGATTCCCTCCCCCACCCACTCGGATTCGGTCGAGGATGCATTCCACAGGCTTCTCCACAGCCAAGGGAAGAAGGTTATCCCTCCAGAAATCCCGAAATTTATAAAGAAACTGGATGAAATCCCTGAAATTGCTCTGCCTGAAGAGAACCCGATGAAAATAGCAGTTTCTCTAGCCAATCGAGGATTAGTGGGACAGTTTATGGGCCTGTGGCCATCTGCAAAAACAACTGATGATTGGATACAACGAAACTGGCGTCCGAACCTAGCAAATGGAGTAACATGCTACCCAGTGGGAAGAGGTTATTTCGTGTTTGAATTCATTACGGAAGAAGACCGAGATTTGGTATTCAGAAACGGTCCTTATTTCATGGGGACCCAGGGCCTCTACCTAAATAAATGGACTCTGGATTTCAATCCATTGGTGGACACGCCTAAAGAAGTGCCAGTCTGGGTCAGACTTCCTAACCTCCCTCTGCATTGCTGGGACTTCGAATCTCTGCAACGAATAGGGAACGGGGTAGGCAAGTTTATAGACAAAGCAGATAACAAGGGGCAATATACATGTGCCAGAATCTGTGTGGAGGTATATCTGGAGGTAGGACTTCCAGAAGCTGTCAAGCTATCTGTAGGATCTTGGACTCACTACCAAAAACTGGACTATGAACACTTGCTGTTCAAGTGTAGGAACTGTCAGGAATATGGCCATTTTCAAAGAAACTGCCCCAAGCTTCAATCCAGTGGGACGGAGGAGGCAGAAGGATGGCAAAAAGTCAAGAGAGGGAGAAATTCCCAGCATACTAAAAACAGAGAAAAAATGCCCCAGGTACCTCCCAAAGAAGGAATCCCTAAGAACAGAGCTCAAGAGAACTCAAAAATACAAGAAAGCCCCATCATAGTCACTGAAGAAGGAGGCACACAACATTCAGGGGCCCCAGCAAACCCTAGTGCAGGAGACAGATCCACAAGCTCGAGCAAAGAAAACACCGACCTGGACACAAACACTGAAGCTGAAGTCGCGGATGAAGAGGACACCGAAGTAAGCAGCCCTAAAGGCTCACCTAATCAGCCCAAACAAGGGAGAAAAACAGAGAAAAAAAAACGAGAAGAACTAACCTACAAGGAAGTAGCTCAGGGTTCACAGCACACTATCCCGGAGATGATAAGTACTAGACAAGGATCGAAACAGGGGAGAACACCAAAAGGGGCTCCCCTTCCTCAAATGAGTAAATAATGCAACTAGTCTCCTGGAACTGCAGAGGACTTGGCAGCAAGACAAAGGAAGAAGCCTTGAGAGACTTAACAAGGCTTGTAAGACCTGAAGTCCTCCTCATCCAGGAGACGAAACTAGAGGAGGAAGATTTCCTCCGGGCAAGCAAGCATTTCTGGAAGAAAGGCCCGGGATGGGCAGTAAGCGCCCGAGGCGCCTCAGGGGGCTTAGCAACACTTTGGGACTCTTCAAGAATAGATTTAGTTGAAGAAGCAGCAACCACCCATTGGCTCTACACCAAGCTGCTACATAAAGGATCGGGGCAACTCGTAAGTCTCTTTAATTTATATGTTCCGGTATCTCTTACTGAAAAGAAAGACTGTTGGGATTCCTTAGCCCTTTTTCTTACTCAAAGCAATCATATAAACCTTATAGTGATAGGGGATCTAAATGTCATCCTCTCCCAAGCCGAAAAGAAAGGGGGTTCTCTTGTTAGAGACCCTGCCCGGGAATGGGTTGAAGACTTAATCTCTGATTGGGAATTAGAGGATATC
>JZKD02S0957797.1:775795-815087 GCA_000966675.3 Picea glauca | reverse complement strand
GATCAGCATGAGAGAAATCAAGCAGGCAGTCTTCAGTATGCACCCGGACAAGGCGCCAGGTCCAGATGGGTTCACCCCTCGCTTCTTCATCCACTGCTGGGACATTATTAAAAAATATCTATACAAAATGGTTATGAGGACGCAGACCTGCAAGAAACTGGGCGATAATACAAATTCAACTTTCTTAGCACTAATCCCAAAAGAAAAAAGGAGCCAAAAGTTTTGCTTGTTTCAGACCAATCTCCCTTTGTAATACAGGGTATAAAATTATCTCCAAAATCATTGCAAATAGACTTAAAAAAATCCTGCCTCGTTTGATTCCGGAAAACCAAGGAGGTTTCATTCATGGGAGGCATATTTTCGATAACATTGTCCTTGTCCAAGAGGCTATACATTCCAGCTGCAAAAAAAAGGAAAAAGGTATGGCAGTCAAACTGGATTTAGCTAACGCCTTTGACCGGGTAAGGCATGATTTTCTGTTTTCTGTTATGCAAAGATTTGGTTTCAATCATCATTTCATCAATTGGGTAAAGGCATGCATCAAGGCCCCTTGGGTTGCCCCCTTGATAAATGGCCGCCCAGCAAAGTTCTTTCAAGCCTCTCGAGGATTGAGGCAAGGGTGCCCTCTTTCCCCATTCCTGTACGTTATTCAAGCTTCAGTGCTTAGCTTTCAGCTCCAAAGTGCTCTCCACAACAGAGCTATCTCGGGCATAAAAGTAACTCCGACATTTAAGGAGGTCAGCCACACGCAATTCGCCGAATACACCCTTCTATTGGGGGCAACCACTTTAAAAACAACAAGAAACCTCAAAACAGAGTTAGACATTTACAGAAGCTGTTCTGGCAGCGAGATTAACTACCACAAAAGCACTATTTACAGCTGGAACTGCAACCCCAGAGTCATGCTTCAGTTAAGCAGAGTTTTAGAAATGAAAGGACTCACAGAATGGGATAACTTCCTTTATCTTGGCATTCCAATTTTCAAATCCTATTCTCAAGTAGTTCACTGGAGGCCCTTAATAGACAAACTCAAATTGAAGATTCAAGCTTGGGGAGTCAACTGGCTCAATAAAGCAGGCAAATTGGTTTTGATGAATTCAGTCATCACGAGTCTTCCCATCTACCAGTGCTCGATTCTTCTCGCCCCCAAAACAATCACGAATAAAATTGATGAAATACTCAGGAAATTTTTTTGGGAGGGAGGCAAAGACTGTGAAAGAAAGTTTCATTTAGTAAAATGGGAAAAAATAAAGAAACCTAAGCTGGAAGGAGGTCTAAACATCAGGGACGTGGCAGCCCATAATCTTGCCATGGGAGGAAAAGTGCTCTGGAATATGATAACAGGAAAAAGATCATGGAGTAAACAATTGTTAAGGAAAAAATATTATTCCGGAGACCGAGACAGATGCTTGGAAAAGCCTGCAATTGTAAGAACAGGATCGCCCATTTTCCACTTATGCCAAAGAGCCTCGCCTATTCTCCGCAATCATCTCACTTGGACCCCTGGGAATGGATCAAAGATAAACATTTGGGAAGACTCCATTCTAGGAGAACTGCCCTTCTCGGACTTAAGAGAAATTGAGCATATCAAGGCCTGGCTGTTGAACAAAAATTATAGAATGCTCTGGGATATATCTCAGTGGGACAATGATTTCAAGCGCTCCTGGGCAGGATGGAATCTAGGAAATTACCCGGAAGAACTCAACGCAGAAGCCTCTAAATTGCTGGAATTACTGTAAGGGAAATCCCCTCTAAGTGCAGAAAGCAGAGACAAGAGAGGCTGGGGAACGAGCTCAGGGGTCTATACTGCAGCTGCTGGCTATAAAATAGTTACGGGCATCCCCTGGGTCCCCCCAGACCCTGGCCCATGGAAAGCCCTGTGGAATTTTCCCTCTATCCCCAAGGTCGACCTCTTCTCCTAGACTCTCCTTCACAACAACATTCTTACCTTTGACATCTTGAAGAGAAGGGGTTGGAATGGCCCCTCTCGCTGCCCCCTGTGCACTATTTCAGAAGAAACCATCGGTCATCTCCTCTACAACTGTGAGTTTTCCAAAGAGGTCTGGGGGTACCTTATAGGCCCTCTAGCCTCTAGCCTCCCTTCTGAGAGCAAGGACCTCTTCAATTGTTGGATTTCCTTGTCTCCGTTTGACTTAGCAAAAAAGAATTTGCTTAAAACAATTTGGATGTGGATCCCAAAATTCACCTGCTGGAAGATATGGCTGGAGCGAAACAATAGGATCTTCAAAGAAGAAAAACGTTTGCCGGCCCAAGTGGCCATCAAAGTTCAGATCATAATCTCAGATGCGATAAATGCTAACCCCTCCATTCAGAACTCAGCCACAATAACTGAGGAAGAAGAGTTCTGGCTGAAGACCTTCAAACCAGCTCATCAGAATAGCAACCATTCCAATCCTCCAAAGACCAGGAACTGGGAGATTCATTTACCGGAACACGAATTTCTAAAATGGAGATTGACTCTTGATGATTGGTGTCTCATCTTCAATGGTGCCTCAAAAGGCAATCCCGGCAGGGCAGGGGGAGGAGGTATTCTTCTCGACCCTAGTGGGGCAACCATTCTTTCCTTCGCTTGGGGTCTTGGATTTGCCACCAACAACCAGGCAGAATATCTAGCGCTCTGGCAAGGTTTGAATCAAATTCTGAAATTGGGAATTACAGAATTCATGATTGTAGGGGATTCAAAGCAGGTAGTGGATTCCATTAACCTCCATAATCAGCCTAAGGATATGAGGCTAGCTCAACTTTATAAAAAGATTTTAATTCTTTTGGATCAGCTGAAGGAGTTCAAAATCTACCATGTGCTCAGGACGCTGAATATAGCCGCGGATAAAGAGGCGAACCTCGGGTCCCTGCAAAATAAAGGACAGTTAATCATCAATGGGACTCCCTCCCATCACCCGATTCCCTAAATGCAGATCCGCTCACGCGATTCCTTTCACATCGAGTTGGCTTTAGTCAGAAAGGACGGCAAGCTACTCCCGCAGCCGGACAGACAAGATCCTCAGGCAGAGATTCGACACTCTTCTCATCCCGTGAAGAATATTAACAGAGTCAGGGGTTCTATAATAAAAAGACGCTCGGCATCCATTTCTTTAGCCCAGACGGAGGATGAGCAACGCGCAGGAATAAAGGAGCATCGCCGCAGTAAGCACAACATCCATGGCTTCGGATCCTAAAACCTCCCTCACACCAAAAGAACGATTAGAGTGGGTTAGAGCCGAGCTAGAAAGCATAAGGGCCGCCTCCAACCAGCATAAGTGGGAACTTCTGAAATTTGAAATGGAAGATATCAAAGATGAGTTATCTGATGAAATTCACGTCGGACTAAAAGACACGGCAAATCTCATGGGCGACTTAGGCAAACGCCTCTGCAACTTGGAGCAGAAAGTGGAGGAGCTAACCACAGCCTTCAGCAAGATCGCTGAAGCATCTGCATAAGAGGCCACCAGCTCTGGAAGCAAAGGAAAGCGCTAAGGGCAGAGCAGCAGTCTCATTTTTGCATGAAGCCAACCCAGAATTCTGACTTGTCAGTAGTAGTTATTCTCTTAGCCGTATTGTTATCTTAGGAGTAATTCTGGTTTGCATTGTAAAAGAATTTGGCTGGAACTGTATTACAGAGCTCTAGCTCTGAGTTGATATGTAATGGGTTCGGCAACCCTCTCTGCCTCTATCTAAATAAAGATCCATACTTGTTTGCGTTAAAAAAAAAATAACGCTTTCCAATTTGTTCTGTGCAAAGTATCTGATTCAGCTGTTCGATGGGAGGAAACCCGCACCAGATTTTCTACAAGATTCTTGTAAACAGGAAGCAACAATGTTCTTTTGAATATCAATGACAAAACAAACAAGACATAAAACGACAACAATCTTATAATTTACAAACCATCACAATTAGATAAACTCGTATGAAAATATTTGTACAAAATGATTCATTTAACGAAGAAGGTAAACCTTTATTCATTAAATCAAAATAGAGTAATTGTTGTATTAAAACTGAGATACATAAGACATGGATAGAATTTAAATCACAATGCATTAACCTGTAATAAGTCTTGATATCTAAAGTAGTCAATGACTTAATCACAAATTAAAATGCACACAACCTCGACGAAAGTATGATAAATTGAAAGCTAAAGCTGTTACAAAAGATCCACTTCCATTCGAGTTTGTATCATCATAAATCCATATTCTTGTTCTCCCAACAGTCGATGGATTCATTACAAAAATTAATGAATATATAAATCCCACAGGGTAAAACATCCCTGTGGGAATTATCAAAAAAAATTTACAAAAAATCTGGGAATAATCTCCCAAGTCTCTATTTCTGACTTAAGCTAACAACCTAAAACAAAACTGCATCATAAAAAGCACGTTCTAAACTGCCACAACATGTCCAATTTTCCATTCAAATTCGTATGCACCTGTAGGTGGACAAGAATAGACAAGTTTAGATAATGTTTTATTGGTAAAATTAACAAAAATCTAAATTTTAAGACTAGCTACAGAATCTCACGATTCTGTAGCTGGTCTTATTTGCAAACAGAACCATTTTAAATCGATCCAAAACTAACAAAAATATATTCGAACTATTAAACAAATATTTAATTACTAATTGAAAAAAAAAACAAATCGTTCATGCCAGAAGTAACCAAATCTTTATGCCAATTTGAAACAGACATAAATCGTATTTAATTAACCGAACGGTAACAGGGATATATGCAATCTGTCAAACATTTTTTATTACCAATTCAGAGCAGACAGAGTCGTTTTGATAATTTGAAACCAACGAAATCATTTTTGAATCAATCTCAAACGAAACAGACTATAACCGATCAAGCAAATCTTTCATATTCATTCAATACAAATGCAATATTTTATGTCAACTCAAAACTTAACAAAATCGTTTTTAAATCCAAAACTAACATAGTTGTTTTTTCGAATCAATAGATTACATTGTATTTATCAAAACAATCTTTGATATTAGTGCACCGCATACATAAAAGACTATGCTAATTCAAACATACAGAATCATTTCAAAATCAAACCAAAACCAAATCGAGCCAATTAAGAGATGACACAATCCAAGAACAACAAAATCGTATCAATCCAGAACATAACTATACTCAATTTTAGCAAACAAATCTTCAAAATGAAATAGTTTATACTAATCCAGAACGAAATCTTTTATACTAATTTAAATAAAAACGAAATCATTCCTGGAAATTCGAGGTAAACAAAACCATTTCTGAATCTATTAAAACAAACAGAACTAATCGAAAGCAAATCCAATCGGTCATTCTAATTCAAACCAACTCATAAAACAAAATCGATGTTGAAATACATACCTGGGCAGTAGGAAAATGATTCGATCAGGATAACTTTGAATTGACAAAGGTCGTAGCTGCCTCGACATTTCTGAAGACAATTGAACCCATAGTTTTTTGTTTCTTCTCTTTGGCTTGTAGCCTGTCGTTCTCCTTTGATAGCACAGTAACTCGTTCCTCTAACGATTTAATCTTAGATTGCAACAGGGGAAAATCCATGTAGTAACGTTCAAGCCAGGAATTGCATTCAGTACACGGTGATTGATCAGGCTTTGGCATTACAGGCGAGGCTTCTTTCAAGTTACCAGGGGTGTCACTGTGAAGCTTAATTCCTGGGAATTTAGGGTCGTTCTTGAGGCACAGAGGTAAGTTGGAAACATAGTCATAGGGTTCTATAGAGTAGAGGCCATGAGAGTAAGGGTATTCCTCAGCTAGGAAATGTTCAATTTCAGAGTCTGAATCCTCACTCAAGATGATAGGCTTTTGGTCAGTGCTCTGTTTGGGCTTGTTCCGAGCACATCTCGATATCCATCGTGCATTTTTATTTCCCCTACTGTTGACACTAGTATAACCTTTTCCTTTCTTCCTCACAGGCCTCTTGATGGCCTTAGTATTTTCTTTAGCACACGGGTCGGCCATGGTATCGGGTAGGTTCATGTCAGGGCAATTCGAGGGTTTGACAAGGGGTAAAAGGGTAGGAGGTGGCATAGCTGGCTCAACCCGTGTTTCAGTGACCACAGATTTATCCATTAGAACACACTCGGGGGTGCAAAGCCATTCCTTGATAGGAAGGATTGCCAATAGTCACCACTAAGGCTCAAATGATGAATGATAATGACTTTGATCAAGCAGTGATGGAAAAGGCTGCTATCAGCCGTCTCACGCTTAAATCGTTTGGACATTTTGTAAAGACTGCATAGGATATAGTGGGGCATGTTCAGAGGGTAGTTTATAAAATTCATCAATAACCGAAGATGATACAGAAATACCAAACCATAATGACCTTCACAAGTCACAAACTGCTTAACAATTGCCAATAGATCATGCCACCTAGGTTTGAGGGCAGTGACAAGCATACCTCTATCACAACTAACAATATTCCTTGATGTGAATAGGAGCGGCCACGACACCTCGTCTACTTTGGAGTTGTTAAACCACCTTTTCCCTGTAGCTGGTAAGCCTGTAGCTGAGCTGAGGAATTCTTCATTTAGCTTGAGTTGTACGTCTCCGAACTTAGCCCTGCATCCATCGAAGGTGAGGGAAAATTGTTGGGCTATCGAAAGGTTGAAACCCTAAAATATTTGGATAAACACCAGCCAACCACTATTTTCGAAATCCTCACGAGCATTGTCGAATAGCAGGAGTGTTTGGCTGCCATTAGGCTCTATACGCACCACAGGTGCCATAGACGAGGGCACACAGTGGGTAGGGTAAACAGACAGGGGTTTGGATAGGGTATACGCAGGATCAAATGCTCATAGACTTCCCCAAAACCAACAGAGGTAACCCGGGATAGAAGGCGAGCATTAATGCCTAAGTGTGTGAGGGTGGTGGAACGAAATCAACCCATGCAAAACAGTCATATCCAAGTGTACAATCGATGGTGCATATGGTGATTTAAATCACCATTGGTATATGTTAAAAAAAATTTCATTCAGACAATTAATGAAATCTATGGTAAGTTGATCCAAATATTTGCACAAGCATAGTGTTTGCATGGTTTTAAAATCAAAACAATGTTTCGAATAAGGATTTGACCATAAAACTTATGCATTGTATGAAACTATTGAATTAAGGGTCTAATCACCAATTTAATGCATTGTTATGAACCCATTGAATTCGATCAAAAGCAATAGAACATCAAACCACCATTGAATCAAAGACTCGATCGTAATCATTCGAATACCATCACAGTCTCATAAAAATGAAATCATATTAACAACAAAAAAATGTCAAATGAGTAAAGGTTTTGGTGTCTTGCTAACTGTGCGACCATAATTAAATTGGAAATGCAATGAACACATAGACAAGAGTGACCATAATAATCCAGTGATGATTTTAATGCCATTGACGTGATTTCGATATCAAATTTTTCACGCTTGCAGTCGTGAAAACGAGAACAAAAGGTAGGTACGCAAATGTGCAAGATAATCATGTCGTTTTATCCAAAAGATTGCGATGGGAATCAAGGGTTCCAAAACACTTGTGTGGGCATCTTATAAAGATAGGATAAAAATGTGAAATGGCTGCCAACACGTTCCTAAAATAATCTAGATCAGTGGTATCATAGAGGCCTACTCCTTGTCATCCTCAGTGCATATCTCCGATGAGGTCAGGGTATAGAGAGTTGGGTCTTGATCTTGTATATATTGAGGAAAACCACTCTTATACACCAAGAAACCTTCCATGGTGGAAGAAAAGAGAGACGATGGGAAAGGAGATCCTTTCAAATTGTTGCTAGATGAAGGCCTGACGCGATAAAGGAATGTGATGATGGATAATTTCAACGAGATCCTTTGACGATTGCTGGCAACAACAGAGGCACCTTCAACCAACAATCACTTAAGAGGTTCGACGTCGTTCAACATACAAGTTAAATTTGATATTCCTTTACATGAAGGCTAGATAGATGCTGATGCTTTGGAAAAATGGTTAAATCTACTAGAGTTATTTCTCTATCTAAAATTTTTACAACAGTGAAAAGATCACCTTTGCAATCCTTAAGGCCCTTTCGCATGTCAGAGATTGGTGGGAGTATTACTCTGAGCAAAATTTTGAAGATGAGTCTAAAATTTTTCGGCAAGGACCTACTTCAGTGGATTTTGTTGATTCCATCAAGGAACCATATTACCCTGTTGGAAGTTATGATGACGAGTATGTTGGGCTCCAAATATGCCATATTTTATACCATGTAAAACCTCCATTCATAAGCCATATTACCGCACTATTGATATATTTTATAGCCATTATTCTGTCACTTACCACTAAATATATCCATTTTACCTTGTGGTTAATTATTGTTGTTTTCTTGTATTTTTAGTGATTAAAGATGTTTTTAACATGATTTTATCGATGATGGTTTAATTATATGTTTCTATGTCCAAGCAACATGTTCCTGCACCAAGATTAAACATGATTCCTACACTATTCCTGTACTACATCCGGTACCATAGTATTTGTATTAGTCCTCATCAAGCTCCATTTTCTGTATACAAGCTCAAGGATAGGCCACAATTGTAAGTATGCAACTGTAAACATAACTGAGTTAAAAACGTGTTTTGAGCATCTTCTTAATTTATTAAAGATAAGGGAAATCACTAAGTATAATTACTCTTAAAAATTACCCTCATTTCTTATGATTAATTCTTTCCATACCCATAATTAAATCCGGCACCCATCCATAATCATTCCATTAATTATTCACCCCAATTTGTATGCTTTCTCACCACGTGTATATTCAAGAGGCCTTTATAAAATACCTTTTGTTAAGACTTAAAAATAATTATTCATTTTATTATTAAATCGAATATACTTTCATCCACCTCATTTATATTCCGAAGATATCTTTAAACTTAAATCCATAAAATATATTAATTCACCATTTTTTTAGCCCAAGTCTTTAATTAATTATCTAGAATGCGCTAAATACGTTTAACTAATGATATTTTGTGCAAAGTATATCCATGGAGCTAGTGCTAAATATTCCACGTGGATTTACAAAGAGTTCGTGCCTCAAGCTCCAGCATGCAACCAAAGTTTGGTTAAAATACACAAGTAGCTACAAATAAAGAAACATGTGGTTGGGAAGGTTCCTATGTTTAATTTTAAATTATGCATTTTCTATTTTTAGCTGAAACCCTATTAAAAAAAATCAAGTTTGTTCATCACCAAGGATGGAATGTTGTTGAGGCATTTTAATTTAGATATTTCCCTCTTAGGTATAAATATAGTGGATATTATATTAGAGGGGGGGGATTATTATTGTATTAAGTAAGAGCCGAGCATTGTTACATTGAAAACAATATTTTATGATTAATGAATAATTGATTGATGGATGGTGTTCTAAGATTTATTTCGATATGAGTTAGCTTCTCCAAGAATGTTGTACAGGTTGGGAAGGGCCCCTCAACCTGACCATTTTATTTATTAACTAGATTTGTGTGCGTTTAATTTCTATTGTGCATTATTTTAATTTGATAGTCTCATCAGATTTCTCCTCGGATCAACATCTCCTTCCCTTATTTTGTATACTAATTTCAGATCATTCATCATCATATCCATGCTACTAATTCTTCCATTACTCCTCTACTCACACCTCCAATCCACCACCCTTCACGTTGACGGATTCATAATATAATGTTTCATATTGTTCGGCCTCTGCACATCACTTTAATTATTTACTCATCCCATTCTTCAACGTTTCATTGAACACCTTCCACTAGCCATATTCCTTTAATGTTGCAATTAAGTTCTTAAATATTCATTTTGGGTCGAATCCGCACATAGGTTTGATGTTTTAAGAAGGTTTGTTTTGTGGGATGATATCTGATTTCTTTTATATTGTTTGTTTAATAGTTTTTTTTGTTATATCCATTACATTACACTGTATGCATAACATTATTATTTGTTTGTTGTTTTTGTCCTTTGTTTAATTGTTATTTAAATTGTTGAGAGGTGCATAATATACAATGTTATTGTTAATACATGTTTAAAATTTGTTTATTATTTATATTGTTTGGTTATAATTTTCTTATTGTTGTTTATTGGTTATAAAATTATAATATTTCATTAATAGAAATAATGTGTTGTTACATGTTTATGCTATTTTGTTAATTGTTTATTTAGAAGAGTAATTGTTATGTTGATTGTAATGTTTTGTTAATATTGTTATAGTATATGTTTTATGTTTGTTATATAGTTTGTTATGTTGTAATTATGCATTTTTTTATTCATTAGAGTTTTGTTAAATATTTCTAAGTGTTATTGTTATATAAGTGTGAATGCAGTGTTAAATGAAAGATCCATACAAGGCAATCTCATTCTTGTACATAAATCTCATACCAACACATTCATATACCTAAATAAAATTAATCCCGTAACGACACATTCATTTTCGTACATAAACAACACTAACTTTCTATTCTTGGGTGAAGATTTGAGGAACATCTCATTTGCATGGTTTGGATTTAGACATCATTTTATACTTGTTTGATTGTTTTCCCCTTTATATAGTTTGCCTCAATTTAAATTTCCCGCACTTGGTTTTCTTTCACGTACCTTTAATTCCATGCACTTTGATTTCACATAGCTTCAATCACCAATGGAAGATTAAAAGCCTAACTCGAGAGATATGAATTTCTTGTAATGGGTTTCAACCCGAGGTATAAATTTACTTCTTGTCAATTGAATTCATTCTCGCTTGCTTGTTTTGTTTGTTACATTAAAGTGTGGCTTGTCGGCATTAGGCTAGACTAGACTCCAATACTGCACATATTGTGCCTGCACCTCTATGTCTACGACTCCTTGTATGACAATTTAATGTTGGTAATTAATAGTTCATATATTTAGCCCCACATTTTTGGCGTCGTTGTCAGGGAGTTGCTAAAAGGATTGAAGTCTAGGTAGGTAGTTTTCCTTTAAATGTACACATCCTGGTCGAGGAAGACTATAAGATGAGAGGTAAGAACCTTCACATCCACTATAGTGGGTCTATACCCAAATCTAGGTTTTCTCTTTATGCAAGTGTGTTTACTTTCTTGCAAGCGTGTTTACCTTCTTTTATAAGTTGATTTATTTCTTGCAAGTTTGTTTCCTTTTCAATTATGCAATTAGGTTTAATTTATTCATTTTATATTTCATTTTTTTTCTAATTATTCATTTTGTGTGTTGTGAGAACCCCATGCATTAATCCATGTGTGAAACAGGACCCATCAACCAACAAAATGAGTTCAAATATGAATAATAGTTTGGAAGAACTCTCTCAAATCCTAGCAACAGCTGGGATCTCTACCTATTAGGAAGATAAAATCTTGACAATAGTCAATAACCTAGTTGGATATCCAGACATAATAGTAGAACAAGATTTCCATGAGCCACATCCACAAGAATATCTAGAAGCCTGTTCTAATCACCTTTGTCAACTTGTATAAGAGACCAGAAAATCATGGACCACATTTGATGGAGAGAAACCATTAGAACCTGAGATTGAGGATTTCTTAACATGCCTCTCTAAAGATCCTCTATGCACACAAGAGACGAATAATCTGAAAGAAGATGATATGCATAACATTGTATAGGATGATATACAGAGTGTTCCAAATGAGGAAGTGAACCAAGGACATCATGATTATATTGAACGTTGGTTCAAGGCAGCTATAACATTGAAGCACCACTCCCTTCTCCAATAACTCATTACATCATATCATTCAATGTAGCTAGTATCTCATACTTTGGTATACTTTAAAGAACATTTTTCAAACTTGAGTATGCATATGTTTGTCATCTTGTTACGCACATGGTTACATTGGAAATATTATTACACGTGAAATATGGTTTCTTGTTCTTAGATAGAATAAAGTAAAAGTTGCATGTTAGTTAACTTAGTTCTAAATAAATGCAACATTTTTTCATGTTTTTTTCCAAATAAATGAACTAATATGAAGATAATATTGATGACCTAATATCAGAAACCAAAACAACTTAGGATATTTCTTACTATTACATACATATTTCTGACTATTAATAATAACAGTTTCTCATAAGCCTAATATTTAAAATATTATGGGGATTTACAAAACATTTAAGGTCTACATGATACTTATAATGATTCCCATAGGTAAATTGTAAATCCTAGTTTCATATCAGTACTTGTTTTTCAAGAATTCTTATCAAATAATAGCAGAAGAGTGAATGAAGCTTCTACTTGTGAGGGAACACTACCATAATCTTATATGGAGAAGATGAACTTAGGGACTAGAGGCACCTTTAGGTCATTCTCTCATGGCCTCATCCACTACACATTAAGTAAGTTTGACCATGATATGTCTTTGGACTCATCTAAATACATAAGTCTATTTTTCATGCAAACAATCTTTTATGGGCAATATATAAAATATCGTCCAAACAAATACCATCACATCCCATAAAATTGTTTTCAGAGATGCTTCCCCATTCACCCATGTGACAGAAATTTATAAATTTTATATTAAGCGTAAAATTTGGGACAGGAGCCTTTGGTCGAAAATGGGTGTAAGAGGCTAACCCACCGAGATACTGAATAGGTCTGCTAACAATGGGTATCGGCCTGTGGTATGACTAGGAAAACCCATCACGGTACTAAACATGCTCGTGGGAAATGGGCCATTCTTCCTGGGGAGGATATTTCTTAGACGTCAAAATTACCCCATCGGAGTACTGAACAAGCTTGCTGGAAATGGGTTCTAATTTTGATGTCCTTCATTATACCTAATCTATATTTGTCTGTATGAACATTATACTTTTGTAAATCATTAATAAGAAGCATGCATGGTTGAACTAAAGATTAAATAAAATCCATCTATTTTCCATTTGAGAATTACCCTAAGTTGATCTTATAACCTTGTCGTCCAATCCATACTATATCTAGGATGTCACTATCCTAGAAGTGGGACCCATAAGTCTAATGAACTCAAATGTGAACCTTATTAATATTACTTGGACAATAGTAAGTTTTTAAAACATTAGACAATGATGTCTAGTTTCCCATAGGATTTTCATCCATTAAAGACCACTTATCTCCCCATGTTCTCCTATTTAAGGAGGAGAGAAAAAATCCCTCATCATAATTTACATGGGTTCCTCAGCATAAAATTGTTAATGATTGATGCAATTGTATGTAATAAGTAATTTGAGAATTCCCTTTATGCTTGTAACAATTTAAAGTAAATTTCATTTCAAAATTTATAAGCATGAATAAAGTTTCAGTTTTGGTTATTTATTTAACATCAATGTTTATTTCTTCTCTCATAATGACAATATTGGTTTATTTGTTTTAGATTTTTCTGTTTTGGTATTGCTGGTACAAAAACCTATAGGTTCCTGTACCAAGAATACAAAATTTTAACTCTTTTTCGATGGTACTTTTTGCAAGATGTTTTCAGTGGCTCTTAGCCTTGGCATACTTTATCTTCATCCTTCAGTCAACATGCACCAATTCCATGTAGTCCTCTTTCATCTTACAACAATTTATTTCCTTGTTTTCAAGTTTCTTATAGGAGCATGTGCTAATAAGAGTTTGTATAAGGACATCCAAACCCATAGGCATGGGGGAAAGAAGAGATAAGGAATCTTAGCAGATCAACATTCATCAAATCGTTCCTATATCTCTAACAACTCTCAGTCTTGCTTGTCTTAATCTTCAGTTTCAGCCAGCATGTACTCTAGTTCATCCTCCACTTCATCAACCTACAGTGCACATCAAAGTGAAGGTAAACTTGAGGTAAAATTGGTCTAAGACTCCTTGATTCATTAAAAACTTTAAGGGAACTTGATGATTAACCACTCCATACATTTTTCTTTCATAAACCATTATCATTCTCTCTCCATCCACAATTCATAATAAAATGCATAATACTTTGATAAGTACATAAGAATGAAAAAAAAAATATTGCGGTACATAAATACAACACAACATATATAGTGTCTTCTCCTTATAAAAATGATGAAGTCATTGTTGCGTAAAAACCACAAATAAACATTGGTATTAAAGAACAACACAAAGTATACAAACACCTAAGTCCATATTGTCATTACTACTTCATACTATCCACCATCCCTTCATAGCCCATCCATCACTTTCCCTCAACTTTCATTTCTCTATTGTAAAATAAATCAAGTTAAAAATATCTGACAATATCAAATGAAAAAGTGACGTTGCTCCATAAGAAACAACACTTGCACAAAGAAAAAAAGTCACAAAAATCAATGATTAAATAGATTATATGAGTATTTTGTTTGCATGAGGACATGAAAACCAACAGGTGTTGGGAAGTGTTGGGCTCAAAATATGCCATATTTTCTACCATGTAAAACCACCATTCATAAGCCATATTCTTGTACTATTGATAAATTTTATAGCCATTATTCTATCACTTACCACTAAATACATCCATTTTACCGTGTCATTAATTATTGTTGTTTCCTTGTATTTTTAGTGATTAAATATGTTTTTAACATGATTTTATCGATGATGGTTTAATCATATGTTTCTATGTCCAAGAAACATGTTTCTGCACCAGGATTAGATTAGATTCCTGCACTATTCCCGTACTACGTCTGGTACCAGAACATTCTTCTGACACCAACACATTCAACATTCCCGAAGATCAAATGCCTTATTCAATTATTTGTAGTAGTCCTATTCAAACTCCATTTTCCGTATACAAGCTCAAGGATATGCCACAATTGTGAGTATGCAACGGTAAACAAATCTAAGGTAAAAACTTATTTTGGGCATCTTCTTAATTTATTAAAGATAAGGGAAACCACTAAGTATAATTACTCTTAAATCTTACCCTCATTTCTTATGATTAATTCTTTCCATGCCCATAATTAAATCCCACACCCATTCATAATCATTCAATTAATTATTCAGGCCAATTTATATGCGTTCTCACCCGTGTATATTCCCGAGGCCAAGTTTATAAAATACCTTTTGTTAAGACTTAAAAATAATTATTTATTTTATTATTAAAATGAATATCCATTCATCCACCTCATTATTCCTAAAATATCTTTAAACTTAAATCCATAAAATTTATCAATTCACCATTTTTTAATCTTAAAGAGAAAATATAATAATTTAATTAATTTCCCAAGTCTTTAATTAATTATCTAGAATTCCCTAAATACTTTTAACTAATGATGTTTTGTACAAAGTATATCCATGTATCTAGTGCTAAATATTCCACTTGGATTTCAAAAAGGATGGGCTCAAAATTGTGGCTACACAAAATCTCCAATTAGTTATCAAGAATCCACAATTGATTGCAGCCATCCAATAACAAATAAAGAAACATGTCGTTGGGAAGGTTCCTATGTTTAATTTTAAATTATGCATTATCTATGTTGAGATGAAACCTTATCAAAACAAATCACGTTTGTTCATCGCCGAGGATGGAATGTTGTTGAGGTTGTTCAATTTAGATATTTCCCTCTTATGTATAAATACAATGGATATTATAGTAGAGGGGGAATTATTATTGTATTAAGGAAGAGGTGAGCACTGTTACATTGAAAACAATATTTTATGATTAAGGAATAATTGATTGAGCATTATAAGCTTCATTTTGATTTGGGTTAGCTTCTCCAAGAATGTTGTCCAGGTTGAGAAGGGAAACATCCTGGCCATTTTATTTATTAATTAAATTTGAGTGCGTTTAATTCCTGTTGTTTTTATTTATTAATTAGATTATTGTTTTGATTAATTATTGTGTGCTTTTAATTTTGGTTTTCATTATTTTATTTTGATAGCCTTGTGAGATTTCTCCTTAGATCAATATCGCCTTCCCTTCTTCTATATACTAATTTCAGATTGCTCATCATCATATCCATGCTTCTAATTATGCCATTACTCATCTACTCACTCCTCCAATCCACTCCCTTCACGATAGCAACTTCATAATATAATGTTACAGATTGTTCAATGGCCTCTGCACATCACTTTAATTATTTAGGCAACCCATTCTTCAATGTTTCATTTCACCTTCCACTCAACATATTCCTTTAATGTTGCAATTAGCTTCATAAATTTTCATTTCGGCTCGAATCCTTACATAAGTTTGAAGTTTTACAAAGGTTTGTATTGTGCGGATGATATCTGATTTATTTTATATTGTTTGTTTAATAGTTTTGTTGTTATATCCATTACATTACACCGTATGCATTACATTATTATTTGTTTGTTATTTTTGTCCTTTGTTAATCATTATTTAAATTGTTGAGACGTGCATAATATTGATTGTTAATACATGTGTAAAATTTGTTTATTATATATATTGTTTTGTTATAATATTTTTTTTATTGTTGTTTATTCATTATAAATTTATAATATTTCGTTCATAGAAATAATGTGTTGTTACATGTTTATACTATTTTGCTAATCGTTTATTTAGAAGTGTAATTGTTATGTTGATTGTCATGTTTTGTTAATATTGTTATAATATTTGTTTTATGTTTGTTATATTGTTTGTTATGTTGTGATTATTCATTGTTTTATTCATTAGAGTTTTGTTAAATATTGCTAAGTGTTATTGTTATATAAGTGTGAATGCAATGTTAAATGGAAGATCCATACAAAGAAATCTCATTCTTGTACATAAATCCCCTACCAACACATTCATGTACTAAAACAAATTAATCCCGTACCTGCACATTCATTTTTTTACATAAACAAAAATAACTTTCTATTCTTGGGTGAAGCTTTGAGGAACATCTCATTTGCATGGTTTGGATTTAGACTTCATTTTCTACTTGTTTTCATTTGTTTTTCCCTTTAGCTACTTTTCTTCAATTTAAATTTCATGCACTTTACTTCCTGCACTTGGTTTTCTTTCATGTACCTTTAATTCCTTGCACTTTGATTTCACATAGCTTCAATCACCAACAAAAGATTAAAATCCTAACTCATGAGATATGGATTTCCTGTAATGGGTTTCAACTTGAGGTATTACTTTACTTCAAGTCAATTGAATTCATTCTCGCTTGCTTGTTTTGTTTGTTACATTAAAGTGTGGTTTTCCGTCATTAGGCTAGACTAGACTCCAATCCTACACATATTGTGCCTGCACCTCTAAGTCTACGACTCCCTAGTTGACAATTTAATGTTTGGAATTAATAGTACATATATTTATCCTGCGAGCTAGCTTGTGTGCTTTTGCATTTTACAGTCTTTTGTATTTCAGACAATCATTAATAGAATATGAGATTTATTGTATTATTGTGTTCCTTGCCATATCACTATGTAATTATTTGTTATATCTATGTTATATATATGCCTTCATATCGTTCCTAAAATAATATGGATCAATGGTATCATAGAGGTCTCCTCCTTGTCATCCTCAGTGAATGTCCCCGATAAGGTCAGGGTACAGAGAGTTGTGTCTCAAGCTTGTATCTATTGAGGAAAACTACTCTCGAACGCCAAGCAACCTTCCATGGTGGAAGAAAAGAGGGATGATGGGACAAGAGATCCTTTCAAATTATTACTCGAGAAAGCCCCCACGTGATAAAGGAGTGATATGATGCATAATTTCATCCAGATTCTTCGACGGTTGCTAGCAACAACGAAGGCACCTTAAACCAAAAATCACTTCGAATGTTCGATGCCCTTCAATGTACAAGTTAAATTTGATATTCCTTTATCTAAAGGCCAGATAGATGCTGATGCTTTGGAAAAATGGTTAAATCTACTAGAGGGTTATTTCTCTATCGTCAATTTTTGCAATAGTGAAAAGATCACCTCTGTACTCCTTAAGGACCTTTCCCATGTCAGATATTGGTGGGAGGATTATTGTGAGCAACATTTTGAGGATGAGTTTGAAATTTTTGGGCTAGGACCCACTTGGGTGGATTTTGTTGATTTCCTCAAGGAACAATATTACCCTGTTGGAAGTTATGATGACCAATACACAAGATGGACCAAACTACGCCAAGAGAGGGGCAAAACGTGGTCAAATTTCACCAATACTTTCCATAACTTGTGCACAAAATTAGGTATCAAAGACTCTCAGTGGCATTTGGTCCAAAAATACTATGGGTATCTACATAGTTATATCCAAACCGAAATGGATTTTATGGACATCTCTTCATTGGGAGTCTCTTATTGATATGCTATCAAAATTGAGCAAAAATTCAAGGAGAAGAACAAGTGGGAGTTTGGGTTTGCAATTCAGCAACAACCAAAGTATGGTAAGGGTGGCTCTAACTCCCAGGAAACTCGATAGATCAAGAATTTCCAACTCCATGATAACTAGCCCAAGCCACCAACAAACAATGGTAATGGGAAGTGGAATAAGGACACTAGAAAATGGTGCGCATTCCACAAAATACCTTGGCACAATATTGATTAATGTCGCTCCAAAAAATTGTTGTTTGCTGAGACAAAATCCCCAGGATTAGATGCTGACTCAAAATCACACTATAAGATGTAGCTTAACATTGGATTGCAAGATCATGTCTCCTGAGCTAGATCTCGATCTCAATGGCTTATTCAGTGATTCACTAAACTACAGGAAAACTAAATTAAAGAAACTAGATTAAAGGACAAGTAAGGAAACCTAAAAGTAAATGTGGAATTTACCCAAACTGACATTCAAATCAGTCATCTAGATGAGGTTACTCAAACAATCATGTATGTGTGCTACTGACTGTTGTGAGTGGGAAATCCCTCTATGGACTAGCACTTAGGGTTTTATCATGCATGCAGAAAATACCTAAAGATTCCTACTTTTTATCGTCATCCTGGACCTAATCCCCATTATTCTTAAGAAAACACGTAGTTAAGAAGATCAAGTGAGCATACCTTTTTTTCGGCATTTGATATCGAACCCTTTTCACGCTTGGATTCTCTTTGATTGCAACTCTCCTCCCAAGGTTGACCTGCATTCACGAAAGACAAACAAAGAACTCCACATGCATTTGATCTACAGATTAATGGGTTAGAGATTTAATCAACATGTACACAATAAACAGTGAAAATCTCACATGGTGGGATGGGAAAAGTACTTATTTATTATTAACTTCACTAAAGAAACTTACAATGATGAAGTCGACCACTACTCCATGAACCTGGTCCTGGGCTCCTCTTCAACTGTCCTCCAATTGATTTTCTCTATAGTTCTCTTTGCACAAGGATGGCTAAAGGTTGGGACAAGGGGAATTCTCAATTGGGTATGGTCTCTTTACTATGATTTTCCTCCTTTCAAATGGGACCCCTACCCCTTCTTTTATAGGATAGAAGGAGCTAGGTATTTGGTCGAACGACCGGCCATGCATGGCCGAAAGGTTTAGTAAACTTTCCCAAAGCTGTGTGTTCCATCAGCAACTTTCCTTTTTTTGTGCTTTTGTAGGTACACATGGGTTGTATTGGAGCAGCTAGCATGTACACGTGTGCAGTAATGGAGCAGGGCATGTGGGCCTTTATAAAGGGGGTTTTTAAGAAGAGTTGTTCAGTAGTGTTTTAGCAAAGAAGGAGTCTGAGATGGCCTGATGCCAGGTAAGTATGTCTGGTGCAATTTAGGGTTATAACAGATGCCCCCTAATGTGTGAGTTCATAATAGAATCTAATGGCCGAAATACATTATCAATCCTCACCAACATTCCAAACAAGTGATCCCAAGGACCAGAAATAGGGAGGTGCCATCTGCAAAATAACAATTGTCTCACCAAGGTGGGCATACCCATGCTCGGGATGAAATAAAATCATGGCTACCAATCAAATACACTATAGATCCATGTCATATACCTATATAAAGTGTAGCCGCAAGAAATGCACAACGGATCTACATTTCAAAATAAAAAAGATATAAATGTATAATATCCATCTTCTAGAAGATTATAAGGCCTGATGTTTGGAGATGAGGTATTTAGAGATCGAGCAACAACTTCAAAATCTTCAAAACTTGGGTAGGAGTGTAATATGAGTGTACGACTTCACTACCCAGAGGTCTTTGATGGCTCGTCGGTCATGGACTAAAGAATCTCGATGATTAGATGGACGACTTCATTGATTTCGAACAAAGACATGATTGGACTTTCAGGATGACCGAGCATGAGGGAAAGAGATAAGCTACAGAGGGGCCGACTCAGGCTTGAAAAAACTTCCCTGGGACAAAATCACGATAAATGATGAGACTCAGGCAACATGGAATTAACATAATTTCACGATGCAGGATGCAATGCAAACTCTCCATATGTTTGGAAGAATAACCAAATGGAGGAGGACACAACTCAATGTAGCGGGAACAACTTCCTAAGGTCATATTAAATTCCAAGGCTTGATGAACAAACATAAGGATGTTATTTATCTAAGGGCGACTCATTGTGCTTCCAATACAAAGAAAATTATTTTCCCTTCCTCTTTTTGGGGTATATTTGATTTTTTTTTGTTGTCTTTTTCAATAATTTTGAAAAAAGAACAAAATAATGTTACGTTACAAAGGAGGAATGAGTGTTGCAAAAATATGAGTTTGAGGTGCAAGGAAAAGACTGATGTTCAAAGCAAGGACACTCAGGAAAAATCCCTCCTGGGGCTAAAGGTGTCAAGACGCAGAGGCAAAGTGCTACAAGGCTTGCGTATAAGGCATGCTTCAGATGGTTCAATTGAGAGCAACATGGAGCTGCCATTAGACCAAAGACACAGGTATGTAAATTCGATTAATAAGACACACAATGGTAACGTCCTTCAATGTAAGTTTTACGAGCCCAGAGAAGGTAAGATCGACGGTTTTTCATATTTAGAGTCTGAAAAACCGTAAAAGGAGACTCCATTGGGGTACCTTTTTCAGAGGTAGTCTAATCGGTTTGAAAAAGGGGTAAACTAGCATTGACAAGACGTCTATTCAAAACCATTTTAATAAGTGTGATAAAGACAAGATCACTCAACCATTTTTTCATTTTTAAGGAGTCTAAAAAAAGCTTAATTATGGACTCCGTCATGAATATTATTCTGGACCATTTTAACGAGTGTGAAAGAATAAGGTCACTTGACGATCTTTTCAATTTTAGGAAGTCTAAAAAGAGCTTAACTATGGACTCCATGGGGGTTCCTTTTTCGTAAATTTAGTCCCTTAGGCCCAAAAAAGGGTTAAAATTATACCTGAGGGTGCTCTTCTAGAGATCCGAGGCCTCGAGAGTGTACTTTTGTTCGTATAGTTGACCGTCTGGACCGAAAAAGGGGTAAACTACCGCCAGATAGACATGAATTCAAATTATAGTTTAATGAGAGTGAAAGGCCACAAGATCGTTTGACAATATTTTCATGTTTAGAGGGTCTGAAAAGGGCTTAAAAGAAGACCCAGGGTTTTGGGAGTCCCGAGGGTGAGGTCAAGAGTGATAAGGAATCATGTAAATGAGGCTCAAACTCATAATTAGGGGAAAAGCTACAGAGGACTCTCGAGCCTATAGTCATTAGATATAGCATGGACATCGTCATGCAACCAGGATCTACCTAAGGCATCCATGTTATGGTAGGCTCTACCATCAAATTACGACACTTCTAAAGTAGTGATGAGGGTTCTATGTCGCAACTCGGTGGGATCGATCCTATGGAAAAGTGTAAAAGACAACGAGATGCATAAAGTGGGGGTGGAATCCTAAATTAAATGCAACAAGTTGGGGAAAAAAAATGACTTTTTACCAAAGGACCGTCAAAACGCCCAAATTTAAAAAAAAAATCCAAATACCGAAAGGAATACCTCCCTTGATCATCCCAAGAACACTCCTAAACCACCTTAAATGATTTTCAGTTTAGAAAAAATGACAAAAGGGTCCGAAAATTGACAAAAAGGGGCCAAAAACCTCTATAAATAGAAGCTGGCAGCTCATTATCACCATTGTTAATTCAGAAATTGACTAAAAGCCAAAACTGCCCCTTTGTGAACAAAATTGATTCTGGGAGCTTCGGTGGATGAAACAATCATCTGTTGGACTAAGTAAGTATAAAATCTCTCCTCTTGCAATTTAAATCTTTATTTATGCTTTTAGTTTCAAGTTTTGGGGGGGCATCGACCCTCAAAAGGTCAGCCCTATGTCCACATGGGCTATCCAATGACAGGCCGCGTGTACACACGGGAAGAGGAAAAACTACATGCGTGTACACATGACTGTCATCATTGCAGCCCATGTGGACCTTTTATTTAATGGATTTTTTTTTTAAAAAGCAAGGGTTAACCCTCCTGAACTTGGTTTTTTGCAAGATGTATGTTCACTGGAGGGAAAGAGAGCATGAGGATATTAGTGTGTTGGTCAGGGAAGACCCTAATGTTGTTGCTGCCTTAATGCAATGTGGGCTGCTAAAATTTTTCCTATATCCTTTTATGCGAGCACAAACTAGGCTATTGAATTCCTTGGTTGATTGTTGGCATCCCGACGTAAAGGCCTTTATGCTGGAGGGGTAGTCATCGGTGCCAACGACCGAGGACATATATTTTTTGACTAGACTATCTCGTCGAGGAGAACCAATCAACTTCTGTATGTTTCCCTCGGGGATGCATAACATATCAGAGTTGATTGGACTCTACTATGAGGCAGGTACAGATAGGACAAGCTTGCAAGTGTCAATAATTAAGATCTATGACTTAGCACTATAGGCTATAGTGTTTCTTATCAGGTGGATTACAGTGTCTGTCGCTTTGCATCATGCTTCCCATGCACAAATGAACTGTGCAGTTCAGTGCTTGAATGCAAATATTTTTTATTGGAGCACCACATTGTTGGACTATATGAAGAAACAACTGACAGATTACCGGTCGCAGACTCAGAGGAACTTTGGGTTTGGAACCATTCTTTGCTCTTTCTTCTTTGAAAGAGTGCCTAGTTTCAGTCCTCGAGAGGTAGTATGGGGGCATCAGGATTCTCTTCCTACGACATGCATATGGGGAGTGCTATTGCCACGATAGGGGGGAGGAAGGACCAATGAGTCCTTTGATGACAAATTTTTTTCTTGGTTGTTGCGATAGATCCCAGTCATAGAGGATTACCCTTATGCTAGGATTGACTTTTTGAGTGACCCTGAGATACCGGTACCTTTTGGTGAGGAGTGAGGAGAGATGAGTAAGTTTGCATTTTTTTTTTTTTTTTTGAAACATATGTAATTTTTATGTTGTTTATATATATATATATCATTTTTTTATACCAGAGTATTTGACAGATATGTGTCTATTATGTGCAGATGTGGGACTAGTGCGACCTGTGGATTATGTGAGGAACATGCATCGTCCTCAGCCAGGGGCTGTACCCACCACCGCAGGGGGACCAACATAAATAGGAGAGCTTCCAGCCAGTGAGGTTGAGAGAGTTTTGAGACAAGTTGAGTGAAATTTTACCTTGCTCACTCGCACAGTCCCTATGTCAGAGATTGAATATATGCCACCATGTATGCAGCCTCATGTAGTGGGGGTACCACGGACATGGATCTGACTGTTTTGACATTTTTCAAACGTTGTTGATCATTACAGCAGGGCCCATAGACACTAACCTTAGTTAGTCTAGACTTTTCACATGCCAAGAGCACTACTTGTATATATGTTTTGAGCGCATAAGCCCCATGACTCGCTACTGGTCGTATTTTTGAGGCGCTTGCGTCCACCTATGTACTATGATGATTACGATATTATATGTGATTTTTTATGTCTTTTTATATCTTATGGATCATATTTTCCTTTAAAAATGTATTTACATGTTTATGCATATGTATTTTTATATGTGTGGTTTGATTTGATTAGCTAGAGTATATGTAACTTGGTTTAATCTCCTATGAACATGAAAATATGTGATATAATCAAAGCTTCATTCTAAGAGACGTACCCTAAGGAATCATTGGTGTAAAGTCATATCATAAACACGATAGACTCTATTTAACTGAGACACAACTAGCTGAGCTTCTAAATAGACCCGAAGATGAGAGATACCAAATGACAGGGCGTCACGAAGTAACTCAATAACTGCACTGTATTTGTCGACATTGTTTGTGCTGTCACCTAAACATATACCTCCTGAAGATAATAACTGGACCTGAGGTGTAAAAATTACCCAAGCTGCGGAGGCAAGCCTCTAAGTGTGTCAGCTAAAACCGTCTGCATACCCAATGAACACCTCTGATTCACTTGATATCTTCCATAGTGACAAAAGATAACATAAAAAATGACACGTCCATAAAACCAAAAGAAACCATAAAGTATTAGTACAAAGACTATACATATGTTACAAAGAGTTACCCAAGGTGACCTACCTATGAGTAATACTTCTTGAGGTAGATCCCATTTCTAGGCTTCGCCAAAGAATTTCCCTCAAAGTCTACTAGAAGATAAGCGCCCTTTTTTAGAATCTCTTTTATGATGAAAGGTCTGAACCACATGGGTTTGAATTTTCCTTCCCATGGGGAGTCCTTATCTTGGTCATAGACTAGGACAAGGTCGCCTTCAAAGAAAATTTGAGGACGAACGGACCAATCATACTGACACTTGACTTTTTGTTTGTGAGCCTCGTTGACCAGGGATGCATCACGATGCTTCTCATTGAGTCACTCGAGGTATAATAACTGCTCTTCAAGTGGAGAAGTGTCTGGAAGTAACCGTACTGCCAACTTTAGGGACATGATCTGACATTCTATAAGCAAGACTGCTTCCAACCTGTAAATGATTTGAAAAGGTGAGAAACCAGTTGCAGTCTTAACAGATGTTCGGTAAGCCCATAATGTCGAGTATAGCATCAAATGCCAATTTGAATTGGATGTATTGGTCATTCGATGTAGGATGGTCTTAAGAGATTTATTTACATCTTCCACCTGACCATTTGCTTGGGGGTAGTAGGGTGACGAACGTTATTTCTGCAACCCAAGATTTGATGTTAATTCAGTCATCATTTGGTTCTGAAAGTGACTTCCATGGTTAGTGACAATATCTCTCGGGACGTCGAACCTTGTGATTGTCTGGTTGAACAAAAAGAGAGTTGCAGTCTCTCCATCATCTTTAAACGTTAGCATATCTTCGACTCACTTCGTGAAGTAGTATACGGATACAATGATATAACGGTGCCCCCGTGATGAAGAAGGGTTGCATGTAGTGTAATCAATCCCCCACTTGGTGAAGGGACCAACTGTGATGACAGGAAACATGGGAGCGGGATGTGCCCTCATCTTCCAAAAGAAGACCTGATACGAGTGGCACTTCTTGACCGATTCAATACAATCTTTGATTAGTGTTGGCTAGAAGAAACTGGCTCGTAATTTTTTTTTGGGTTGTTTCCAACCCATACAAATGACCTCCACATGCTCCAGTATGGCAATCGTTAAGCATGATTTCCTCTTCTTCATGAGTGAGGCATCAAATAAGAATTTAATCTACACCTCAACGATAGAGAGTGTCCTCGAGGATGAGATAATTCTTGGCCTGATGACATATACAATGATGTTCATCATGTGAAATAGAGGTAGGGCACTTCAAAGTTTGGAGATAGACAAGAATATCTCCATACCAGGGGTCTGAAGATGCTATCAGAAAAATATCTCCTCGGATAGGCAATTCTTCAAGCACAACATCACCTGACTCGATCGGAAGTTCCAAGATAAGTTTCGCGAAGACCAGTGACTTTTTGGATTTTGTCGAAATAAAATCTAAGTCAAATTCATGGAGGACGACTATCCATCTACTGATATTTTTTCCTATTACCTGTTGTGTCAACACGTATTCAAATGGATTCACAATGGCAATGATGGTGGTCTTGCGAAACATAACATAATGATGGAACCATTGGACAACATGAACTGCTGCCAACACAAGTTTTTCGATATGAGAATAATTGATTTCCGATTCGACGAGACCTCGGCTTAGATAATAGATTACATATTCTAAGAGAAAATCATATTCCTGAACTAAGACCATGTCGATAGTTGACTCTACTGTAGCAAAGTATAATAAGAAATATTTGTTATAATTGGGTGGCTGAAGCAGACGGGTAGTTGTGAGGGCATGTTTCAACGCTGCGAAGCAGCATTGAGTAGAATCATCCCAATGAAAAGGAATGTCTTTCTTCAATAAGCACATAAATCCCTTTGTGATCTCGGTGTAGTTGGCGATGAAACGCCTCAAAAAGTTCACCTTTCCTTGTAGACTCTGAAGTTGAAGGATTCTGTGTGGGGGAGGCAACATAACTATTTCCTCAACCTTGAGAGGATCGACCATGATCCCTGTTGTTGACACTATGAAACCTAACAAACGTCATGATGTTATGCAAAAGATGCATTTGTTTGGATTCAAGTGAATCCGGAAGTAGCGAGATTGCTCAAAGACGAGTCGGAGGTGTGTGGGATGATTCGTTCTCTTGCAAGATCATGATGCTAAATCATATAAATAGGCTTCAACTACATGCTTGAGATCATGGAAAGAAAAATACATGGCCCGCTAGAAGGTAGCTCCAACATTTTTGAGACCAAAAGGCATCTTCCGATAGGCAAATGTACCCCATGGACAAATGAATGTAGTTTTATGTTGGTCTTTGGGTTTGATTTGTATCTGATTATATCCCAAAAAACCATCCATGAAAGAAAAGTTTTCGCAACTTACACATTCATCAATTATCTGGTCAATGAATGGTGTGGGAAAATTATCTTTTGGACAGGCTTTGTTCAAATAACGAAAGTCCGCACATACCTGAATTGTGCCCTTTTTCTTGTTGACCGGCATAGGATTTGACACCCATTGGGTCAAATGGATAGGATAGATAAAACCATTTTTGAGCAGTTTCTTGACTTCAATCTTAATGGCTACTGCTTTCCTGGGATTGACTGGATGAAGCTTCTGCCGAACTGGCTTGGCATCTGGATAAGTTTTGATTTCATGTTCGGCTATTTTTGGATCAATGCCTGGCATTTCCTCATAATACCAAGCAAAAACGTCGCAAAATTATTTAAATAATTCTGTGTAGATTTGAATCTCTTCGGGGGAACAATCAGCTCTAACAAAAACGTTCTCCACGACGCCAGGGGTTCTGGAGATATTAATCGATATAATTTCAACGATAGTTTCCATATTACCCTCAACATAAACTTCATGTGTAGCTAAGGGATTGATAGGACAAGACCTATCTCCAGTCATAGTCAAAGTGAATTCCCCTACTTTGATTCTTCTTAACTCTAGGAGGAAGTATGATTTGTGATGGAGATCATCCTAGGGTTTTTCCAGACTAGTCACTGCTTCAATTATTTCCTCCTCCGACGGCAAGACTAAGTCTAACAAATTGGTACTAGCAAGGGAACCTTGAGCCCAAATAACCTCTGGGATCGGATCTAACTCTTGTGCAGGAGTCAGATTGGTGTTGGTTGAAGCTTGTTGGAATAAAGAGTATGCTGCCTCTGCCACAGACAAGGGCATGAACATACCATGGTGCCCTTTCCCTTCCATCATGGCCGATGGGGAAGGAAGAATCGACAGATCATTGAAGTAAGTCATGCGAAATGACAAAATGTGGAAAATATCAACCTTATGGTGGTCTAATACAAACTTGAGATCGCCTTGAGGAGGCAGGTAATTGATAGTACCCATCAAATATGGTCACAAACCAACCCCTACGTTAACGATGCTTGGTTGGGGATTGTCAATCATCGGGACCATGGATGCCCCTAATGAAGGGTCAGGTCTAGAGAAGGACAATTGATCAATGGTCATGATCCAGCCCTCATGTGGAAACAACAAGGCCTAGAAAACTGTAACAACCACTTCTTGCATGGCATAGGTCCAACTCCTACCTAACAAGATATTGTAGTCGAGGGATGCATTGACTAATTCTACTTTGACGCACATGGTCTTCCCTCCTAACTGCATGGGACAAGAGGGGATGATTCCATGTGATCGAAACAAATGAACATCGAAAGTGGTAAGAAGAGTAGGTGACGGAGATGAAACGGGCTGGCCAATGGCCTTCCCACACGCCAACGACATGACGCATGTCGAGGCGCCCTCATCAACCACTATGGGAAAAATGTTCTGAGTAAAAATTTTCATGGGGTAAGCCACTATTATCTAAAATGCTACATGGTAAGGGAGATGAGGTTTTAAGTCAGTTGTATACAACATGATTGTTCCCAGATTACAAGTCTCGGAAGATCCTAAAGCAGCTAGCAAATCTTTCCTCTGGGAAGGGCATCTCTGGAGGACCTCTAAAGAGGACATCGCACAAGGGGTTTGAGATAAATCCTCCACCATAGAATAGTTCTGGGCAGCCCTTGCATTTGGGTTTTGAGAAGCTTTATTGAATGCACCTTTTGGAATGCGTGTCATTGTTTTGCCCAAAGTCTTCTCAATCTAGAGAGGAAGAGATGGGATTTCAGCTTCTTTGGCTTTCTCAGAGTTGCTTGGTTTACTATATCCATGTGCTCTAGTCGATATAAAAGCATCACCTTTCATCATATACACATTCATGAATGTTGGATTGTTCGAAGATGGAGAGGGTCCTTGATTTCCCCCTTCTATGCTTATAGAGGCTTGGGTTAGGTTTTTCCCATGTTGGAATGGATTCGTTAACACAACAAGTTGTTGTTGTGACACAAACTTTTGGGCCTCTGCAAGCCGAGGGCACTGGTGGGTCAGGTGGTCCTCAGTGCACAGGTTACACGGATACTTCACCTTCCATTTTTCAGTGATTCCCCCACTGGAATTATTAGTGGGTTTCTTATCCCCCTTACCCTTCTTTCATTGTTTTTTATTTTCATCAGGTTGATGGGTGGCCTTTGGATTTGTCGATTGCACACTGTGTACATCCGACGTTTGGGTAGGGGGAGCAGCTGAAATAGTAGTTTGGCTGGCCGTCGTATGTTGTATAGACAATTTCTACATTTCTTTTGTCAATTGTTCAACGCGCTTGGTTTGTGATGAACCTACAATACCATCGGCATGTGGTCTAGCTCTCTGTCTCGTTTTATCAAGTATGGATCATGGTGCATTGGGAAAAACCTTGTACAGTAAACCAGACTAAGAATAAATTAGCTCAAGTTGTTGAGCTCTCATGATGGAATCTTCTTTGAAAGACACTCTCGACGTTGCGACGTCTTTGGATAGTTGTGGGATAAAAGAGTTAAGGAACCATTCAAGCAGGAATGCTAATGGGAATAGTACCTTAATCAAACTCTTCTAGTGTCTCCACTCACATATGTGGTCAGAGATATGGTCATCTTTTGTCTGTTCAAAATTGGCCAGCAATTTTGTGCTGGCATCATATCTCACAGGTAATTGGAAATGGTTTAGGAATGCCATTGCCAATTTGCTGAAGGAAGATTATCTCCCAATGAGAGTGCATTGAAACAATTGCAATTATATGGAGTTGTCTTTCAATGAATTAGATGAGAACCAAAGATGCAAGGTGGTCACATAATCCCCTAGATATTTGTTAGGCTTAGCCTCAAACTTCGGTATGTCCGAAGGCAATTTCGTCAGCATAGGAGGCCAACGTGGATCGTAATAGATGGGGTCATTCAACAATCTTGTCAAGTCTGGAAAATGTAAAGTTGCCAATAAAGGTAGCTTTGGTTGGTGTTGCTGGTAACTATGGAAAAAGGGGCCTAGAGTTGGACTGGCACCAGGTTGCCAGGCAAAGTTGGGTTGTTGGCCGAGGTTCTGGTAAAAAACATGGCCATGACCAGCATACAGATTTTGCATGTGAGAAGACATCATTGGGCGATTCCTGAAATAGGACGTAGATGGTTGGGCATGCATTAAATTCGGAGGACTTTGGGAAGGGTTTCCCCATGTCGATCCCATGGGCATAGGAAGAGTACCTTGTCTAGGGTTCCATTGGTTGTGAAAATAATTTCCCTAGATCAACATTCCTGACAAGGGAACAGATCCTTGCCAAGAATTCCAAGGTCCTGATGCAGAAGAAGTTCTTGGGTTTGCTTCCTTTGTAGGAATAGTACCCTGCATAAGATTAGATTGGACATAACTGGGGTTGCCCCCAGTCGGGAAAGCAACGGACGAGAAAGTGTTGCTACCAAATGCACCAAACAAAGAAAATGGTGTCAACTCTACCGACATATTATGAGAAGGTTGTCCTTGACTCCCTAGTCTAAGTGAACTATGGTGTGTGTTTGGCCTGGCGGATTGTTGGTGGGTACCACCGAGTGAAGGGGACTAAGGAGGTATATGACCTCCCTCATAAGGGAAAGCATTAAAAGGAGTTGAAGTGCCCCCCATGGGTCCTTGCAGAGGAGCATTAGAGCTCCCTGCCCCCAGACCTAAAGTCTGTAAAGTGGAGTAAGATATTATAGGGATGGTACATGTTCTAGGAATACTGTATGAGAATGGAGGGTCTGTCGCACTTTGTTTGAAAGAAGCAGTGGCCATCACCAAAGACGGGATCAGACCACTACTCGAGGTAGAGGCATTCGATACTGTGGTGGCTTAGACTAATGATGGTGGTGTAGGAGGTGGAACACCCCCTTTGACGACAATCGTGGCAGGAATATCATGACTCCCAGAAGAAGAGACAAGATTTTCCTCCATTACCATCTGCTTTAAAGGTGCTAAAAGGTCCTTTAACAAAGGTTGGTCAAGTGTGATTTCCTGTCACCCGGTCGTTCAAAAGACCCTTGTTGGTCTATCTTTCACCTTAGTGGTGGTGGGGGTGGCTCCAGTGTAACCAGTGGCAGGCCAAGAAGCCTTCATGACCAGCGGAGCTCATGATCCTCCATTGTGTCAGAAGATCAAAGACACAATAGGGATTTCTATTCATTCAAAAACAACACACACTAGAAACGTCCCTACAAGATAAAACAAGAAAACACTAAACTAGTTGGAAGAACAGTTAGAACAACCAAAACTAGAGAAACTTACTAGTGAAAGTGAAACTCGAACATGGAAGAACCCTCTAGGTATACTTTTCAAAGTGTGCCCCAATGTCTGTCCTAGGTACTGTAGTATACCCCTGTAGTCACCTGTGTATGTCCCAAAACAAGATAGGCAACTAGGTTTCCAGCGCACGAATAGTCACTAGGCGGGTACAGTTGACATTCGGGTAGAACAGAATGAGAAGGGTATCGAGCCTGAAACCTGTCAAGAGTATCGAAAGAAAGTGGTCCAGAAGACAACTGAGGACCTCGAACGGATTTGAGACCCACTAAGCTCCGTGGAAAATGCAATCGACGGAATCCCAAGACAAGCCCTCTATATGTGTTCTCCACTACGATTGGTTCGGATTTGGAGGGGTTATCTCCGCTACCGTTTCACATGCGACCTTGTGTTTATCCCCTGTGTTAAAGGGGGGTCCCAGATAACTTTCACGATACTAGAATTTTAACACTCCCTAGCTCAGATTCCAATGTTTGATTTAATGGCCTTGAAGAGTTTCCTCTCCAACCTAATTCAAGGTCCTAACCGTAAACTAGTTGGTTGACCCTACAATCATAAAAAGTCTAATTAATTTTAGTTTTAGCACTAATTTTTATTGCTTGTCTTAAGTCAAAGGTTATGAAAGTGAAACTAGTGATGTTTGAGAGACAAAAGAAAACATAAATAGAAAGCTAGGAAACAAAACAACTCCTTCTTGACTCAATTCTTAATCAACTTTTCAAACTAAAAATTTCTAAGATCTTTGAACAACAAACTCAAAACAGGATTTCACTCAAATACGAGCTATTTTTCGTCTAAGTAAACCGTCAAGAACTTATGAAAGAAAATACTTTTCTTGGTTACTAATGCAAACCAACACTATTTAACCAAACAAGGAAATAATATTTTTTTTTATTTGAATGCTCACAAAGAAAAACAGGAAAAATATCAACAAGTAAAGATCCACAAGACCTCTGGCCTAAGCACAGATCACAAAGAGTCACTCTAAAAAGAAAACACAAGAATATTAAAAGGAACTCTCACACTTGTCTAAAAAACCCTATAAAAGGAAAATTTTGAGGAAAACTTCTTAATGACAGAGAAAGTTATCACTGTGATCAAACCTAAGTTATTGACTGCTATGACAGAGACCAAAAAATCTAAGAGGGATAAAATTTTGACAATGAAAAGGATGACTGCCTCTCCTTAAACAAAACTTTTCTCAATAGGTACGATGTTGACAGTTCAACAACCAGCGTGTGCACGCGAGCTGTGTAAAGTCATGGCGCGTGTACACGCATGAAGACCTTATTCAGGTTGTGTGCACTTTTGAAACTCTATAAAAATGAAAAGAGAAGCAATCAAGCATTGAAAAAGACTACTGGTATTGAGGACCAGAACCTCTTGAAGACTCAGAAACTCACTTTGACAGAAAAAAGGAAACAATTCAAAGAAAATTTCATAGAACAAACAAATTTGAGGTGGAACCTAAGCTATAAACTGCAAACAACAAAGACTTGAATGAGTTCCAAAAAACCCCTGAGAAGGATTAATTTTGATAGGGGAGAGGATGATTGCCTCTCTAAGAGAAATTTTCTGAAATCATACACACGATTGACTCTTCCTCAACTAGCGTGTGCACGCGGGCTGTGTGAAGGTAGGGTTGGGTACATGCGTGTATACCTTGTATAGGCCACGTGTGCCTCTGTGGGTCCCGTAAAAAAAAAAATCAGTCAAACAAAGAGACAGAGACAACTGGTATGGAAGACTAGAATATCTATTAGCTCATAATTTTGTAGAAACTTTAAAAACAAGGAATGAAACCATTTTTTAAAAATACCCATGAAAAAATATTTCCAGAAACCCTAGAGTTCCCTAGTATGTCGCCAATTCTGTTGTGAGTGGAAAATACCTCTACGGACTAGTACTTAGGGTTTTATCATGCATGCAGAAAAGACTTAAAGATTCCTACTTTTTACCATCATCCCAGACCTAATCCCCATTATTCTTAAGAAAATACGTAGTTAAGAAGATCAAGTGAACATACCTTATTTCTGGCGTTTGATATCGATCCCTTTTCACGCTTGGTTTCTCTTTGACTGAAACTCTCCTCCCAAGGATGGCATGCATTCATGAAAGACAAACAAAGAACTCCACATGCATTTGATCTACAGATTAATGGGTTAGATATTTAATCAACATGTACGCAATAAACAGTGAAAACCTCATATGGTGGGATGGGAAAAGTACTTCTTTATTATTAACTTCACTAAAGAAACTTACAATGATGAAGCCGACCACTGCTCCACGAACCTGGTCCTGGGCTCCTCTTCAACTGTCCACCAATTTCTTTGCTCTATACTTCTCTTTGCACAAGGATGGCTAAAGGTTGGGACAAGGGGAATGCTCAATTGGGTATAGTCTCTTTACTATGATTTTACTCCTTTCAAATGGGACCCCTACCCCTTTTTTTATAGGCTATAAGGAGCTAGGTATTTGGTCAAATGACCAGTCATGCATGGATGAAAGGTTTAGTTAACTTTCCCAAAGCTATGTGTTCCGTTAGCAACTTTCCTTTTTCCATGCTTTTGTAGGTACACACGGGCTGTATTGGAGCAGCTAGCGTGTACACACATGCAATAATGGAGAAGGGAACATGGTCATTTATAAAGGGGGTTTTTAAGAAGAATTGTTTAGCAGTGTTTTGGCAAAGGAGTCTGAGATGGCTTGATGCCATGTATGTATGTCTGGGGAAATTTAGGGTTATAACACCGACCTAAAATGGAATTTACTAGTTTTAAGAGAAAATTCACCAATCTCCTAATGAAACAAAAAGACTTCAAAGAAACATGCTTTTGAGAGTTTTCCTCAAGAAAGGATACACTTGGGAATGAAATAAAATTCAAAGTGGAGGTATGGAATTAGTTTTTTTCATGTGTGAAAATGAATGTACAGGTACAAGATTAATTGTGTTTGGATACATGAATGTGTTGGTATGAGATTTATTTACAAGAATGAGATTACGTTGTATGGATATTAATGTTGAAGAACTTATAATATGCAACAACACACAATATATTATTAACAAAATGACAACATATATGAAACAAGAAAACAGTAATTACATAACAATACAAGAAACCACACACATATATTAATGAACAAAACAATATGATGGTAACTAACAATTTAACATTATGTAACAACAAGATAATTAAATCACAATATAATTAACAATCTAACAATAAAAATAAAATAACAATTATCAAACTAAACATTATAATGATATATATACAACTCACAAAAGTGTTTATTTAACACAACCTAAAATATAAAAATATAAAGAAACAAAATAAAAACGAAACACATATAACAATATCAAAATGAAACAATATAAACAAACATATGGAAACAATACCATACCAAAATATAAACAAATATAAGTGAAACAATATCAAAATGAAACAACATATGATAGTACCAGAACAAAACAATATAAAAATATAACAATATGAGAACGAACAACACATAACTCTTGCAATGTAACATAAAGCAATGGAGACAGTAAATATATGGCAAAAAAATAAAATACATTACAATAGAAATTGAACAATGTATAGCGTGATACTAAGAGGTCACTGAAAAATACACATCTTTACATCATGAAGTTGTCACTTTGAAGGGAGTGGATTGGAGGAGTGATCAAGTAATGATATAAGGAGGCATGAGAAGAAGAGTGATCAAGTAATGACAGAATGATGAGTGATCTGAAATTAGTGTACAGAAGAAGGGAAGGTAGTATTGATTTGAGGATAAATCTCAAGAAATTATCAAGTTAAAATAATACAAACTAAAATTAAACGCAGACAATAATTAATCAAAACAACAATCTAATTAATAAATAAAATATGGAATATTTTGAATTTTATTGAGTCGCGGAGCAACTGCAAGCTAGGGTTTGATAGTCCCGACCATAGCAAAGGACATCATGAGAACCAAAGGAGGGGGTAAGGGTACCCCCTCATACAAACAGGTAGTGGTAGATAGAGGGAAAGGGCCAAGAGGGGTAGTTTTCAAGGCACCAGTGATGGGCACCTCGGGATTAGACCCAAAAAAAGGTCAGGAAAGTAACCAGGGAAAAAGTGAGTGCATGGGAGAGGAAGATAGATAAACTCATAGTGAGGCGTAATATACAACGAAGCCCAATGGGGAATAAGGGTGCAACCCGTGCAAAACCAAAACAACAATGATACCCAAGGTGATACTAGAGGATCCACAAACACAACTCTACAAGAACTAGATGAAGATGCATGTGCTAATATGCAAGTTCATGGGTTTGTGGCCCACAAAAGGAACACTGCACAACTAGACTAAATAACATTGGAAGCCAAATAGAGAAGTGGAGCTCCACCTATGATCGAAAGGATTCTTCACAGCAATATTCATGAACCTGGAGGATAGGGATAGAGTCTTTGAGGGAGGGCCATACTTCCATGCCTCAGCAGGACTGTACATGTGGCCATGGAAGGAAAATTTCTCCCCAGAAAAAGAGACTTTCAAAAAGGTGTCGGTCTGGCTGATAATTTATTCGTTACCTTTAGACTATTGGTTACCCTATACTTTTGAAGCAATAGGAAACAAATTGTGGAAATATGTGAAGACCTCAAAAGCCACCCTAAAAGGGAGATATACATCTTACGCAAGAATCTGCATAGAAATGGATGTGTTGGGAGCACTCCCAGAAGCCATAAGTCTGGAATTCAGGGATGAAGAATGGATCCAAAACATAGATTATGGATAGATACCCTTCATATGCATAAGATGCCATGAACATGGCCACCTGATCAGAGAATTCCCTCTTAATAAAAATAAGGAAGAAAAAAACCCTAAACCACATCAGGATGAGGATGGGTTTGTAAAACCAAACCCCAGAAACAGAGCAAATAAAAAGTAGAGAAGACCTCTAGCAGGAAATAACCCGGAGACCTGGACTAAAATGGAAGAATGGGAAAAAACCAGCAAAGGGGTAGAAAATGAAAAGGAATCAACAAAAGCTCAAGAAATCAAAGAACAAGCAGTAAACGAGCCCATCAATCGGCCAAGAAACAAGAAGGAACAAGGGAGTTGCACAACCCCAACAGATGGAGAAATCAGAGACGAAAACACCCCCATGCAAGAGGCTGAGGGAGATGCAAAAATGACCCCAAGAGAAGTAGGCACAAAATATCTTGATCTTAGAGACCTTGTGGAAAGGGAAAAGATAGATCTCCCAAACATACTTGAGAAATGGAAAAGACAAGGTGTAGACAATGTACCAACATAGCAACTTGATCACATTTAATACCTATTTCTCCTAAGGCGGGAAGTCAAAGACAGAGGACTAAAACGCACACACGGCGAGATTGGACATCTAGGAGTCAAAGCCAATGAGGGACAACCACAACTCTCACCCAAGAAGATGCGAAAGAAAAAAGGCAGGAAATCAAATTGCATAGCTCTACAGGAGCTTGGAGCACTACTGATAAACTTAGGTAAGATCGAGAAACTCTTCCCCAACTCCCCCCCACATGTTTAAATGAATTTTATAACATGGAATATAAGAGGCCTAAACATCCCGAGAAAACAAAGAATCCTTGGGAATAGACTAAAGCAAGAACAACCAGATCTCTGTTTTATTCAAGAGACAAAATGAAATACAGAAAAAATGGAGGAAATTAGTGAACAACAATGGAGCAAGTACAAGATGGTGGCTATTGGAGGCCACCAAATGGTAGGAGGAATTCTCATCTTGTGGAACCCACAAGTATTAAGCCTAATAGCATCCAAAGTGACCAAGCACACCCTCATGGTTTGCATGCAAATCATTGGAAACACATAGGTGATTCTATGAACTAATGTGTATGGGCCCTAGGTGTCAAAGCATAAGACATGAATGATACAAGACTTAGAAGACCTTAAAACCCGATCCAACAACCTCCAATGGATCCTGGTAGGTGACTTCAACATCATCACGTCACTTGCAGAGAAAAAAGGAGGTACAAGAAGATTGGATAGGGATGCAGAAGAATTCTCAAAGTTCATCGACACAACAGAGATGGTATACCTCAAAACTAATAATGGCCAGTTCACCTAGAATAATAAATGGATGAACTAGTATCAGGTAATAGCAAGACTTGACAGATTCCTAGTATCCGAGTCAATCATTATGAATGGGCTAACCTTATATTGTAACATCGTCCCCTGGGGGGAATTTGATCACTGGCCAGTGAAGCTAAAATTAGGCTTCCAAACCACACCAAAGAATAGACCCATCAGATTTGAGAAATTATGGATTGAAAACTTGACTTTCAAGGAAAGGATCAAACAGTGGTGGCGGGAGGAGAAACTAGAGCAAGGGACAAAGATGTTAAAAATCTATAAGAAACTAAAGTATATCAAATATAGGCTCAAGGAATGGAACAAGGACACTTTTGGGAACATATACCAAGATAAAAACAACATAGAGGAAAAAATGAAAAAACTCTAGGAAACCTACATTTCATAGGGATATATGGAGGAACAAAAAAAAGAAGAGATCCAGATGACCTTGGAATGGGAAGCTCGATGCCAGTAGGAAGAAACACTTTGCCGACAAAAGTCCCATATCAGATGGCTAAAGGAAGGAGAACAGAACACCATGTTTTTTCATAGAACAACCATGGCCAGAAGAACCCATAACAAAATCCTGAAGATTAAGGACTAGGATAGAATAGAGAGAGAGTCACATAAGGAGATAGAAACTACTATGGTAAACCAATTCCACGGGATAGCCCAGGAACCCAACTAGGATATAACAGAGGCCACACAAAGGATAATCCAGCATATCCCCCACTTGGTCACCGAAGAGAAAAATAAAAACCTGAACAAACCCATTACGGAGGAGGAAATTGACCAAGTACTCCAGGAAATGCTCAACGGGAAAGCCCCAGGTCCAGATGGCTTCATAGTGGAGTTTCTCAAATCCTGTTGGGATATTGTCAAACATGACATTTATAGGGTAGTGGAAGACTCTGGAAGGTCAACCTCCATTCTAAAAGAACTAAATGCTACAATGATTACACTAATCCCCAAATAAAATGAAGCCAAAACCCCGGATCGGTACAGACCTATAGCACTGTGAAATGTGGTATATAAGATAATCTCCAAAGTTATATCAAATAGATTGACACCCCTCCTACCCACACTGGTCTCACAAGAACATGCATGCTTCATGAAAGGAAGATAGATAATGGAAAATATTATCCATTCCCATGAGTTGATCCACACCCTGAAGCTTCAAAAGAGAGGGGGAATGATAATACTGTCAAGTTGCTAAATTGAATCTTTAAATGACTTGAAACACTAAATTGTCAAACCAGGGTTGGTAAACTTTGAGCTGCTACACTGTATGTGCGGGTAAGGCTCTAATCTCTATCTGAATGCTATCCTTAGAAGAAAACACACACTTATTCTGAGAACTTGAATCTTAATGACTATCTTGAAACTTAGCATTTCCTATTTAAGTCATCAACAGAAAACAGTCCTGTGCTCAAATGTTGGTGCTTCTATCTCTATTCAAAAGTGTGATTTCACAAGATTATTCCACCACTACTTTTAATCATCTATCATCACCATTTCGATTGAAGCCATAACAAAAAAAGAGTATTTTCGGAAATGCATTTAATCTGGTCATCAAAATCAATCTAAATTTGTCTACAGGAAAACAGAGTATTACCCGACCTACTAGTACCGGCAGATTCCTTTGATTTAACTGTAACCTAACTATTCCAATTAAGCAGGTTACTAACTATCTAACAGAGCAACGTTCATTCAATATCTAAGTGATGTTCGCATTGAAAACTAGAATCCAAACAAACTTAATTCATGTTCTAAACCCTACAGGCATCAGTCATGCATTCAATATTCATCAACATAAAAGATAACAGTATGCGGGAAACGATTCTGTTGAAGAATGATTAAACACGATACTGAACCAGTCAATCTTTAAAATTTAAGCTATCCTGTATGAAAATTCCAAAACACTACAATGAACTAAATCTATGACAGAGTAAAGCTAAATCGATGATAGAATAAAGCAGCGACTTGTACCGGTTTGGCGGGCCCAACCAAACGGCACAAACGTTGTACGTAATAACCAGAGTCGACCATATCATTCTATGCAATCACTGTGTAAACTTTGTGCTTCATTAACTCAGGAAAGAAATACTCAAATCGTATACCAAGTGAGTAACATAATGCAACAACAGTTTGTATTTAGAAACATAGGTTCATGACATAACATAATCCAACCCGTTCTCAGGAGTGATCACGGGTTTATATAAATCCTTCTATTTATAA
>JZKD02S0957797.1:732439-765638 GCA_000966675.3 Picea glauca | reverse complement strand
TCAATCTCTAAGTGATGTTCGCATTGAAAACTAGAAGCCAAACAAACTTAATTCATGTTCTAAACCCTACAGGCATCAGTCATGCATTCAATATTCATCAACATAAAAGATAACAATATGCGGGAAACGATACTGTTGAAGAACGATTAAACACGATACTGAACCAGTCAATCTTTAAACTTTAAGCTATCCTGTATGAAAATTCCAAAACACTGCAATGAACTAAATCTACGACAGAGTAAAGCTAAATCGATGATAGAATAAAGAAGCGGCTTGCACCGGTTTGGCGAGCCCAACCAAATGGCACAAACGCTGTACATAATAACCAGATCCGACTATATCATTCTATGCAATCACTGTGTAAACTTCGTGCTTCATTAACTCAGGAAAGAAATACTCAAATCATATACCAAGTGAGTAACATAACGCAACAACATTTTGTATTTAGAAACATAGGTTCACGACATAACATAATCCAACCCGTTCTCAGGAGTGATCGCGGGTTTATATAAATCCTTCTGTTTATAACAGTCTAAAACAAAGATACATAAAACAAACGGATCCCTCGATCCGAAAATAGCTTGGAATCAAGTTTTAAAACGTACTTCACATCTTCGTGACACGTAGTGTCACGAAGTGTGAATGATGAAGAATTAACGACCCAGTTTTATCATTATGCCTTCAAGCACCCTGTGGGCGATGACTCCAGCTGTCATGCGAATCTCTCTGTCTCCCATTCATACCATAACACACAGATCTTGAGCGGCTCCATTGGTATCTCCACAGGTACTAGTTGGTACCTGGTACCGGCATCTTGTTCCAAGAATAGATGTGGTACCTAACCCAAACGACAGTAGTTCCAATATCAATCTAAAGCATCAAAGTGCATAAAAATAGCTTGAAATGTAAAGATACCTTAAGTAGCCTGATTGAATGGTAGGGAGATGTCAATTATCTCAAAACAAGGCCAAAAGGGTGGTACTGGGTATATAAATGGAAGTCTTTGGAGTATAATATAGGCAAAAACATGATCAAAACCGGGGACCAACAAATACAACTAGACCTAGCAAAAGATTATGACAAAATTAGCTGGCACTATATGGTCAAGTCCTTGGAAGCCTTTGGTTTCCCCCAACACTAGATTATCTTGATAGTCAGCCTAATTTCCACAACAAGCTACTCACTGCTAATAAATGGATCCCCTACCAAACCTTTTTGGCCCACAAGAGGCATCAAACAAGGAAACCCGATGTCCCCCTTCCTTTTTATTCTGATGATGGAAGGTCTCATTTGTAGCATTAAAAGCGCAACTGCAATAGGTGAAATAACAGGTATCAAACCTTTTAAAAACTTCCCTACTTCCACGGACCAACAGTTCATGGATGACACCTTACTTCATGACATACCCATGGTCAAGGAAGAAAAATCCTACAGACGAATCCTAGAAGAGTTCAGCGAAGCCTCGGGTGCAGAGATCAATCATTCCAAATCTATGATCTTCTTCTTCAATACCAACCCCATAATCCAAAGGAATCTAGCCAACATTCTGGGCTTTGAATGCAAAGCACTCCCAAGTAAGTACTTGGGCATACCCCTGACAGACAAAGCTTACAAAATGTCCACTTGGGAAGGAATAATCAACAAATTACAGGATCGGGTAAAAACCTAGACCTATAGATCCCTCAACCTAGCCAAAAGACTTGATCTAACCAAGTCTGTTTTGCAAGCAATTCCAACCTTTATGATGTCCGTTTTCCCAACCCCCAATGGGATACTACAAAAAATAAGAACCATCCAAAGGGATTTCTTGTGGCGAGGAGCAGAAACAAGGAAAAAATGGGCCCTGGTGGCTTGGGAGAAGGTATGTAAACCAAAACACAAAGGCAGTCTGGGGCTACAAGACCCGCAAGTGACCAATGATGCCTACAGGGTGAAACTCTAGTGGCGCTAGGTCAAAGAAACTACTACAGCATGGGAAAACATGTGGAAAGAAAAGTATGCCACAGACATAAGCGACTAGGACATAATCCGCTTCAGAGGCACCAGGAAAGGTTCAACCATCTGGAACCTAGCCCAGCACAAAAAAGCTTGGATTAAGACATACAACTTTTGGGAAGTAAGGAATGGAAGAACAACCATATTCTGGGAGGATGCTTGGCAACAAGAACCCAGAATGGAGAAACCAGATAGGGAGGCACTCCAACATGAGTTGATCGTGCAAGGTAAAACCAAAGTATACCATTATTGGAAACAAGAAATAGATTGCAATTAATGGAGAATATGGAATACTCTCACCCCACAGAATAGAGCCCAAACCACAACAACAATAAAAGAGGTGGAGGAATGAGGGAAACGAAAAATTGCAGTCAGAGAAGGAAATGATCAAATTAGATGGGAACAAAAAGACGACGGGGAATTCAATGTAAAATAATTGCAACACTATTTCACGGACCAGGACCAAGAAGACCCAATGCAACAATGGGATAAGCTTTAGAATGCCCCCCAGTGGTAAAAAATAAAAATATTCCAATGGTTAATACTCCACAACCCAATTCTAACTTGGGAAAACCTAAGGAAAAGAGGATTCATAGATCCCTCCAGATGTCACCTCTGTCAAGCCAAGGAAGAAACAATGAATCATCTCCTTGAGGAATGCACCTACACAGCAGAAATATGGGACTAGGCAGCAAGTATCTTCCGACAGTCAAATAGGATCCGAGGTAACATCTCCGCAACTATCAATATTTGGAAATAAAACTACAGTGAAAATGAAGAGGTGAACCTTTGTTGGACCCTCATTTCAAGAATGATCATATGGGCAATATGGAAGGAAAGGAACCGACCCATATTTGGGAACCAAAGCTGGTCGAAAGGGAAGATCAAGGAAACAATAATCTCCATGACAAAAGAAATGGTCCAGATCCGCAACTGCCAGACAGGAGGAGTGCAAATCACAAACCAGGAATTCCAAATTCTAGAATCCTTCCACCTGAAAGATAGACGCAACCCCAATTAGGTAAGATGACTACCACAACTCCAAGTAGGTGTGCGCAACTGGAAACCACCACCATTAGGGTCCCTCAAGATGAACTTCGATGGGGCATCGAAAGGTAACCCAGGACATAAAAGAATGGGAGGAGTAATCAGGGATAGTAAAGGCAATATCATCCAGTTGTACGCTAGGAGCGGGAAACTCAACCAACAACACCGCATAATTTGGAGCCCTGGAAACCAGCCTTGAGATTCTAAACTGGGAAGGGATGAAAAACATCATAGTGGAAGGAGACTCCACACTGGTTATCAACATAGTAAGGAGACTCCAAAATGGTACCAGAGTGGGAAAAATTGAGAGGCATTGGCACTTGGCACAGTCCCTGAAAAACATTCAGGAGCACTTGTAGATGGGGAGCATAGTGGAGTTGTACTGGGTACGGAGGTCAACAAATGGACTGGCGGATAGAATCACTAATGAGGGGGTCAAAAAACAAGGACAAGAACTGGACCCTATCTAGAGTAACAACCTGAATGGCCAATTTCAAATAGACTGGATCCAACTAGCAGAAAAAGACTGTGACAACAGCCGAAGTAGAGATGACCAAATCAAGGATGGAGGCGTAGATATAACTGAATGACACATAGGACCTAAGAAGAATCTGATAGCCCACCACCCAAACATGAGTTACAATGCATATCCAGGTCATACAACAAGAGGAGGTATGACACCACGGTCCTGTCAATAGGAAGAAGTATAGGGGTTGTTCATGGGAAAGCAGAAGAGTTAATCAACAGACGACAAAGGATGAAGGAAAAAAGGGTTTCCAATGACCAAGTATGGGTACACCTCACCCAAGTACATATACAGGGAGTGGTAATGATTGTCATACAACATCCAGGGAAAGGGATTGATGCAGAGATGGCGGCAGGGCTCCCAAGAGCACACACTCCAAAATAGTGAAAAAATACCAGAAGGTACACCTTTATGAGAGGCCCATGATTGTTGGGATGAGCCCACAGTCGGGGAATTCCCATAAAAGAATAAACACCAGAAATAGCCTGAGACTAGAGAGAAGCAATTATAGAGCCCATCTTACATACCAGGAAGGGGAGAATAGAAACAGGAGAAGAACCTACGATAAAAACCACCACAAGAAAGTCGAGATGGTAAGAATGAAGAAAACCCATAGTAAGAGAGGCCCCCAAGGAAAAGAACATCCTACAAGCACCTGGGGGATTACAAGGATGGAGGAAGTGGCCAGAGAATCCAAGGGTACCTTTCTCACGTAGGTCGATCCAAAGCGAAAAGAGATCATCAATAGGTGGGAGAGGGAAATCAACACCACACCCAAGGGAAAATCCTAGACATAAATAATTCAAGAAGCAGATGGGATAAGGGACCCAGGGGCTACGCAATCCAGAACAACCCTCTACCACAAAACAGTGGAGGAAGCCTGGCGAAAAAAAAATGATGATACGCAAGATGAACACTGACCAGAAAGAGACCAGCAGGGAGGCTATCAGGGACCACAAGAATATGCTCACATAAATTCTGAGTCACCTCAGCAACCTAGAGGCTAGTGAAAAAAGACTAGCTGAGGACCAGAGGAGCCAAAAGGAAAAAATGGAATGAATGGAAGGCCAATTCCACCTTTTCTTACGCTATGTCCACCACATGGAAATCATTCCAGCAGATCAGAGAGAAACACCATCTTGTATTAGGAAGATGCACATGATGGAGTAGAGGAAGGAGAACAAGGCAAGAAAGGATGGCGACACAAGACATCCCATCATCCTAGACTAGCTCAGGTTCAGCCCCAGGTCAAGTGGTTTTCAGTACAGGAGATACTCCTATTTTTTTGGTTATGTTTTATGTATATATTATGGTTTAGTTTGTCAAACTGGTTTTTAGAGGACTGGGTCGGTTTCCCATGGTGGCAGTCCAACCCTCCCCCTGCTATCTCAAACAGTGCAACTCTGGGATACCTGATCTGGTTTCCCTTTTGTAGATCAAGGGATTCCCCTTGTCTTTTTTGTATCATAACTTCTTTCAGTAATACAGGATTTCATAGTCACTTACAAAATAAATAAATAAACAAAATATGGAGAAAATTAAATGCACACAAATATAATTAATAAAAAGAAGAAATTAAACTCACACAAATCTGATTAGTAAATAAAATGGCCAGGATGTTACCGGATCGAGGGGCCCTTCCTGAACTCGACAACACTCTTAGAGAATCTAACTCGGATCAAGAAGACACTCCAAATTTCAACAATCAAATATTTATTAAATAAACTCCAGCTTTTTCTCACAAATAGAAGCTCTGATTACAATAACCAGCTTAAGAAATAATAATCAAAATCTTCCCAGATGCCTTTTACAACAATTTCATTTATACATATGCACACTGTGCTTCCACCCAATCAAATTATTGGTTTGATCAATCCATTATTTAATGGATGAATTAACTTTAGGATATAATTGCAACGAACAAATATCCTCATACGAATTTTGGTGTGACATTAAACCCAAGGTCATGTCATCAAATCTAGACATCACGAAATTTGAGTAGATGTCAATTCGAAGAACCATCGATAACTCCTCAACTGTTCATTTTTTTGGAAAACGTCTCACGTGAGACCCAATTTTCCATGCTAGAAACAAAATGCATGTTCCAGATTCCTCAAATTTGTCTTCATGTGCATAGAAATTGAGGGCGAAGTTGAGTGTCTAGAACTTTTATTAATTTGGTTGAATTATTCCCCCTGATCTAGAGGTCCACATGTGTGACTTGGGTTTATTTTGACACATGTGTCCATATGCCAATGACGTTGGGGAGAAACCCATGTTTCTGATTTTTTCCTCAAAGCGCTCAATTATGATAAACAATGACGGGTACCAAAATTGAAATGTTGGTGCATAAATGATGAACTACAGTTATGGTATAAGAACATTTATCTTACCACTACAAGAATCACACTTCACGAACTATCGTCAGTAAACAATGATATAATCATCATTTAATCGCTAAAAACTTAGAAAAGATGATGTATTAATCACACTGGATATAATGCCAAATGATGGAGTTTAATTAGGGTTTATGGTGTGTATTAACAACAAAATGCGAGAAAAGGTTAAATAATGAATGTTTTTTTATAGTGGAAAACATGACAAAAGTGGAGCTCAACACACCTCCAAACCCAATAATTTGCATGTCCTCATGCAAACAAGGTGAACTCATGATAGTTTGCTTATGAATTTATGTGACATTGTTTCTTTGTGTAGCTGTTGGTTCTTGTGGAGAAACACTTTAGAAACTGATCATACTATCACAAATTTATTTAAAACAGAGAAACAAAATTATCATGAAAATGGGGGGAAACCAAAGAATGGGTTGTCATAGGGTGGTATGAGTGTGGAGAATGTGAAATGATGGGGAGGGTGGTCGTATGAACTTGGACACCTTTATACTTTGTACTCTAAAACCAATATTTACATGTGGTTCTTTGCTTGAATATGGAACCATGACTTTATCTTCTTATTTAGATTCATTCAACTGACTTAGGAATACTTTATGGTGTATAAGGAAAAGACACTATAGATGTTTCTTTTTTTTTGTATTTGTATACCACATATTTCCTTTTCATTGCTTGATCTTATGATTAGAGTATAATTTTCATTATGACTGTTGGAGTGAAAATGGAAGGTTTAGTGAGTAGTTGTGATGGTACTTTCTAAGTGGTAATAATGTGTAGTGGAGTGTGGAGTAGGTGATAGTGGTTATGCATCATGTTTTCCAAATTCTTAGTAAATTAAAGATATTTATACATGTTTTACCTCAAGTTAACTGATGCACGCTGAAGTGGAAACTACGAAGAACATGATGAAAGATGTGTGGAAACATGATGTGGACCACTGAAAGCTGAAGCTGAGGCAGAGAAAGGCTGAGAACTGCTGAAAAGAATGGAAGTTTCTCTACTAGATCCAGAAGAAAACACTGGTTGACATGAACTAAAGATGTTGGAGATGTTGTAGAGAGACTCTAAAGATTTGGAGATCTCCCCCAAACCCAAGAGTTTGCATGTCCTCATGAAACCTGCTTAATGTTGAGTGTCATGTGGCTATAAGAAAATAGTTGCTACCAACGTTTGTTGATACCAATCCACGAGTTGCTAAGAACATAAATCTGAGAGCTGATAATGAATTGTGGGCACAAAGTACATGATTATTAAGCACGAAAACACAAAGAGAAAATCATAAGATCATATAATACACTGATCATAACATGAAGTACATCCATTATCACATTTTGAGAATTTATATTTGAACATTTTTCGAAGATCGCTTATGAATATTCCCAGCAAGCGTGTTCAGTACTCTAATGGGGTAATTTTGATATCTAAGAAATATCCTCCCTAGACATAATGCACCATTGCCCACGAGCCTATTCAATACCTTGATGGGTTTTCTTATTCATACCACAGGTCGGTACCCACTCCGAGAAGACCTATTTAGTATCCTGGCGAGTTAGCCTCTTACACCCATTTTCCATCAAAGGATCGTGTCCCAAACTTTACCCTTAAGAAAAAATTTGTATATTGCATTCGCACAGGTGAATGGGGGAGCACCTTTGAAAACCTTTTTACGGGATGGTATTGGGTTGGAAGATATTTTATAAATTGCCCATAAAATATTGTGCGTATGAAAAATAGAATTATGTATTGAGATTAGTCCACAGACATATCATGGTCAAACTTACTTAATGTGTTGTGGATGAGGCCATGAGAGAATGACCTAAAGGTGCCACTAGTCCCCAAGTTCATCTTCTCCATATAATTATGGTAGTGTTCCCATGGGTAGAAACATCATGCACTCTCCTGTTACTCTTTAATAAGGATTCTCTACTGACCAATATTGATATTAGATTAGGTTTCACTAGCTACCTATGGCCTCATAATATGGACTTTTAACTTTATGGGATTTAAAATCCCATAGTATAGTCAAAGACAAGGTTGTGATTTATTGCTATAATAAATGATCTGAAATTTTGTATAAAGAATGGAAATGAAATATCTTGAAAATTATTGGTTGCGACAAAAGTATTTGGTTTGATTGAACTTTTTTCTGTTTTAGTTTTTCATTATTAATTATTACCTAAACTATAAACTTATTCAAGGAAAATAGTTTAGAAAAATAGTAGAGAAAAACTAATAAAGGTCAGAGTGTAGTCTTTAGAGAAACAAATTTTAGGAGAATAATAGAAAAATGGGTTCAGTTGTTCCAAAGCAATATTAGGTAACAAAAGATCATAATAAAAGACAGTTTTGACAAAACAACAGAACCAAAAGAAATGAAATTACTTTCCTGAATAAGTCATGAAGATGTTATCCCCATCTAACTGAAAAGAGGATACCTGCAAAACTCCAACAAATCATCATAGCCTAATTTATTTACAAAAATTTGAAAAGGATTTGACTATCAACTGAAAAAAATCTAAAAAAATTTGGGGCAACTGTTTCCCTTAAGATTAGTTTCTTAGTCTGATAGTGACAATTATTGAAAAAGACGTAAAAAATGATGTTTCACCAAACTAACAACTACATCCAACATTTATTTATTTATTTATTATCCTACCTTACCTAAGAAAAGAACCCTTTTCAAGTATATGAATACTTCCAATGAAGTCACGTGCATAATAGGATAATAAATATACTCACATTTAGGTTTATATAATAAACTTTAATAAGTACCTGAACATGATGAACCAACAATTTTGAATAATATGATGTGAAGAGTTGTCGAAGAAGAGAGTGGTTTTTCAATATGGTCATCATATGGAACCAATGTTCGATAAAGTCATGAATTTCTTGGTTCACTTCCTCATTTAGAAAAATATCCATGTCTCCCTCTATCATCCCATGTAGATCATGTTTTTTCGAATGACTGGTCTCATTAGTGCATAGAGGATCTTTAGAAATTCATATTAGGAACTCCTCGATCTTAGATTCTAGTGGTTTCTATCCATCAGATGTTGTCCATGATTCTTTAGTCTCCTCTATAGGTTGGAAAGGGTGATTACAAAAGGATTATAAACATTCTTGTGGATGTGGCTCATGGAACTTTGGTTCTTCTATGTCTTTTCGAGAAGTAGATAGGTTCTTCATTATGGTCAAGATGTGCTCTTCCTGAGAAGAAGAGATCCCAACTTCTTCTAAGATTTGAGAGAGTGTTATAACCCTAATTTGCACCAGACATTCTTACCTGGCATCAAGCCATCTCAGATTCCTTTTTTGCCAAAAAACTGTTGAATAACTCTTCTTAAAAACACCTTTTATAAAGGCCCACATGCCCTACTCCATTACTGCATGCGTGTACACACTAGTTGACCCATAACAGCTCGCGTGTACCTACAAAAGCATGAAAAAAGGAAATTTGTTGACAGAACACACAACTTTGGGTAAGTTAACTAAAAATTTTGGCCATGCATGACCGAGGGTTCGACCAAATACCTAGCTTCTTCTAGCCTATAAAAGAAGGGTTAGGGGTCCCATTTGGAAGAGTAAAATCATAGTAAAGAAACTATACCTGATTGTGCATTCCCTTTGTCCCAACCCTTTAGCCATCCTTGTGTAAAGAGAAAGATAGAGCAAAGAAGTTGGAGGACATTTGAAGAGGAGCTCGGGACCAAGTTCATGGAGGAGTGGCTGAATTCATCATTGTAAGTTTATTTGTTCAAGTTAATAATAAAAAATTACTTTTCCTGTCCCACCATATGAGGTTTTCATGGTTTATTGCATACATGTTTATTGAATCTCTAACCCATTAATCTATATATCAAATGCATGTGGAGTTCTTTGTTTGTCTTGTGTGAATGCAGGTCAGCCTTGGGAGGAGAGTTGTAGTCAAAGAGCGATCAAGCATGAATAAGGATGGATATCAAACACCCGAAATAAGGCATGCTCACTTGATCTTCTTAACTATGTATTTGCTTAAGAATAATGGGGATTAGGTCCAAGACGACGGTAGAAAGTAGGAATCTTTATGTCTTTTCTGTATGCATAATAAAACCCTAAATTCTAGTCCATAGAGGGATTTCCCACTCACAATAGAATTGGAGACCATACTGGGGAGATCTATAGGGTTTCTGGGAATATGTTTTGGGTATTTTAAGAATTGGTTTCATTTCCTATTTTTAAAGTTTCTGCAAAAGTCTGAGCTAACAAAGATTATGGTCTTCCATACCAGTTATCTTTGTTTCTTTCCTTGACTGTATTTTTTTTTTCTTCTCGATATCCATAGAGGTACATGCAGCCTGTGTAAGGTCTGTATGCGTGTACCCTCACCCTACATTCTCACAGCCCGCATGTACACGCTAGCTGATGAAGTGTCAGTCACGTGTATGGTTCCAGAAAATTTATTTTAGAGAGGCAGTCATCCTCTTCCCTGTCAGAATTAGTCTTTCTCAGGGGTTTTCTGGAACTCTTTCTAGTCTTTGTTGTTTACACTCTATAGCTTAGGTTTCACCTTGGATTGGTTTGTTTTATGAAGTTTTCCTTGAATTTGTTTTCTTTTTTCTGGTAAAGTAAGTGTCTGAGTCTTCAAGAGATTCTGGTTCTCAGTACCAGTAGTCTCTCCCAAGGTTGGCTTGCTTGGATTTTCATTTGTCTCAGAGTTTCATATATACACACGGCATGTATAAGGCCAGCATGTGTGTACAGGCGCTTTGACTTTACACAGCTCGCATGCACACACTTGTTGTTGAACTGTCAGTAGTGTGCTTGTGGAGAGAATTTTTTTTGAAGGTGAGGTAGTCATACTTTCCTTTGACAAGAGTTATACCTCTCAGGTTTTTGGGTCTCTGTCATAGTGGTCAGTAACTTAGGTTTGATCACAACAATAGATTTCTTTTTTCATTTAGAATTTTTCCTCAAAATTTTCTTTTATAGGGTTTTTAGACAAGTGTGAGAGTCCAATTTTAATTTTCTTGTGTGTGATTTTTAAAGTGACTCTTTGCGATCTGCGCTTAGGCCAGAGATTTTCTTGGTTTTGACTTGTTGATATTTTTCCTTTTTGCTTTGTGAGCATTCAAATAAAAAAAAAACTTTTATTTCTTTATTTGCTTAAAAAGTGTTGTTTTGCATTAGTAACCAGGGAAAAGTCTTTTCTTTCATAAGTTCTTGGTTGTTTACTTAGATCATAAGTAGCTCATAGTCGAGTGAAATCCTTCTTTGAAATTTTTGTTCAAAATATCTTAGAAAAAATTTTAAGTTTGAAAAGTTGTTTAAGAGTTGAGTTAAGTAAAGGTTTTTGTTTCCAAGTTTCTGTTTATTTTGCTTTCCTCTTTCAAACATCACTAGTTTCACTTTTATAACCTTTGAATTGATACAAGCCATAAAAATTAATGCTAAATCTAAAATTCATTAGACTTTTTATATTTGTAGGGTCAACCAACTAGTTTAGGGTTAGGGCCTTGAATTAGGTTGGAGAGGAAACTCTTCAAGGTCATTAAAATCAAACATTGGAATTTGAGTTAGGGAGTGTCAAAGTCCAGTATCGGGAAAGTTATCCGGGACCCCCTTGTAACACAGGGGATAAACATGAGGTCATGTGCGAAAAGGTAGTGGAGATAATCCCTCCAAAGCTGGACCAATCATAGTGGAGAACACATATAGAGGGCTTGTCTTGGGATTCCGTCGATTGCATTTTCCACTGAGCTTCATGGGTCTCAAATCTATTTGAGGTACTCAGTTGTCTTCCATACCACTTTCTTTTGATACCCTTGATAGGTTTTGGGCTTGATACCCTACTCATTGTGGTCTACCCGACTTTCGACTATACCCGCCTGGTGACTGTTCGTGCACTGGCAACCTAGTTGCCTATCTTTTTAAAGACATACACAGGTGACTACAGGGCTATACTATGGTACCTAGGATAGACATCGGGCCATGCTTTGTAGAGTATACCCGGAGGGTTCTTCCATTTTCGATTTTCACTTGCACTGGTAAGTTTCTGTAGTGTTGGTTGTTGTAACTGTTCTTCCAATTAGTTTAGTGTTTTCTTGTTTTATCTTGTAGGGACTTTTTTAGTGTGTGTTGTTTTTTGAACAAATAGAAATCCCTAGAGTGTCTTTGATATTATCACACAGTGGAGGATCGTGAGCTCCATCGGTCACAAAGTCTTATGGGCCTGTCATCGGTTACACTGGAGGCACCCTCGCCACCAATAAGGCAAAAGCTAGACCAACAAGGGTCTTTTGAAGCGACCAGGTCATAAGAAATTGTGCCTAACCAACATCCGGAGGAAACGACCATTTTAGAATTTGGAGTGAAATCTCTTGGTCTGCCTGAACCTACAACCACTGATCTTTCGGCACCCATCATCATATCGATTCACCCTTACGAGTGCCAGACAGTGATCCATGCAGCAATGGAAACAAATGTTGTCACTCCTTCTGGGAATTCTTCAATTCCCACTACGGTTGTCACCACAGGAGAGTTCCCACTTCCTAAACCACCATCACCGATCCGAGCCACTATGGTCTCAACTGCCTCTACCTTGAATAGTGGTCCAATCCCATCTATGGTGACAGCCACAACCCCTTTGACACCAAGTGAGACAGGCCCTCCATTCTCATACGGGATCCTAGCTCAGGTACAAGTCCTGTACTTTCCTACTCCACTTCACAGACTTTAGGTATGGGGGCAGGGAGCTCTAACTCTCCTCTATAAGGCCACATGGGGGGCACTTCAGCTCCTTTTAATGCTTTCCCTTATGGGGGAGGTCATATACCTCCTTCATCCCTTTCACTCGGTGGCACGCATCAAAAATCCGTTGGGCCACCTGCACACCATAGTTTATTTGGAGCAGGGACCCAAGGACCACCTTCACATAATATGCTAGTAGGTTCGACACCATTTTCTTTGTTCAGTGCATTTGGTAAAAACGCATTCTCATTAGCTACTTTCCTAATTGGGGGCAATCCCAATTTCGGACAACCTATTCCTATGCAAGGTACTATTCTTGCACAGGGGGAATACCTAGGAACTTCTTCCACATCAGGGCCTTGGAATTCTTGGCAGGGATTAGTTCCCTCGTCAGGAATGTTGATCTAAGGTAATTATTTTCACAATGAATGGAACCTTGGACAAGGTACTATGCCTATCCCCATGGGATCAGCATGAGGCAACCCTTCCCAAAGTCCTCTGAATGTAATGCATGTCCAACCATCTACGTCCTATTTTGGGAATCAACGGATGATGTCTCCTCACACGTAGAATCCGTACGCTGGTCATGGCCATGGTTTTTACCAGAACCCAGACCAACAACTAAACTTTTCCTGGAAACCTGGTGCCAGTCAAACTCTAGGTCCCTTTTTCCCAGGTTATCACCAACAACCCAAACTACCTTTCCTGGCAACCTTGCCGACGAAGTTGCCTTCGGACATACCAAAGTTCGAAGCCAATCCTAATGAAGATCCAGGAGATCATGTGACTAATTTTTATCTTTAGTGATCATCTAACTTGTTGAAAGATGACTCCATGTAGTTGTGATTGTTTCAACATAATCTCATTGGGAGTGTTGTGAAATGGTACATTGAGCTCAACTGCTCAAGATACTCTTCCTTCAACGAATTGGCAATGGATTTCCTAAACCATTTCCAATTACCTGTAAGATACGACGCTGACACAGAATTGTTGGCCAATTTTGCATAGACAAAAGTGGACCATATCTCTAATCACATTTGATAATGGAGACGCTGGAAGAATTCAATTAAGGTGCCAGTCCCACTGGCATTCCTGCTCAAGTGGTTCCTTAAGTCTTTGGTCCCATAGTTATCCAAAGAAGTCACGACGTCGAGATTATTTTCCGAAGAAGATGCCATCATGAGAGCTCAATAGCTTGAGCTAATCTATTCTCAGTCTAATTTATTATACGAGATATTGCCAAATGTGCCATTCTCAATACTTGATAAAACCAGATAGAGAGTTGGACTAGATGCCGATGGTATTGTTGATTCCACACAAACAAAGCCCACTGAGAAAATCACGAAGCAATTGAAACAATTATCTATACAACACACAACGGCCAGCCAAAATACTGTTTTGGCTGCTCCCCCTACTAAAACGTCGGATGTACACACAGTGCAATCGACAAATCCAAAGGCCACCCAACAACCTGAAGGAAAGATAAAACAATGAAAAAATGGTAAGGGGGATAAGAAACCCACTAATAATGCTGGCAGAGGAAACAATGAGAAATGGAAGGTGAGGTATTCATGCAACCAGTGTGGGGAAGACCACCCAACCCACCAATGTCCTCGGCTTGCAGAGGCCCAAAAGTTTGTGACACAACAACAACCTGCTGTGTTAACCAATCCATTTCAGCATGGGAAGAACCTAACCCAAGCCTCTACAAGCGCAGAAGGGGGCTTTCAAGGACCCTCTCCGTCTTCAAACAATCCTGCATCTGCGAATTTGTATATGATGAAGGGTGATGCTTTTATATCGACTAGAGTGCATGACTACAATAAACCAAGCACTTCTAAGAAGGGCAAAGAAGCTGAAATCCCATCTCTTTCTCTATAGATTGAGAATAATTTGGGTGAAACAATGACACACATCCCAAAAAGTGTGTTCAAAAAATATTCTCACAACCAAAATGCAAGGGCCTCCTAGAACTATTATGTGGTGGATGATTTGTCTCAAACCCCTTGTGCAATGTCTTCTTTGGAGGTCCTCCAAAGCTACCCTTCATAGAGGAAAGATTTGTTAACCGCTTAAGGATCTACCGAGACTTGTAATCCGGTTACCATCATGCTGGATACAACCAACTTAAAAACTCATCTGCCTTACCATGTAGCGTTTCAGATAGTAGTGGCTCATCCCATGAAAAATTTTACTCAAAATATTTTCTGCACGGTGGTTGATGAGGACGCCTCAACATGTGTTATGTCGTTGGCATGTTGGAAGGCCATTGGCCAGCTCAGTTTGTCTCCGTCACATACTCTTCTCACTTCTTTCGATGGTCATTCATTCCGACCACATGGTATCATTCCCTCTTTCCCCGTGCAGTTAGGAGGTAAGACCATGTGCATCGAGGTAGAAGTAGTCGATGCGTCCCTCGACTACAATCTCTTGTTAGGAAGAAGTTGGACTTATGCCATGCAAGCAATGGTTGCTACAGTTTTTTGGGTCTTGTTGTTTCCACATGAGGACTGTATAGTGACCATTGATCAATTGTATTTCTCTAGAACTGACCCTTCATTGTGGGTTTCCACGGTCCCGATGATTGATAATTCCCAACTAGGCGTAGTCAACGTAGGGGTTGGTTTGTGCCCATCTTTGATGGGTACCTTCGATTACCCACCCCCTCAAGGTGATGTGAAGTTCATATCCAACCACCATAAGGTTGAGATTTTCCAAGTTTCTTTGTTTCGCATGACTTACTTCACTGATCCATGGATACTTCCTTCCCCATCGACCATGATGGATGGGACAGGGCATCAGGGCATGTCCATTCCCTTGTCCATAGATGACGTAGTGTACTCTTAGTCCAACAACCTTTAGCCAACACAGATCCAACTCCTGTAAAAGAATTAGATCCGCTTCTAGAGCCTATTTGGGCTCAAGGTTCTCTCGCTGACACCGATTCGTTAGACTTAGTCTCACCCTCCAACAAAGAAATAATTGAAGCAATGACTAGTCCAAACAAACCCTGGGATGATCTTCATCACAGATCGTACTTCCTCCCAAAGTTAAGAAAAATTGAAGCCAGAGAATTCACCTTGACTATGACTGGAGATAGGTCTTGTCCTATTAATCCCTTAGCTACACACGAGGTCTATGATGAGGGTAATATGGAAACCATCACTGAAACCATACCGATCAATATATCCAGAACCCTTGGCATCGTGGAGAATTTTTTCGTCGGAGCTGACTTCTCCCTCAGAGAGATTCAAATCTACACAGAACTATTTAAAGAATTTCGCAACGTTTTTCCCTGGTCTTACGAGGAAATGCTAGGCATCAATCCAAAAATAATCGAACATGACATCACAACTTATCCAGACGCCAAGCTTTTTTGGCAAAATATTCATCCATTTAATCCTAAGAAAGCAACAACCATTAAGGTTGAAGTTGAAAAACTGCTAAAAGACAATTTTATCTATCCTATCCATTTTACCCAATGGGTGTCAAATCCTGTGCCGGTTAATAAAAAACAAGGCATGATTCATGTATGTACAGACTTCTGTGATTTGAACAAGACCTGTCCAAAAGATAATTTTCCCACACCATTCATCAACTAGATAATTGATGAATCTGCGGGTTGTGAGGCCTTCTCTTTCATGGACGGTTTTTCGAGATATAATCAAATACAAATCAAACCCAAAGGCTAGCACAAAACGACATTCATTTGTCCATGGGGTACATTTGCGTATCATAAGATGCCTTTTGGTCTCAAAAATGCTGGAGCAACCTTTCAGTGGGCCATGTATTTTTCTTTCCATGACCTCAAGCATATAGTCGAGGCCTATTTAGATGATTTAGCATCTCGATCTCACAAGAGAATGGATCATCCCACACACCTTCGACTTATCTTTGAGCATTGTCGCTACTTCTGGATTCGCTTGAATCTAAACAAGTGCATATTTTGCGTAACATTAGGACGTTTGTTAGGTTTCATAGTGTCAACAACAGGGATCATGGTCAATCCTCTCAAGGTTCAGGCAATAATTCAATTGCCTCCACCATGCACAATCCTTCAACTTCAGAGTCTACAGGGCAAGGTGAATTTTTTAAGACGTTTCATTGCCAACTATGCCGATATAACAAAGGGCTTTATGCGCTCACTAAAGAAAGACGTTCCTTTTCATTGGGATGATGTCTGTCAATGCTCTTTCGAGGCGTTGAAACATGCCCTCAAGACTTCCCCTCTACTTCAACCACCTAACTATAACAAAGATTTATTATTATACCTAGTTGCAGTAGAGTCAACCATCGACTGGTCTTATTTCAGGAGGATGACTTATTCTCAGAATATGTGATCTATTACCTGAGTTGAGGCCTCGTAGGATCGGAACTCAATTATTCTCATATCAAAAAACTTGCGTTGGCAGTAGTCCATGTTGTTCAACGGTTTCATCATTATGTTCTGTTTCACAAGACCACCTTCATTGTTGTCGTGAATCCATTCCAGTACATGTTGACACGATGGGTAATAGGCAGAAATATCAGTAGATAGATAGTTGTCCTCCAGGAGTTTGACTTAGATTTCATTTCAGCAAAATACAAAGTCATTGGTCTTCGCAGAAATTATTTTGGAACTTTCGGTTGAGTCAGGTGATGTTGTGCTGGAAGAGTCGCCTATTAGTGGAGATATGTTTTTGATCACATCTTTGGATCCCTGCTATGGAGATATACTTATCTATATCCAGACTTTGAAGTTCCCCACCTCTGCTTCTCATGATGAGCGTCGACATATACGCCATTAGGCTATGCATTATCTCATACTCAATGATATGTTGTATCGAAGAGGTGTAGATTGCATCCTACGTCGATGTCTCACTCACGAAGAAGTAGTTATCATGCTTAATGATTGCCATACTAGAGCATGTGGTGGTCATTTGTCTGGGTTGGCAACAACCCAAAAGATTTTATGAGAAGGTTACTTCTGGGAGACACTAATCAACGATTGTATCGAATCGGTCATGAAGTTCCACCCATGTCAGATCTTCTCTTGGAAGATGAGGGCACATCTCGCTCCCATGTTTCCTATCATCATAGTTGGTCCCTTCACCAAGTGGGGGATTGATTACACTACATGCAACCCTCCTTCAACAAGGGGGCACCATTATATCATCGTAGTCACAGACTACTTCACAAGTTGGTCGAAGCTATGCCAACATTTAAAGATGATGGAGAGACTGCGACTCTCTTTTTATTCAACCAGATAATAGCAAGGTTTGGTGTTCCAAGGGAGATTGTCACTGACCATGGTAGTCACTTTCAGAACTAGATGATGACCAAGTTAACATCAAATCTTGGGTTGTGGCAAGAAAATTCGTCACCCTACTACCCCCAAGAAAATGGTCAGGTGGAAGATGCAAATAAATCTCTTAAGACCATCCTACAACGAATGATCAACTTAGCCAAGTCGATTATGGGCTTACCAAAATTCTATTAAGACTGCAACCAGTTTCTCACCTTTTCAACTCATTTACAGGCTGGAAGTAGTCTTGCCTATTGAATGTTAGATCCCATCCCTAAAGTTGGCAGTACAATTATTGCCAGATACTTCTCCACTTGAAGAACGATTATTATACCTAGAGTGGCTCAATGAGCAGTGTCGTGATGCGGCCCTAGACAATGCGGTTCACAGACACAAAGTCAAGTGTCAGTATGATAGGTCCATTCATCCTTGGGTTTTCTATGAACACAACCTTGTCCTGGTCTATGACCAAGATAAGGACCCCCTAGGGGCAGGAAAATTCAAACCCATGTGGTTCAGACCTTTCATCATAAAAGAGGTTCTAAAAAAGGGCACTTATCATCTAGTTGAATTTGAAGGGAATGCTTTGGCAGAGCCTAGAAATGGACTCTACCTAAAGAAGTATTACTCATAGGTAGGTCACCATGGGTAACTTTTGTAACATATGTATAGTCTTTGTACTATTACTTTCTAGTTTCTTTTAGTATTATGGATGTGTCATTTTTTATGTTATCTTTCGTCACTGTGGCAGATGTCAAGTGAATCTGAGGTGTTCATTGGGTGCACAAATGGTGCTATCCAACACACTCGAAGGCTTGCCTCCGCAACTTGGGAGGTATATGCTTAGGTGACACCACAAGGCCAGTTATTATATTTCGAAGGTATATGCTTAGGTGACACCACAAACAATGTAGCCGAGTATAGTGCAGTTATTGAGTTGCTTCGTGACACCCTGTCATTTGGTATCTCTCATCTCCGGGTCTATCTTGACACTCATCTGGTTGTGTCTTAGTTAAACAGAGTCTATCGTGTTCATGATCCGAATTTACACCGACGATTCCTTAGGGTACATCTCTTAGAATGAAGCTTTGATTATATTACTTATTTTCATGTTCCTAGGAGATTAAACCAAATTACAGATACTCTAGCTAATCAAATTTTAGATTGGCATCTCGCACACATATGAAAGTACATACAGATAAACATGTAAATGCATTTTTAAAGGAAAATATGATCCATAAGACACAAAAAGACATAAAAATCCATATACAATATCATAGTCACCAGAGTACATAGGTGGATGCAAGTGCCTCAAAAATATGACCAAGAATGAGTCATGGGGCTTATGCCCTCAAAACATATATACAAGTAGTGCTCTCGACACGTGAAAAGTCTAACTAAGGTCATGGCCTATGGGCCCTGTTGTGCTGATCAACAACATTTTCCAAACGTCGAAACAATCAGACCCACATCTGTGGTGCCCCCACTACATGAGGCTACATAGATGGTGGCAGATCCTCAGTCTCTGCCATATGGACCGTGTGGGTGAGCGAAGTAAAGTTTTACTCGACTCATCTGAACACCCTCTCAGCCTCCCCACCTGGAAGCTCTCCTGCTACTATTGGTCCCCCCTACGGTGGTAGGTGTAGCCCATGGTCGAGGACGACGCTTGTTCCTAGCATAGTATGAAAGTCACACCGGTCCCACATCTACACACAATAGACACATATCCATAAAAAAACTCTGGTGTAAAAAAAATGATATATAACAAAAACAACATAAACATTACATATGTTTCACAAACAAAACAACAACAAAACAATGACGTAAACTTACCCATCTCTCCTTGTTCCTCACTAGGAGGTACTAGTATCTCAGGATCTCTCAACATATCAATCCGAGCATAAGGATAATCCTGTATGACTGGGATTTGTCGCAACAACCAAGCGAAGAAATCATCTTCAAAGGACTCAGTAGTCCTTCGACCACCCTATCGTGGAAGTAACACTGCCCATCTACAAACTGCAGGAAGAGAGGCCTGATGTCCTTGTACCACTACTCAAAGACTGAAGCTTAGAACTATTTCAAAGAAGAAAGAGCATAGAATGGTTCTGAACCCAAAGTTCCTCTGCGTTCGCGACCGACAATCTGTCAACTACCTCTTCATACAATCTAGCAGTGTAGTGCTCTAGTCAAATATTTGTGCATTTAATCACTGGACTACACAATTCATTTATGCATGGGACGCTTGATGTAGAGCCTCAAAACCAGTCATATGCCCAATAAGAAACAAAATCGCCTGTAGCGATAAGTCAATAATCTTGCTTATGGGCACCTATGAGATCGATCAATCTGTACTAGCCTCATAGTAAAGTCCTATCAATTTTTCTATGTTATGCGGCGTCGAAGGAAATGTACGGAAGTTGACTGGTTCTGCTTTCTTGAAGAGGCCAGTCAAAAAATATATGTCCTCTATCATGGGAACCAGTGACTACCCCTCTAACATAAAATCCTCTGCATCAGGATGCCAATAATCAACCAAGGCATTCAACAACCTAGGTTTTGCCCGCATAGAAGGACATAAGAAGAGATTTTTGTCACTTTTTGTCACTTTTTTTGCCCCCCTTATCATTTTCTTTAAACCAAAAACCATTTAGAGTGATTCAAGAGTTGCATGGGAAGGGTATGATTGTGTATCATGACATTTTTTTTTGGAGTTTTGGGTAACTTTTGACAGTCCGTGGAAAAATCTCAGATGATCAACTTGAGCATTTAGGTTAGGTTTCTACCCTGACTTTTGTATCTCATTGTCTTTATCCCTTTTCCATAGGATCGATCCCATCAGGTTGCGACATGGAACCATCATTGCTTCTTTATAAGTGTTGCGAGTTGGTGGTAGAGCTTACTGGAACATGGATGCCCTAGGTAGATCTTGGTTGCATTATGGTGTTCACGATGTCTCTAATCATTGTAGGCTCGGGAGTCCTTGTTGTTTTTCCTAATTAAGAGTTTTAGCCTCATTTGCATGATTCCTTTTCACTCTTGACCTCACCCTTGGGACTCCCAAAAGACATAATGGGTCTTCTTTTAATCCATTTTCAGACCCTCTAAACATGAAAATATTGTTGAGCGATCTTGTGGCCTTTCATGCTTGTTAAACTGAAATTTGAAGTCACTTTTGTCCAGCGGTAGTTTACCCCTTTTTCGGTCCAGACGGTCAACTGTACAAACAAGGTATACTCTAAGGAACTTTAGTTCTCTAGAAGAGTACCCTTAGGTATAATTTTACCCCTTTTTCGGGCCTGAGGGACTAAATTTACGAAAAAGGAGCCCCCACGGAGTCCATAGTTAAGATCTTTTTAGACTCCCTAAAATTGAAAAGATCGCCAAGTGACCTTATTCTTTCACACTCGTTAAAATGGTCCAGAAGAACATTCCTAACGGAGTCCATAGTTAAGATTTTTTTAGACTTCTTAAAAATGAAAAAATGTCCGAGTGATCTTGTCTTTATCACACTTGTTAAAATGGTTTTGAATAGATGTCTTGTTGATGCTAGTTTACCCCTTTTTCGAACCAACTAGACTACCTTCGAAAAATTTACCCCAATGGAGTCTCCTTTTACGTTTTTTCAGACTCTGTAAATATGAAAAACCGTCGAGCTTACCTTCTCTGGGCTCATTAAAATTACATCGAAGGACATTACCATTGTGTGTTTTGCTAGCCGCGTTTTCATACATGTGTCTTTGGTCTGACGCTGGCTCCATGTTGCTCTCAACTAAATCATAAGAAGCATACCTTATACGCAAGCCTTGTAGCACTTTGCCTCTGCATCCTGACACCTTTGGCCTCTGGAGGATTTTTCCCGAGTGTCATTACTCTGAAAATCATTCTTGTCCTTGTGCCTTGAAATTGTATGTTTGCAACACTCGTTCCTCTTTTGTAACGTAACATTCTTTTATTCTTTTTCCAAAATTATTGAAAAAAAAAAAAATCAAATATACCCCAAAAAGAGGAAGGGAAAAGTATTTTCTTTATTGGAAGCATAATGAGTCACCCTTGGATAAAGCACATCTATCCATTTGTTCATCAAACTATGGGATTTAATATGACCTTAGGAAGATGTTCTCACTACATTGAGTTGTGTCCTCCTCCATTTGGTTATTCTTCCAAACATATGGAGAATTTGCGTTGCCTCCTGCCTCATAAACTTAGGTTAATGCCATGCTGCCTGAGTCTCAGCATTTTCCGTGTTGTTGTCCAAGGGAAGCTTTTACCAAGTCTGAATCGACCCCTCTACATTTTTTCTCTTTCCCTCATACCCAACCATCCTGAACATCCAATCAAGTCTTTTTCTGAAATCAATGAAGCCTTTAGTCTGATCATCAAGATTCTCTAGTTCATGATTGACGAGCTGTCGAAGACCTCTAGGTAGTGAAGTTGTACACTCATATTACACTCCTACCTGAGTTTTGAAGATTTTGAAGTTGTTTCTCGAGCTCTGAAGACCTCATCTACAGCCATCAGGCCTTATCAACTTCTACGAAGATGGATACTCTACACGTATATCTTTTTTATTTCGAGATGTAGCTCTGTTGTGTATTGCTTGCAGATACACTTTATATAGTTATATGACATGGATCTACAGTGTATTTGATTGGTAGCCATGATTTTATTTTATCCCTAGCATGGGTATGCCCACCTCGATGAGACAATTATTATTTTGGCAGACGACACCTCCCGATTTCTGGTCCCTGGGCTCACTTGTTAGGCACATTGGTGAAGATTGTTAATGTAGTTCAGCCATCATATGCTATTCTGACCTCACACATTAGGGGGCATCTGTTATAACCCTAATTTGCACTAGACATGATTACCTAGCATCAAGCCATCTCAAATTCATTCTTTTCCAAAACACTGTTGAACAACTCTTCTTAAAAACACCTTTTATAAAGGCCCGCGTGCCCTGCTCCATTACTGCATGTGTGTACACACTAGCTGACCCAAAATAATCCGCGTGTACCTACAAAAGCATGAAAAAAGGAAAGTTGTTGATGGAACACACATCTTTGGGTAAGTTAACCAAAACTTTTGGCCATGCATGACCGAGAGTTTGACCAAATACCTAGCTTATTCTAGCCTATAAAAGAAGGGTTAGGGGTCCCATTTGGAAGAGGAGAATCATAGTAAAGAAAATATACCTGATTGTGCATTCCCTTTGTCCCAACCCTTTAGCCATCCTTGTGAAAAGAGAAAGATAGAGCAAAGAAGTTGGAGGATAGTTGAAGAGGAGCCCAGGACTAGGTTCATGGAGCAATGGCCAGATTCATCATTGTAAGTTGATTTGTTGAAGTTAATAATAAAGAAGTACTTTTCCCATCCCACCATATGAGCTTTTCATGGTTTATTGCATACATGTTTATTGAATCTCTAACCCATTAATATATATATATATATATATCAAATGCATGTGGAGTTCTTTGTTTGTCTTGTGTGAATGCAGGTTAGCCTTGGGAGGAGAGCTGCAGTCAAAGAGTGATCAAGCATGAAGAAGGATCGATATCAAACGCCCGAAATAAGGTATGCTCACTTGATCTTCTTAACTATCTATTTGCTTAAGAATAATGGGGATTAGGTCCGGGACGACAATAGAAAGTATGAATCTTTAGGTATTTTCTGCATGCATAATAAAACCCTAAATTCTAGTCCATAGAGGGATTTCCCACTCACAATAGAATTCGCGACCATACTGTGGATATCTAGGGTTTCTGGGAATGTTTTTTCTTGGGTATTTTTAAGAACAATTTTCATTTCTTGTTTTTAAAGTTTCTGCAAAAGTCTAAGCTAATAGATATTCTGGTCTTCCATACCAGTTATCTCTGTTTCTTTGCTTGACTGCATTTTGTTTTTCGAGACCCACAGAGGTACATGTGGCCTGTATAAGGTCTGCACGCGTGTACCCTTGCCCTACCTTCCCACAGCCCGCGTGTACACGCTAGATGAGGAAGTGTCAGTCGCGTGTATGATTCCAGAAAATTTCTTTTAGAGAGGCATTCATCCTCTCCCCTATCAAGAATAATACTTCTCAAGGGTTTTCTAGAACTCTTTCTAGTCTTTGTTGTTTGCAGTCTATAGCTTAGTTTTTACCTCAGATTGGTTTTTTCTATGAAATTTTCCTTCATTTGTTTTCTTTTTCTGTCAAAGTGAGTTTCTGAGTCTTCAAGATATTTTGGTTCTCAATACCAGTAGTCTTTTCCAGTGCTTGATTGCTTGTAGTTTCATTTTTTGAAGAGTTGTTGAAGTACACACAGCCTACATAAGGTCTGCATGCATGTACACACACTCTGACCTTAGACATCTCGCATGCACACACTGGCTGTTGAACTGTCAGGAGCGTGTCTGTTGAGAAATGATTTTGGTTTAAGGAGAGGCAATCATCCTTTCCTTGTCAAGAGTTATACCTCTCAGGGTTCGTGGTCTCTGCCATAGCATCTTAGCCTAGGTTTGGACTCTATTATAGCTTGCTTTTTCATTTAGAATATCTCTTGTGTTTCCTAGCTTTTTAAAATTATTTTTAGCTTGAAAATTTAAGAAAAATGAGTTTTATTTTGAAAAACAATTCCCCCTCATGGCCGGGGGGGGGGGGCATGAATCATGCATTCATCAGTTTCTTTTAGAATATTTTGTTATTTCTGCTTTGATTAGAAGAAAATAGAAAAAAAAAACTTAGTTTGTTAGATCTCTTTCTTTTCTGGCATTTTCTTTGCATTGTTATTTGAAAAAGAAAAACAAGTTAGCATAGCATTGTGTTTTCTTCTAATTTTAAAAGCATTTCAAAAAAAATAAATATAATCATTATTTTCCAATGTTCATATAAGTTTCATCATTTTTCGCAAGAGTATTAACACCATCAGTTGCACTACCGTACCCTTTTGAGTAAATCAAGCGAGTAAAAAGAACTCTAATTAAAAATTACTAGACTTTATGTTTGTAGGGTCCATCAACTAGATTAGGCTAGAGCCTTGATTTAGGTTGGAGAGGAAACTCTTCAAGGCTATAAAACAAACATATGAGTATGTGCTAAGGCATGTATAAATCCATTATCAAAAATTTATCAGGGACCCCCCTCTAACATAGGGGCTAAACATGAAGTCTCATGCGAAAAGGTAGCAGAGATAACCCCTCCAAAGCCCGACCAATCATAGTGGAGAACACATATAGAGGGCTTGTCTTTGGATTCCGTCGATTGCATTTTCCATGGAGCTTCATGGGTCTCGAATCCATTCAAGGTCCTAAGTTTTCTTCCAGACCACTTGCCTTTGATACCCTTGATAGGTTTTGGGCTCGATACCCTACTCATTGTAGTCTACCCAACTTTCAACTGTACCCGCCTGGTGATTGTTCACGAGGTGGCAACCAAGTTGCCTTTATTTTAGGGACTTACATAGGTGAGCACAGGGGTATACCACAGTAGCTAGGCCAGACATCGAGCCATGATTTGCATAGTATATCCGGAAGGTTCTTCCGTATTCGAGTTGCACTTACACTGGTAAATTGCTCTAGTGTTGGTTGGTGTAACTGTTCTTCCAACTAGTTAGTCGTTTTCTTGATTTTCCTTTAGGAACTTTTAGTGTGTTCTCTGTGCTCCCTAGTTTTCCATAGTGAGTTAGTCAGTTGTGGATTTGGGTGTCTAACCTAGGGTGGTAGACCACCCACTCCGCCAGTCGTGAGGACTTTTTGGTCTTATACCAATGGTTCTTCAGAGTCAATGTGTGAAACTTTTATGGATTTGAACGATCCCACAAAGGGATGACCTATTCATAATATCTTCATGGCTAAAGTTCCTAGAAATACCAACCAAGGAGCCCCTTCACAAGAGGATTCTTGTGCTTTTCCCTTCTTCGAAAATGTTGGTGTCCCTTTGATGGCCACTTTGTACATTCCTGGGTTGAATGTGGGATTACCAGTTTGGTTGGGTACCATTCCAAATGTCCCAAATGCTCTTGACGGTTATTAGTTAAGCACTTTATGTCATGGGCACCCTATTGATGTTTATTCGTCAACAAAGTCTTCTCCTCCTTCTTCTCCCGCCTCTAGTGAAAGTACAATTACTAGTAATCGAAAGTCTAAACAAAATAGAAAGAGGGAGAATAGGAAGAAGAAATCACCAACCTCTGCGAGTCATGTTGGCGATAGGTTGACAACCTCTGCAAGTCACATTTAAGACCAAAACCCAGCCTCTGCAAGTTATGCTGGGGGCAATCAGCCACCCTCTACAAGTCATGCTGGGGGGAAAAGTCCAGTCACTGCTAGTCATACCGGTAATAGGTCTATATCCTATGTGAGTCATGTTATCGACCCATCACCAACCTATGCATGTCATGTTGGAGAAGTGAAACCAACCACTGCTAGTCATGCTGGGGGCATTGATTCTGTTGAGAAACCTAGAAGGATAAAACATAAGACTAAGTTCCCTTGTAAGCTTTGCAAGGGAGATCACCTTACTCATTTGTGCCTTGGCATTCCATAGGTACAAATATTGTGGTCCCTGTCTGCAAGATCTTTTAATACTGAGTCTTTTGAGGTTTCCTCTTAGTCTATTCAACCATTGGTTGAGAAAGTGGTCACGCTGATGAAGTCATCAACTGATCCCACTCCTCGTTTGAGGGGTGCGGTGCCTTTAGATATTGTAGTCTCTCAACCTATTCAACTAGTGGTTGAGAAAGTGATTATGTCGATGCAGTCATCGGCTGATCCCACTCCTCTTTTGAGAGGTGAGGTGACTTTAGATCTTGTAGTCTCTCAGCCTATTAAACAATTGGTTGAGAAAGTGATCATGTTGATGCAGTCATCGACTGATCCCCCTCCTCTTTTGGGGGGTGAGGTGCCTTTAGACCTTGTAGTATCTCAGCCTACTCAACCATTGGTTGCAGAAGTGGTTGTGCTGATGTAGTCATCGGATGATCCCACTCTTATTTTGGGGAGTGACGTGTCTAACGACTATGTTTTTAGCATTTTTGGTTCAATACTTTCAGAACAAGGGGCCATCCCTCTCATTCAGAGCACACTCCCTCCAAGCCCTAGGATGGTTTCCTTTGATTGGAATGACCTTGTTGAGCCTCGTCTTCCTTCTACTGCACCTTTTCAAATAAGGGTTGAAGTTAATTCAACAAACATTTATCGATGTATTGTGGATGAAGGAGCCTCTGCAAGTATTTTATCCTCCTTAGTTTGGAAAGTCTTGGGATATCCCGAGCTTGTGTCTTCTTCGCATGAATTGTTGTCTTTTGACAGACGTCCTAGTGAATATTTGGGGATTCTTCCTCAGTTGCCTATCTCATTAGGTGGGAAGACTGTCCTTGTTGATGTTATAGTGGTGCAAAGCCTGTTAGATTTCAATATGCTTCTCGGGCGTGATTATGTATATGCTATGAATGTTGTAGTGTCTACGCTCTTTCAGGTTATGCATTTCCCTCACAATGGAGGCATTGTCACTATCAACCAGCTGGCATATGATAATCACCATCCTAATTCGGCATTATTTCAGATTACCCATTTATATGTTCCTATCATTTGTGTAGACTCTACCCCTCCACGGGTTAATTATGTGGTGTTTTATCCTCAATGTTCAATTGCTTATGAGCAGGAACCGGTGCAATCATGTGTTCCCTCTCAATACTTGGTCTCAACAATTGATCCATTGGTTTATCCAATGGGGGCATGGGAAGCCTTGCTTCCCTCTCTTGGTCCAATTGGGCTTGAGTATCCTTCTGAGTCTGATCTTGTTGTTTGTAGATACTCAAGCCCTTGTTCTTGTGATTCTTCGCTGATAGACTCTGCCAGCCCTAGCGAGAACCTCCATCGTCATATGGAGTATGGTCAGTTTAATTCACCCTTTGGGATTGTCGACCCTCGTTTGCGTGATTTCTTAGATTTTGAATTTCCTTCAAATGAGGCTATCCTTGAAGCCATGACTATGATTTCTATACCAAGGGAGGACTTACACCATGGTTTGTGTTTACTTCCCTTTTGGGAGACTTTCCAAGTTGAGTATCGAAGAGACTCTCGGTCTGAGCCTAACAACGGACTCTACCTAAACTAGTTTCATACATGAGTCGTAGTCCCCAACGAGTCTTCTTTTAAGCCCTTTTTAGACCATCTAAACATGAAAATATTGTCAAGAAGTCTTGTGGCCTTTCACACTCGTTAAATAGAAATTTGAAGTGATGTCTATCCGACGGTAGTTTACCCCTCTTTCGGTCCAGACGGTCAACTGTATGAACAAAGGTATACTCTAAAGAACTTCAGTTCTCTAGAAGAGTACCCTCAGGTATAACTTTACCCCTTTTTCGGGCCTGATGGACTAAATTTACGAAAAAGGAACCCCCACAGAGTCCATAGTTAAGCTCTTTTCAGACTCCCTTAAATTGAAAAGATCATCGAGTGACCTTATTCTTTCACACTTGTTAAAATGGTCTGAAAGAAAATTATTGACGGAGTCCATAGTTAATATTTTTTCAGACTCCTTAAAAATGAAAAAATGGCCGAGTGATCTTGTCTTTATCACACTTGTTAAAATGGTTTTGAATAGACGTCTTGTCGATGTTAGTTTACCCCTTTTTCGAACCGACTAGACTACCTTCGAAAAAGGTACCCCAATGGAGTCTCCTTTTACGTTTTTTCAGACTCTCTAAATATCAAAAACCGCCAAGCTTACCTTCTCTGGGCTCGTTAAACTTACATTGAAGGATGTTACCATTGTGTGTTTTGTTAACCACATTTGCACACCTATGTCTTTGGTCTAATGCCGGCTCCATGTTTCTCTCAACTGAACCATATGAAGCATACCTTATACACAAGCCTTGTAGCACTTTGCCTTTGCATATTGACACCTTTGGCCCCAAGAGGATTTTTCCCGAGTGTCATTACTTTGAACATCAGTCTTGTCCTTGTGCCTATAACTTGTATTCTTGCAACACTCGTTCCTCTTTTGTAATGTAAAATTCTTTTATTCTTTTTCCAAAATTATTGAAAAAGACAAAAAAAATCAAATATACCCCAAAAAGAGAAAGGGAAAAGTATTTTCTTTATTGGCATCATAATGAGTCGCCCTTGGATAAATCACATCTGTTTGTTTGTTTGTCAAACTATGGGATTTAATATGACCTTAGGAAGTTGTTCTCGCTACATAGAGTTGTGTACTCGTCCATTTGGTTATTCTTCCAAACATATGGATAGTTTTCATTGCCTCCTGCCTCGTAAACTTATGTTAATGCCATGCTGACTGAGTCTCATCATTTATCATTCTGTTGTCCAAGGGAATTTTATACCAAGCCTGAGTCGGCCCCTCTACAGTTTGTCTCTTTCCCTCATACTCGACCATCCTGAATGTCCAATCAAGGCTTTGTTTGAAATCAATGAAGCCTTCAGTTTGATCATCAATATTCTCTAGTTCATGACCAACGAGCCGTCGAGGACCTCTGGGTAGTGAAGTCGTACACTCATATTACACTCCTACCTAAGTTTTGAATATTTTGAAGTTGTTGCTCGAGCTTTGAAGACCTCATGTCTAGCTATTAGGCCTTATCATCTTCTACGAAGATGGATACTCTACACGTATATCTTTTTCATTTCGAGATGTAGCTCCACTGTGTATTGCTCATGGCTAGACTTTATATAGTTATATGACATGGATCTACAGTGTATTTGATTGGTAGACATGATTTTATTTTATCCCGAGCATGGGTATGCCCACCTCGGTGAGACAATTGTTATTTTTGTAGATTACACCTCTCGATTTCTCGTCCTTGGGCTCACTTGTTCGACACATTGGTGAATATTGTTAATGCATTTCAGCCATCAGATGATATTCTGACCTCACACATTAGGGGGAATTTGTTATAACCCTAATTTTCACCAGAGATGCTTACCTGGCATCAGGCCATCTCAGATTCCTTCTTTGCCAAAACACTGTTGAACAATTCTTCTTAAAAACACCTTTTATAAAGGCCCATGCACCCTGCTCCATTACTGCACGCGTGTACACGCTATCTGACCCCAAAAAAACCACATGTACCTACAAAAGCATGAAAAAAGGAAAGTTGTTGATGGAACACACAGCTTTGGGTAAGTTAACTAAAACTTTCGTCCATGCATGACTGAGGGTTCAACCAAATACCTAGCTTCTTCTAGCCTATAAAAGAAGGGTTAGGGGTCCCATTTGAAAGAGTAGAATAATAGTAAAGAAACTATACCTGATTGCACATTCCCTTTGTCCCAACCCTTTAGCCATCATTGTGGAAAGAGAAAGATAGAGAAAAGAAGTTGGAGGACAGTTGAAAAGGAGCCCAAGACCAGGTTTGTGGAGCAGTGGTTGACTTCATCGTTGTAAGTTGATTTGTTGAAGTTAATAATAAAGAAGTACTTTTCTCGTCCCACCATATGAGTTTTTCATGGTTTATTGCATACATGTTTATTGAATCTCTAACCCATTAATCTATATATCAAATGCATGTGGAGTTCTTTGTTTGTCCTGTGTGAATGCAGGTCAGCCTTGGGAGGAGAGCTGCAGTCAAAGAGGTATCAAGTGTGAATAAGGATCAATATCAAATGCCCGAAATAAGGTATGCTCACTTGATCTTCTTAACTATGTATTTTCTTAAGAATAATGGGGATTAGGTCCAGGACGATGGTAGAAATAGAAATCTTTAGGTCTTTTCTGCATGCATAATAAAACCCTAAATGCTAGTCCATAGAGGGATTTCCCACTCACAATAGAGAGTTCTTAGAAACTCATTATCATCTTCGAATCCATGTTGCTGGTTGACGGGTCCTATATCACTCATGGATTATTGCATAGCATTCTTACAGTACCCAAATTATATTTTATTTTTTAATATTTTTGACGAAAATGAAATGAAAACTAACTAACACTCAAAACAATTTTAAGAAAACCATAAGAAATCATAGAAACTAATTTCATAATTTGAAAATAACACCACACTTTCATAAAAATAAACACACTTGTGGGAAAGTAAACACACTTTGCGAAAGAGAAACACACTTCGAAAAGGAACATACACGGGTTTGGTTAGAGACCCACTAAATTAGATGTGTAGGTTCTTACCTCTTGCCTTACCATCTTGTCCTCCACCAGGATGTGTAATTTAAAGGCAACCTACCTACGTAGAATTCAATCCCGTTATCACCAGGCTAAGGAACCGAAGGGGCCTGAAGAAGGAGAGTGTATTTTCCACTCACATATTTGGGTGAAGGGAACCCCAATCCATTTCATTGTTGGCAGTGGTAACTAGAAGAACTTGATCTTAACATAGGTCGTTAATAGGTTGAACTTGACAAAGATGCAACATCCTCAGCCATACACAATCAATTTTATTAGCCAGGGATGAGACATATGCATCAACTAGTAGTGTCTCCTGCAATATGGCATCAAACCCTTCAAAGACGAGGGATTATGTGATGTTTCCCCACTTGAAGTTTGTGATGTTTTTATAGGACAACCATATATGTGGAAGAATCATGTTGTTTATATATCTAGGCCCCATAGTGTCATTATTACTTTGGGAGATCAACTCTATAAGGTACTAGAGGCAGTCCCAAATAATGCAGTCTCTTTGATCTCTGCGAAGTAGTGCAAAAAGGTGGTTTCTCAAACCAAGATATTTTTCCTCTTTATGGTTCGATCAAAATGTGAAGGGAAGGTCACTGCAACCACCAAAACCCTTGGACATGATCTCTCTTCCGAGAAGCAACATGTGGATGGAATAATCGAGGAGTAAAAAGACATATTCTCCTCACCTAGTGGAGTGTCTGTGAACTGTCAGGTAAAGAACTCAATTGATCTAACACCCGATGCTCCTCTGCCTAACAAACCTATATACATGCATTATCTTATGGATAATGAAGAAATCAAATGTGAGATACACGAGATAATTCTAAAGGGCCACATCAGACTAAGATGATCACTTTGTAGGAGCCTAATTGTTCTAGTACAAAATAAGGATGGGACATGGATAATTTGTATTGCCAGGATTGATGATCTTCTTTATTAGCTCAAGGGATCCAAGTTTTGTAGTAAGATCGATATGAAGTCAGGTTACCACATTGATGTGTGGAAGACAACAATAAAGTCCAAAGTAGTCCTGATTGAGTGGTTTTCCACGCCTTTCGTCTTGCATAAATCCCCATACACATTCATGCAGATGATGGATGATATATTATGACCATTCAAAAAATCCTTTGTGGTTCTATATTTTGATGAAATCCTTATCTTCAACAAAACTTGGGAGGAACATTTGGATAATATTCAGTAGGTATGGGGCACCCTGTGATAGCACAAGTTATATGCCAATTTGGAGAAGTGTTCCTTCAATATGAAAGGAATCCAATATTTGGGCTAAGTGATGGATGCAAAGCATGTACATGTGGATCCAGTCAGGATTCAAGTCATCCACGATTAGTCGGCCTCGAAAACAATGACTGAGCTTCGCAGCTTCTTGGGCCTTGCTAACTTCTACCAACAGTTTGTGTTGAGATTCTCTCATATCGCTTGGGCCCTAATCTAGGTGAACAAGGGTGGTGTGAAGGCCAAGTTTTTGTGGTATGCAACCCAATAAAAAGAATTTGAGGATCTAAAATCATACCTCTTCTCAACACCATTCCTCATTCTTCCATACATGCAACACGTTTCAGATCGAGACAAATGCTTCATATTATGTTATCAATGCATTCCTCACTCAACATGGGCATCCAATAGCCTATCACAATGAAATTCTCTCTGATGTTGTTCAAATACACCCCACCTATGAAAAATATATGTACTCCATTGTGCATGCATGTCTAAAGTGGAAGAATTACATTATGGGGAAGGAAACATTCATCCACACAGATCACACACCTCTGCAATTCATGCAGACACAAGGAAAGTTACAAAATGATCACCATCAGAAATGGTCTACATACATGCAACAATTCCACTTGAATATAAACTACAAGAAGGGAAACACCAACCATGTCACATATTTCCTTAGTCAACCCTTGGTGGTAGCGCTAATGACATCTCTTAACTCTTGTTGACATGAGTGTTAAGGTCCTAACCCGCACATAGGTAGATCAATGTATTCGGATGTAATAAAGGTCAATATTAATAAGACCTTTCAATAAAATAAAATAAGGCGGATGTAAGAAGACCTAATA